>APFE030518846.1:62163-106789 GCA_000404065.3 Pinus taeda
GTCTATCAATCTTCTTCCCTTTGTTTTTATTTGCCTTATCATTTTGTTGAAATGATTTTTCATTTTGAGACTGAAATTTCTTAGGACCCTTGTTTAATTGGACCATTCTTTTTAGGATATGGCTTCTTAGGATTCTTTGAATTTGGTTGTTGGTGGGTGGCTAACGCTTTGTTAGAAGATTTTTCAAGATTAATAAAACCAAGATGTAAGAGTTTTTCTTTTTCTCTTATTAAAGAATCACAAAAAGCATCAAAGGAAGGGCACTTGTAGTTTTGTCCTTGAGAAATGAAGGCTTCTCTTGTAGAATGGAAGGTGGAAACAAACACAGAGTAGGCTGGTCCCAACTTAGTAAGAATGGAATAAATAAGGCTACCATCTTCTTTTTTAACCTTAACACCTTCCAAGAGAAGTCTAAGGGTCTTGAACTTAGACAAAAAAATCTTCAATGGAAGAAAAATTATTGGGATCCAATGTAAGCAACTCATTTTCAAGTTGATGGGCTTTAATTTCATTTTTAATTCCAAAAACTTGAGTGATTTGTTTCATTGCTTCATTAGGGGTATCAAGTTCTATGATATGGAATCTAAGGTCTAGAGAAATAGACATCCCTCTCAACACAAGTGCTTGATCTTGCCTATTTTCCCATTTGGCTGCTTTATCTTCATTTTTAGGTTTGGTTTCTTGGCCTAAGGCTATTCTGTAAAGACCTTTAGTTCAATGTAAAACCACAATGTAGGACCACCATTGGAAGTAGTTGGTGCTATCAAGAATAAATTGGCGTGGACTTTCCATTTTAATATAAACTGAAGTTGTAGATGCTGAAAATAAGTGTTCCAATGGAAAGATCTCGAAAAAATAGGCTGATTAAAAAACAACGGCTCTAAAAATGGATTTTGGATGAACAAGTTATGACTTTTTGAATCAAAGTTGTTGAATATGCCGACGAAGTGTGTGAATGTGCAGAAATGAATGATAATGTTATATTTAGAAAAAATCCCCCCTTTTCCAAACTTAATCTAATTAGCTCACTTAAAAAAGATTTTATGTGACTCACTTTTATAAATAAGTGAAAGTCAATTTTACCATGGTACTTTATGAGTTACCCACTAAATTGTAACTTAAATAAAAGATAAAGACACCTTAGAATTATAAGTGACTCACTTTTTGTAATGGGTGAGGACACTTTTACATAAAGTAACTTTAAAACGTAAGTTACATGTGCTTTTTGAAAAAGTAACTCAACAAAAAGAAAGACTTGAACTCAAGACTTCTATTCTCATAAAGTAACTTTGGACCAAGTGAGCTAGTTTACAAGGTTAGTAATTTTTGGAAAAGAGGAGGGTGGTTTTTTTCTTAGTCATTGAAGCTTTGGGGTAAGTGTTTGCTTGAGAAAGATTTTTTTTGCCTACAAAACAAAAACACAAAACCCAACACGGACATACAAAAATAACAAACATTACGGCTTGAAGTTAGTTTTAGCCGGAAACTAAATATTTTCCTCAATGTTTTTTATTTTCCAAGATCACACTAAGGCACAGCAGAAAATAGCATACACATGAGAAAAATCCTTGTTTTCTGTTTTTTATTTGCCCAAATCACACAGAGTCGCAGAGCAAAGAGCATATGAAGAAATTAAAGGTATAGATCTGGTAATAAAAAAATAGAGAGATAAATAAACCAAAATAAACAGAGAGAAAATAACTAAAAACTGCAAATAAACACTGTATACCTCTAGATCATAAAAATGGCATAGCTAGGGCTACTGGAAACCTTTTCGCGTCAAACAAAAGGGGTTTCTCATTGGAACAGATGCTTCTAACATGATAGAGTAGTCATCTTGGCCCAAAAGTAGTCAGAAATAGTATATCGAGGAAACGATAATCGGATGCAGTTCTACCGGCTTCAGATTTGGATCACAAACGGATGCGGCCCCCAAATTTCTTCGATACCATGTAGGAATTTATAGGGTAAGTTCGTTAGACAGAATACCAAAGGACACCGCTCACAAACAGATCAAAGATCAATACACCAATATTATTAACATGGTTAAAACCCTCAGAGAGGGAAACAATCCACAACCTAAACCAACATGGCCACTTCAGGCAATTTATTAATAAAAGAATGAAAATTTACTTAAGCTTCTCTCATGAATGGTTACCCTACAAATGACCCTCCATGCTCTTTAAATAGAGATCATGGACCAATTGGGTGTTAAGCCATGAATCAAGTGTCGGTAATACTGAGGAGAGAATGAATTGTCAAATCACTACATATCGTGACCATCGGATTGTAAGTTACAAAAGTAAATAGTAAAGAAACACACTTTACCTAACTCTACACTCAACCAACTTATACTTAATTATTTCCTATGTGTCGAAATATCCTAACATATTATAGATCTAATTAATCCACAATTGATATAGTCATTTCAAATCTATTGGATCTGATCCATCCTCAAATTCTTGGGTGCATACATAGTTGCAGATCAAGCAAATCATTAATATCCCATTTAATGCACACTTTCTTTAGATCTAACTATTCATGAAATATTCATCACTTGCACACACAAACACTTTGATCTTCATCTCCTTATATAGCTATCTCTTATCCAATACAATAGGTCAAAACCATAATATTGTCGATGGTATTCTTAGATGGGATCAAATATCTATTGTTGGGCTCAATAACATTGTAAAAACACTTGGTATTTAGAATAGGATGGTGTAGAAACTGTACGCACTTTTCCTTCTCCATACCTGTGTATGTACGCGACTTTATTTCATAGAACTAGTGCATACTTCTTCATCTCTATCATTCCTCTGTCACTGAACTGCTATGCCTTTGACCAAAATATTTGTCACATGTAGAGACATCATGTTGTCATATTCATTAAGTAGGTTTCCATCAAAAGACAACTCATCACGACTGTTTCCATCAAGGACAACACAGTAGTCATAATGCCAACAATCTCCCCCTTTGGACTTGATGGCAACTACTTTAGTGTTTGGTCACCGCAACCTATAAATACCTATAAAACACACCAAGTTTTTCAAACAACATGTTACTCTCCCCATTTAAAATAAATGGAAAAGGGCTGACTAATGCTGAATGAAGGCTTCTCTCCCTTTGTTGACATGAGCATTGTAGATCTGATCTACTAAGTATGAACAATGAATACTGACCATGCTCCCCCTGAGCAGATGCTGAAACTTATGAAGGATGTGCAATGGCGTACATGACTCTATGACTCAACCATACATGAACTTTCCTATCACCAAGGACTCAAACTTACACCAATCACCCAATCATAGTGGGGTTACATGTTTGACTACTTTATTACGTCAACCACCCAAAAATGGGATTACATTCATTTTTTTTTTACCCCAATAGTGTAACCATGACTGAATATTACATCATAGGTCTTTACATGACCTTTACATCAAGCGAAATATATGGAATTTATAACCATGAACCAAGACCTCAATAAGACCATGATAGTCATCAGCAACTATCATACACCATATAGGATCTACACCTTAAGCATCTAAGAAAAGAAACTCATCATCAATATGAAAGATAAGACAATGTATATTTAATATCATCAACCTGTGACCAAGTTTGAAACATCAAGATTATAAATGAAAAATAGGCATATCATCATAAAATAAGATAGGGCAGTGTAACATCATTCTTCAATATGCCATGTTTCCAAGTATCATCCAACGGATGTAACAGTAGTATATCAATAACCATGTCTTTGTGAAAACTGCAGCAACATCATTCTCTTGGCCCAAATTCTTCACACATAAAAAAGTATTTCACCAATACAAAACTCAAGTAGACATCATTATCAACCAATCATCCCATAGGTTTCATCCATGATAGTATCGTTATCATCAAATAATCGTAAAAATATATACATGTTCTTTCCATAAATAAGAACAATAATCCTCAATCATATCATCACTAGAGATATTTCTACCATCCCAAATCTGATAAGCATCAAGAATAATTAGAAACTCATGCATCGTCATTCAAGAACTTTAGCAACATAAGCAGTATTACAATTGATAAGCATCATTATGTACCAAGGAACTCTAGAGCAAAACATAATGCCAGCAATGCATTATTATAAGCATAGAAAATGCTCCCCTTGAACTTGTGCCAACTGTTCACCATCATATATGATCATATTATCTCATATATTAGTAAGTACATCAAAGTATATTCATCAATTGGTTATCCATCAAGGCATAAATAAATTATAAAATCCAAAACCACTTATAAGTAGCATAAACAAATTGTAACCATCAATCATGAGAACAAGAAAGCCAAATAATAATTGTTTGAAGCATATAAGATCTATTTCCTAAGTTTTTCCCACCATATCTTCACCATAGAAAAACATACGTGATTTTTCATATCAGAACTCGCATGTCTGCACAACTTGTCTTCATAGGATCTACATACAAAAAATAAAATACTGAAACTTCACAACTTTAGCTCCCCTGAGCCTATACTATATGTACTTGTTCACTGTTACTATACCAGATGCATTGCTATTAATATAAGTAACAGGAATATGAAAAAAATCATGGGAATCATCTCCAAGACAAAACATGTATTGCTCCCCTTGAGATTATACATCATTGATCCTGAGGACCTGATCATCATATTTTGTTCTCAAGAGGTCATGTACCTCACATCACTTTTGTAGTCATTGTTAGAAATATCCTTTTAATAATAATGGAATTCAATGGGCACCATCTTCTTTTACTCTGAGTCTGAATCCTCCTCATATCTTCGAGAATTCCATTCTTCAAGCTCACATAATTTGTCTGGGTTTCTATATCTTCTTGCTATGACTTTTCTAGTTTCTTCATCCACAACCTTGCACTTAGTTGATCAAAAACAATTATATTTCCTTTATCTTTCATTTGACCTACACTTAGAATATTCTTCTTTAGCCCTTGAACTAATAAATTATCAGTTGCTCCTCTGTGTTTATTAATTATATATCTACCCTTTCCCAGAACTTTTTTTGCAACATTATTTCCAAGAATAACCTTACCATATTGGTTTTTCTTGAGAGGCTCCATCTTACTCTTATCTCCAATCATATGATGATAAAATCTGTTACCTATATACCATTCATCTTCTTCTTCAAATGAGGAGAGAGCAAGACCACATCTTATCTGTTGTTGTTCTTTCTACTTATTATGAGAAATTTTGGTGGATCCATCTTTTTCAGATCTTTTGACATCAATATTCTTATCTGACAGCTTGTCATGTTGTCTGAGGCAATCAATAGATTTGTTCCTGCATTATTTTTCCACATGCCGAAACTTGTTACAAGCATAACCTGTTATATGAGCAGAGAAATCATAATATTTTTGGCTCATATTCCTTCTGTTGCAATCAATGCATTTGTGATCAAATAATTGCAAGCAAAACAATATCCTTTAAAGAAGTCTGCGTACTTGGAGGCTGATGATCTTTCTATGGAGAAGTTATTTGTTTGTGATTGAAATAGTATACTTATTTAATTAGCTACAACATGTCCATAATTATGAATTATAAAACATTCAACATTATTGATCAGAGGAGAGAATCGATTAACATCTCTATAGTTAAGAGTAAACAATTTTCTTTGAAGACTCACTTTCCTTTGTTTTTGATCAATTTGACTTCTTATCTCTTTGTTGATCATTTCAGGTTTTTGCATTGTTACCCTTTAAATGGCTTGCCTCATCTTGTGAACTATATTTCCCCTTCAACAATTTCATGAAAATCAAGACCATATTTGATGGCAGGAGACCTTTGACTAATAAGAATATTATCCAAAATCTTAGTACTATCTTGAAATCTCAATTGCTTTTCTTTTGCCTTTAATTTACCTTTTAGGATGTTTACCTCAATCTCCATTCTATGATATTGCTTTTCCTTTTCTAGATACTGCTTCTTCATACCTTCTTAAACCCTTCTTCCTTCTTCCACTTACTCCTTTAATTTGAGAATCTCATCTTTCAACCCATCTTCTTATTCTTCAAATGCTTTAATTAATCCTTCATTTCGCTTATCGGGTTTTTCAAGATTTGCTCTTAGAGAGAGGATATCAGCTTCAAGATCTTCACAATATTGTTTAGATTCCACAACAACATTTACTCATTTAATATGATCATTTTCATCATATGCCTGCAACTTATATCTAAGATTAAAAATATTTTTCAAAAGAAGATCAAGTTTTGTTATACGATCAAAATTTCCTTCTACCCTATCTTCTTCTGAATCAACAACTCCATCTAACGTAACAAAGGTTGTTTTTTTATCATGTCCATTTGTTGATGCATTGTTAGAGATATAATTACCTAGTAGTTCCTCTGGTGAGCAATCTTCCTTTGGGATTTATTCATGAATTTCTTTTAGCTTATATCACACTTGCTTCATAGTTGTATAATGCATAACCTTATTTAATGTTGAATCAAGTATGCTACAAAATATGTCACTCAAATCCTTGTTGTTCTTTTGCACTTCCTCATCGGATGGATGAATCTTGGTGTAGCCATTGCATACTAGATACCAAATGTCAAGATTCATTATATTAGACTTCATATTCTCTTTCCATTATTGATAATTATCTTTTTTTAGCATAGGTGCAGTAAGATTGTCTATTGTTTATGACTTGCCTCGATATTCTACTTCTAGAGGCATCATTTTTTAATGTTTTCTCTTTAGAGTGCTTACTTTCACTTTGACCCATGAGTGCAAGTTCAGTTGTTTCACTATCATTATTGCATAGACAAGGAAATAGTCTGTAGTTAGAACAAAATTACATACCTGATAACACTTTGTTACTGTCTTCTTCATTCTTGATTAATAGAAAGTGGGGTGCTCCCAAACTTCAATATTTGCTGACATTTGTAACTATTACTGAATTTGATATATCAATATCAAAGTTTTCAATAAAAATATAATTTTATTCTATGGTATCAGACTCATTACTAATTCTATTTTCAAATTCCATAATTAATTGACATTCTTGATTAGACTCACCATCTTCACCATTTAAAATACCATCACTATCTTCATGTGTATAAAAGCTTCTCTTGTTTTCAAACTTTCATCTATTTATTTTTGCATCTTCTTTCTCTTTCTCATGATTTTCTCTATAGGGACACTTAGAAGCGTAATGACCAACTCTACCACAAGAAAAACATTAGAAGAGAATCTTACCTCTGAATCTTTTAGTACCCACTTTGAGTTTCTTTATGAACTCTGCCTCTTTCTCTTCTAATACATAACCTAATTCATCCTTTTCTTTTCCTTTTGCAATAGCTTTGAATGTAGCTTCTCTGATATCTAAGGGACCCAATGTTCTCACTTCATAGGCTGTTAGAATCCCATGAAGTTGTACAACAGTAAGATTCTTCAAGTCCTACATTTCTTCTATGGCATAAACGTTTGAATCGAATTTAGGATTTAGAGACCTTAATCATTTTTCAATCATTGATGATTCTTTTATTTCTTCACCAAAATTTCTCATAGAATTCACAATCTCATCTTCCATAAGAAATAAACTTGCGATAATTTCATCATTGCACACTTTGAGAGTTTCAAATTGAATTCTAAGAGTTTGAATGTTGGCACTTTTACCTTGGTGTCACCTTCATAGCCTTGGATGATCTTGTCCCATATAGCCTTTGTTGTATTCAGTTGCATGACTTCGAAAAGTTCTAATTCTATGAAGCTTATTAACAGAGCATTGATAGCATGTACATTGATCTCATATTTCTTCTTTTCTACCTCATCTATTGGAATGGAGGATGGATATTGATAGCCTCCTTCAACAATTCCCCATACACCTTCTCTAAGTGAATGTAAGTTCTTACCTTCCAGAAAAGTAGATTGGTTTCGCTAAACAATGGTGGCCTGATAGATGTTGTCCCTTCTTGATCGCTCATCTTGATGAAACTTCCTTCAAGTGATTAAGCTTCTTCCAAAGGGCCTACTCTAATTCCAATTGTTGGAAAAATACTAAGAGGGGGGGAGGGGGTGAATCAGTATTTAAAACTTGCTTAAAATTTTCTTTTCTTACTCATATTTCTATATGTGACTTTCCTGAAAGAAAGGTAAGTATGTACACGACCTTAATGTAAACAACTAGCGTATATCGATATAAATCAATCTTATCTTGAACCAGTATGTTAGTACTTCATTAGTGTTAGATATACAATAACCATGTGCAGTAAGAGTAAATAATCACACGTAAGAAACACATATGAACACCATGATTTTTAGGTGGAAACGTAGTGTGAAAACGACCGTTGTTGTCATCTTTATCTTCTTTTATTATTGAGAAAATATTCTTACATTTTTTTATCAATGCAGACTCATATGAGCATGTAGGAACCCACCTGGAGAAGACTACAACCTTCTCTCCTTCTTTGGCATCTACTGGAAGGGAGCTCCAACTCCCTGATCTCATTTACCAACACCCACCAAAAGGGAGATTTAACCCCCTGATCTCATTTACTATCACCCACCGGAAGGAAGCTCCAACCCCTTGATCTGATTTACCAACTACCACTAGAAGCAATCTTCGACTCCCTCACTGAAGGCTCCAAACCTCAACACCACCGTGGACCATGTTTCATAAAGTTTCACATTAGATCCACTTGATACAAAACATCACAACTTGTAGGCCACGTTTCATCAAATTTTCGGACTTGTCCCACTACCATCATTTAAGCCCAATACCAAATATCAAAACTGAAACTGATTACTGCAACAAATCACTCAATCATTAAACCAACTGAATAAACCAATCATTAAACCAACTGAAACCAAAATCAATCAACTTATACTCAAACAACAAAAGCAGTTAGATCACTACAACCAGAATACCAATACTAAACCCAAACACTACATTAACTTACTGAACCAACTAAAACCCTTGACCAATAAAATGGCAGAATATACACAGTAATTTACTTTAGTAAACCTGCGTGTATACACTACTTCCTTGAAGCATACCTGCATACAAATCTCAAAACACTGAACCTTGAAATTGAATCACTATTATTTTGAAACACACACTGAGCTAAACCCTGAACAACTGAATCATTATGAAACAATCACAAAACCATCAAAGATCTTCAATCATTTATATAGCTAGTAGGATCATCACTCTTTAATCAAGCAATTGAAATTCAATCAATACTGTTAAACCTAGATCATCAAGTAAGACTTCATTTATAGATGACAGAAACACAACAAGATTGACTAGACTAATCAGAGATCTTATTCAGCAAAACCCTAGCTAATGTATGAGCTTTCTACAAAACACTTATGTGTGTATACGCGCTTTTCAAGAATCAAACCTGTGTACAGATATGAATAGATATGTGACTTACCAACATTAAACCTGCATATGTATGCACCTTTTAGGTTATAAAACCTATGTGCAAATCTACAACTTTTGACTTATAATTTTATTGTACATCAAATCTTCAAAACAAATCCATCTCTTCGCATACAGATCTAATCAATCTAATATAGCTATATCCATTTTAGATCTATTGGATCTGATCCATCAGGATCTGATCCATCATCAAATTCTTGGGTGAATTCGTAGTTTCAAATCAAACAAATCATTAATAGCCCATTACATGCAAACTTGCTTCAAATCTTACTATTCATGAAATATTCATCACTTGCACACACAAACACTTCAATCTTCATCTCCTTATATAGCTTATCCCTTATCCAATACTGCAGACCAAAGCCATACTGATGTCAATGGTATTCTTAGATGAGATCAAATATCGATTGTTGGGCTTAATACCTTGGGTCAATACCATGGTAAAAACCCTTAGTATTTAGAATACCATGGTGTAGAAATTATACGAACTTTTCCTTCTCCATACCCACGTATGTACACAACTTTATTTCACACAACCTGTGTATAATTCTTCATCTTTATCATTCCTCTATCTTTGAACTTCTATGCCTTGGACCAAACTCTGTCACATGTAGACAAATCCTATTGTCATCTTCATTAACTAGGTTTCCATCAAAAGACAACTCATCAAGTAGGTTGCCATCAAGGACAACACAGTAGTTATAATCCCAACACCAAGTGCATTAAGCATGGAAATGGTGGTAACACTAGGCCTATATACATATACATTACACATGGAAAGGGAAGTGCCATATGATCAAATTTTAGTGAAGTAGTAAATAAAACAAATATGTATAAGTGAATGTTTTAATTAATGTCATAATTGTATTGTGTTCTCGATTCCACTCCAAACATTGTATGTTTTTCTTGGTATGTGGTGAAATTATGATAAAATTCCCTTATATAGACTATCCACAAACAAGGTTGTACCTTTTATAAAAACTCACAAAAATAAATAAATATTTTATAGGAGTTAAAAAATGGTATAAGATCCCAGGTTTACAACAGTCGAACCTATATGGGTATAAAATGGAAAGAAAATAATATAGAATAGCTAATAAGTTTGATTACCACTCTTACAAGTTAAATTGTTGAGGGATAATAAGAAATTTCACAGGGAAGCCATGAAGAGAGTGGGCATCAACAAGGTAAAGAATCGAATCGAGGGATACATATTGAAATACCAAAATCTAGGAATCAAGATATCAAATATATGTAGTTGGTCCTATTAGAAATTGTGAAAAGTATGCAAACCAAAAAAGAAAAGTACAAAACCGATAATGAACTCCTACTAAGGATGCAAGTAGAGAAACATAAAATGTAGGAAGTGCCGTGAGGATAAATGAAGCATTGTTAAAAAGCATTCATGAGAAAACAAAATTGAAAAATAACAGGCATTCATGAGAATTAATTTTCTTTTTTTTTATTATTTAAAGTTCCTATTGATAGGAAATCAATATGCAATAGAGATCATCCTTGTTTTCACTAGCCTACCACAAGAAAAACTAAACCAGTGGAAAAACCTTAAATTGTCCCAAAACCATATATGATCATTCAAAAAAACATCAATATGGATTGAAAGTTTTTACCTAAGACTTGTGCTGACAATCATATAACATATAGTAGATAACTTTACATAACATCCAAAGATGAAACCAAAATAAAACTAGCAAACCATTTCAAAGGAGATGAGTCAAAGGGGAAATTTCAATGTGATCGTTGCCTCTCATTAGGGATTCTATCAGGTCTAGAGTGAGGCCTAGTTGATCATCTACTTGGTGCATACAATGGTTCATAGATTTCATTGATAGAAAAATATCTTAAAACACCAACAAAATGTCCTAGTTTTCTTCATTATTGTCCAAGAAAATTCTTTCCACCAATCTTTTCATTTTCTAGTAGAGGTTAATTGTTTTCATATATTGGTTATGTCTACCACTAGATTTCCCTATATTAGCAACCCAAGAAACTTCTTCTCTCACTACATTTGTCTTTAATTGGAAACTATTATCAACTCTGACAGCTTTATCTACCTCCTCTATCTTCCCTTATGGAGAGGGTAAAGTTTGAGCATGGAATTGTTTAGTAGATGCTTCAACTCTTTGATATATTTGTGTGATTTCTCTTACTTCATAGTAACACACCCCATTGCAAATTCAAGCATATTGCCTTGGCATGGTGAAAAACCAGGGATACAAACTAGTCTAACAAAGAGAAAAGGAGGAAAAGGGGATGGCGAGGCTAACAAGAGCACCACCAAAGGAGTTAAGAGAACTATATAAGAAAGAAACTCCTCTCCCATTATGGTTCAAAGATGTTGAAGAACTTGCAAGGAAAAATGGTTATGGAAAGATAAACACCAAAAGAGAGGGAATACTACATAGTTATAAATAGTTGTAGCCCATGAAATACCAAGATAAAATAGCTAGGCCTAGAGGAAACCTAAGCAATGTTGATCTAAAGCCTCACTGTAGAAAAATGCCCAATAGGAACAACACCATGACATAGCCAAGAACATGGGGATTACAAAGAAAAATAAGAAATCATAAGAGTAGATGGGAGTGAAGGTGGAGTAAACTCCACAACATGGAGGAGTGATGCAAGAGCATCCAACACCCTTTGTCAAAGGGAGGAATCCAAAGTGGAGCAAAGAGGAGCGCGTGGACCAGGGGAGCAAAACAAGGAGAAAAATATGTTTTAAAATATATTTAAAGACTTAAAGGAGGGATCGATAAAGTCTCGAAGACTTTGTAATGTAATCTTCCATGTCTTATGAGCATGCATGTACCAAGAGCTTTAGTGCTTTTGTAAGAGGAAAGCATAGAGAATCTGATCGGATACTTGAAGTGATCTGATCCAACACTTCTTTTATATATGTCTACTAACCTGTGTGTTCAAGTGGGGAGATATAGAGAGAGAATAATTGATAGAAGACTGTGAGAATAGTGTGTTCACAATGTAGTCAAGTGGGAACTTGTATCTAAGGCTGAAATTCCTTAGTTTCTAACTGTTCTATATATAATAATACATACATGTGGTTAAGTGTTGAAACTGTGCCTTCATGTGTCTGTGGATTTCCTGCGTATCTGTGTTTTTGTTCTCTTTCCAATTCTCTTATGTATATATGCGATGATGGTTTAAATCCCAGTTTTGTATGCATGTTGATTGACCATCAGGCGTGATGGCGGTCCAAAGATATTAATGGAACTATGCATGTTTGGCAGATCCAGTAGAAACCTGCGTTTAACACAAAAATCCTTCAAATAGTGGAAGACTGAGGTAAGGAGGAATGGCGAGAATATCAGGAGTTGTTATATCTCTCATAGATCAATGGTTTAGATGGAATTGATGCTTTGAAGTGGATAGAGTCTAGCCTAAAGGCATAGCAATATGTGATTGAATCGCAACCATCAGATCGAAAGGGAGATTGACGGTCACAATTGGATCGCTAAATCGCATCGAAGGAGTAACGCTGGCATGGAATGAGCGATTAAAATATTGTCAACAATGCGATGGGCTGATATTGTAATATCACCAATAAGCGATCGGGAAATCGCTATCGAAGACTAGAGGTTGACACGGTACAGAGGAAAATGACGAGAGTGGACCCGTCGACAATTCTGGTCGCAAATTACATAATTTGAAGTCTGGTTATGTGGGCTCGAGCAGGTTTTCACCATTATCCCTGTGTAATGCGATTAATGTATGGTCACGAGGTTTAAGGCCTAAAGGCATGTGTAAGCTCTCGGTAGTTAAAGCTGTCGATAGTTTAGTATGGTGGCTCCAACTCTAAAGTAAGTCCATGGTTAAAGGCTTAAGACCTAAGTATGATTCCAATAAGGCTTAGTGGGCCATAACCCATGGGCCTCAAGATCGATATTTTTAGGGAAAGGGATTTTAATTAACCCCCAAAATCTCACATCCATCATTTGGTATCAGAGCAGAGAAATTTTTCCTGCGAGAAGAAGGACGAAGAATGCAAGCAGAGCAGACAAAGATTATGTGTGCAAAGGAAGATTAAAGAAGGATTCCAAAGAGAAAGAAGAAGGAGCAGGAGGTATAGTTGATAAAGTTGGAGAGCTCGTGGTCTTACTATCACACAGGAAATGACAGAGGAAGGTGAGAAGATTACAGAAATATCCTAAGAGCAAGGAATGCTCAAGAGAAGCTAAGAACAACTTCTAACTGTGGTTGGGTAGAAGTTGTTGAGGCAGCTCCACAATTGCAATTGTGGGTAGAGTTGTCTTAGAGATAACAATTCCAACAAAAGAAGTGTTGGGTAGAATTGTTAGTCAGCAAAAAGTTCGAGGAGAGTACCTGAAGGATTCCAAAAGATTGAGTGAGGAGGGCTTGGTGAGGTATCATGTAGCAGAAGGACACTGTTACTGTAGAGGTTTGGTTGCAGCTCACAGAAGACCATGAAGGTAGTTCCACTGAAGGATTGAAAGTGGGTAGAATTGCTAAGGATAAGGAGAATCATATGACCATGAGGTCATAAATTTTTGTGCCTCGGGAGTCTAATGCAAGAGCATCCAGCACCCTTAGTCAAAGGGAAGAATCCAAAACGAAGTGAAGAGGAGTGCATGGACCAGGGGAGCAAAACAAGGAGAAAAATCTATTTTAAAATAGATTTAAAGACTTAATGGAAGGATGGATAAAGTCTCGAAGACTTTTTAATGTAATCTGCCATGTGTTATGAGCATGCATGTACCGAGAGCTTTAGTGCTTTTGTAAGAGGAAGCATGGAGAATCTGATCGGCTCCTTGAAGTGATCTAATCCAACACTTATTTTATATATGTATACGAACCTGCGTGTTCAAATGGGGAGATATGGAGAGAGAACAGTAGATAGAAGGTTGTGAGAACAATGTGTTCACAATGTAGTCGAGTCGGAACTTGTCTCTAAGGCTAAAATGCCTTAGTTTCTAAATGTTCTATATATAATAATACATACATGTGGTTAAGTGTTGAAACTATGCCTTCATGTGTCTGTGGATTTCCTGCGTATATGTGTATTTGTTCTCTTTCAAATTCTCTTATGTATATACACGATGATGGTTTAAATCCCAGTTTTGTGTGCATGTTGATTGACCATCAGGTGTGATGGCGGGCCAGAGATATTAATGGAACTATGCATGTTTGACAGATCCAGTAGAAACCTGCATTTAACGCAAAAATCCTTCAAATAGTGGAAGACTGAGGTAAGGAGGAATAGCGAGAATATCAGGAGTTGTTGGATCTCTCATAGATCAATGGTTTAGATGGAATTGATGCTTTGAATTGGATAGAGTCTAGCCTAGAGGCATAGCGATATGTGATTGAATCGCAACCATCAAATCGAAAGGGAGATTGACGGTCACAATTGGATCACTAAATCGCATCGAAGGAGTAACGCTGGCATGGAATGAGAGATTACGATATTGTCAACAATGTGATGGGCTGATATTGTAATATCACCAATAAGCGATCGGGCAATCGCTATCAAAGACTAGAGGTTGACATGGTACAGAGGAAAATGACGAGAGTGGACCCATCGACAATTCTGGTCACAAATTACATAATTTGAAGTCTGGTTATGTGGGCTAGAGTAGGTTTTCATATCCTTGTGTAATGCGATTAATGTATGGTCGCGAGGTTTAAGGCCTAAAGGCATGTGTAAGCTCCCAGTAGTTAAAGCTGTTGATAGTGTAGTATGGTGGCTCCGACTCTAAAGTAAGTCCATGGTTAAAGGCTTAAGACCTAAGTATGATTCCAATAAGGCTTAGTGGGCCATAACCCACGGGCCTCAAGATCGATATTTTTAGGGAAAGGGATTTTAATTAAACCCCAAAATCTCACACCCATCATTTGGTATCAGAGCAGGGAAATTTTCCCTGCGAGAAGAAGGACGAAGAATGCAAGTAGAGCAAACGAAGATTATGTGTGCAAAGGAAGATTAAAGAAGAATTCCAAAGAGAAAGAAGAAGGAGCAGGAGGTATAGTTGATAAAGTTGGAGAGCTTGTGGTCTTACTATCACACAGTAAATGACAGAGGAAGGTGAGAAGATTGCAGCAATAGCCTAAGAGTAAGGAATGCTCAAGAGCAGCTAAGAACAACTTCCAACTGTGGTTGGGTAGAAGTTGTTGAGGCAGCTCCACAATTGCGATTGTGGGTAGAGTTGTCTTAGAGATAACAATTCCAACAAAAGAAGTGTTGGGTAGAATTGTTAGTCAGCAAAAGGTTCGAGGAGAGTACCTGAAGGATGCCAAAAGATTGAGTGAGGAGGGCTTGGTGAGGTATCATGTAGCAGAAGGACACTGTTACTGTAGAGGTTTGGTTGCAGCTCACAGAAGACCATGAAGGTAGTTCCACTGAAGGATTGAAAGTGGGTAGAATTGCTAAGGATAAGGAGAATCATATGACCATGAGGTCATAAATTTTTGTGCCTCGGGAGTCTAATGCAAGAGCATCCAGCACCCTTAGTCAAAGGGCGGAATCCAAAACGAAGTGAAGAGGAGCGCATGGACCAGGGGAGAAAAACAAGGAGAAAAATCTATTTTAAAATAGATTTAAAGACTTAAAGGAAGGATGGATAAAGTCTCGAAGACTTTTTAATGTAATCTGCCATGTGTTATGAGCATGCATGTACCGAGAGCTTTAGTGCTTTTGTAAGAGGAAGCATGGAGAATCTGATCGACTCCTTGAAGTGATCCAATCCAACACTTCTTTTATATATGTATACGAACCTGCGTGTTCAAATGGGGAGATATGGAGAGAGAGCAATAGATAGAAGGTTGTGAGAACAACGTGTTCACAATGTAATCGAGTCGGAACTTGTCTCTAAGGCTAAAATGCCTTAGTTTCTAACTGTTTTGTATATAATAATACATACATGTAGTTAAGTGTTGAAATTGTGCCTTCATGTGTCTATGGATTTCCTGCATATTTGTGTATTTGTTCTCTTTCTAATTCTCTTATGTATATACGTGCTAATGGTTTAAATCCCAGTTTTGTATGCATGTTGATCAACCATCAAGCATGATGGCAATCCAGAGATATTAATGGAACTATGCATGTTTGACAGATCCGGCAGAAACATGCATTTAACGCAAAAATCCTTCAAATGGTGGAAGACTGAGGTAATGAGGAATTGCGAGAATATATAGGAGTTGTTGGATCTCTCATATATCAAAGGTTTAGATAGAATCAACACTTTTAAGCGGATAGAGTCTAGCCTAGTGGGATAGCGATATGTGATTGAATCACAATCATCAGATCGAAAGGGAGATTGACAGTCACAATTGGATTCCTAAATCGCATCGGAGGAGTAGCGCTTGCATAGAATGAGAAACTGCGATATCATCGATAATGCAATGGGCCAATATTGTAATATCATCAATAAGCGATCAGGTGATCACTATCGGAGACTGAAGGTTGACACGGTACAGAGGAAAACGACGAGAGCAGACCCGCCAACAATTAAGGTCACAACTTATATAATTTGAAGTCCAGTTATGTGGGCCAGAGCATGTTTTCACCATTATCGCCATGTAACGCGATTAATGTATGGCCTCGAGATTTAAAGCCTAAAGGCATGTGTAAGCTTCCGATAGTTAAAGCTACCAATAGTGTAGTATGGTGGCTCTGATTCTAAAGTAAGTCCATGGTTAAAGGATTAAGGCCTAAGTACGCTTCCGATAAGGCTTAGTGGGCCATAACCCATAGGCCTCAAGATCGATTTTTTTAGGGAAAGGGATTTTGATTAACCCCCAAAATCTCACACCCATCAAGGAGGCCAAACCCGAATAGTGGAGAGTCATATCCAATCATTTCTCATGGTGGAGGTCACATCTCCATGTGCTACTATCAAGAGCTTTGGGAGGGGTTGTCTTACAAATTCCCTCCCCTTAGTTCTACGAATGATGGCTACCATTTCCCACACCATGTGTCGCTCCTCTTCCCACCCCATCTAAGGCAATGTAAATATATTAACTTCATTAAATATAAGGTGATTCATTCTTAGTGCAAGGGTAGAAACTTTGATAATATATTAATGATACAAACTCAAGTTTAAAACAAAAATTACATCTCCGAAAAGACATCTATGAGAAGGAGATGGTGATATCAATTTTTTTTTAATTAAGGAAAGTGAAAATTTGATACCCATAACCTCAACAAGGTGCATTGGGAGTTGGATATGTTATAGATAAAATTATGCATGTGAGATAAAATTATGCATGCACACCAAAACATGCATTTTTAACATCCATAAATAACATTTCTATTCCACAATTGAGGTATAGCTACTAGATTAAAGAAGTTGGGTTGCATTTTTTAAACAACCATGTATCAAAATCTGTTAGTATTCTTTGCATTTTTTTCCATCTCATCAATAACCCAATCATGACCCAAGAGTTCCTTATATATTAGATTTCAAATTGAATTTCCTTCTTATTTTGAGAAATAGATATTAGAAATATTTTGATATATTTCCTTGTAGTTTATGAAAAACTAGGAAATGTAGTAATGGAAGAATAAGACGACTAAAACATGGAAACAATTATCCTCACACCTCTTCTTTTTGTAAAACTTTCTATAAAATTTTCTTGCAAGATATCAAGGGATGTTTCATAGAAAGAGTTTCTTATTAGTTAAAAATGGAGATTTCTATATTAATTTTATTAGTGCTACTCACAAAAACCTCATGCAAAACATGAAAAATGTCTTTTAAAATTTAATTTCCTTTCAATATTTTTTAGTCAAAAATTATTTAAGATCTAAACAAATTATTTTAAAAAATTACAACAATGACTCAATAATTATAAACAAACAAATTATTTATGAAAAATTACAACAATGACTCAATAATTATAAACAAGTTTAGATTGGTTGAAATAAAATAACAATCTTTTTTCATTTTCATAAACATATTAAATTTATTGAATTGTCCATCCCACAAAATCGGTAAACAAATGTAAGGAAAATATATAAATAAAGTGCAATACAATCAACCAACAAATGGAAGGAAAATATATAAATAAACTACAATACAATCAACATCCCCTTGTTAAAAATCTTATATATATCCCTATGGACATGCAATTCCAATCTCTTCCCATTAGCTAACTTGTTTTTGGAGTAACTTGACGTGAGTTCATATCATAATAGTAATAACTTAACCATAAATAGTATTTTAATAGTGAGAGACTATAAAGTAGATGTATAATTTTTTTTGGAATTAGCATAATATTTATATTAAATGGGATAACAATTCACATATCATTTTATGATATCGATGTTTATATGAAGTAATATATATTTTTAATATGTTATAAAAAAAATGCAAATATATTAATATGTTATAGAAGAAATACAACAACAAAACATTTATATTATGATATATGACCTACATGATATCGGTGTTGTATAATAAAGTAATATTATTTTAATATGTAGAGAAAAATACAACACAAAACATTTATATTATGTCAAGGTTAATATTTACATAATTAAGATGATTGGGGATACTCGGAATTAAAAAAATTGAAGTATAAAATATTTTTATTATTATATTAAAAAAATATTTTAAATTATTATTCATTTATTATTAAAATTAAATATATGGATTAAATATATTTCAAAAAGATAGGTAAGAAAATATTTAAATATGAAGATTCACTTTAATCTTATAATAGAGATTTTTAAATTTGTAAATAGGTTTTGTTACAATATTATGGTCCAATGTTATAGTTTATTAATACCACATGTTTAAAAAACCATATTCATATGAACATACCAATATCACATGCCCAAAAAACCATAACTCATATTTATATTATATATGGTCATGTGACATTCTTTTCAATTAATCAATTTAATGAAAATGATAAAAAAATAAATCTCAACTATTATGAAAGTTAAATCTTTACCATCCACTTAATAATTATTAGTAATTAAATTAAAATTAAAAAAAAAAAATTTATTCCAAATAACATTACTTATTAACTTTAAATAAATACTATATTTTTAAAAAACCTAGTAATAAATATCATATTTTTTAAATTCAAAGATAAATTAAAAAATAGTATAAAAAAATCAATATCATACTTTTAAAATCGAAAAACAATAAAAATATATATAATTTAAAATAAAAATTTAATAATAATTTAATTTGTTATACCTCATATGGAAAAACTTTTTTCCACGGAAAAAGCTAACCAAACAAATAACCCAACTCTATATAAAAAAATCCCCTGAAGAAAACTGATTTCCACTCAGTTATTTAATTACTAAAATTTAAATTCTATCTTTTTCCACCAAAAAAGCTTACCAAACAAATAACCCACCTCTATATAAAAAATTTCCCCCGAAGAAAAATAATTTCCACTCAGTTATTTAATTACTAAAATTTAAATTCTACTTGGTATATCAATTTAAGTTCTACTGTATTTAAAATCTAATTGGGTGTCCCCATAGTCCCACTCAAAGTGGGAGGTTAGTAATGAAAAAGATTAACCTCAAATCAACAAAATTGAAATTAATAAACATAACAAACTTAAAATTTAAAACCATAAATTGTAACGGAACTGGAACCTGCTACGTCCACCCGTCATTGTCCATAAATTATTAAACATAACAAACTCCAAATTAAAAGCCATATATTGTAACGAAAGTAGAAAGGTGCTACGTCCACCCGTCATTGTCCATAGTTTGGATTCAAATGCCCCTCCTTGATGCCATGATTACATTGTTAGATATACTCATTCTTCCGTACGTCGTAAAGTGTGATACCTTCCCTGTGTCCTTGTCATTCTTAACGTCGCGGCCACATAGAAGTGCTTGCCGGGGTATAACTTGGAATCTATTGAGTGGGTCAGAGTGTATTCCCCGCTGTAATCAAAGGAACTGGAAGAGATTCCACCTGCATAAACGTACTTAGCATGGTGACCTCCACGCGGAGGAGCAGCTACTTCAGACTTGTTTTGGTTCGTTGCGTTGAGAGATTCTGCTATGGATTCCAACTCCTTCACCACATCCTTCATCAATGGACGATTAGCCGACTCGTCCACGCAAAGCAGCGATAACTCTACTAAGCTTTGAAGAAGTGTTTGAGAAATTAGAGAATCTTTGAGAAAGGGGCCGAGTATTTGGCGTCGGACAACATTTATTCTACCAGTGTTGTAAATGTGTTAGAAAACTTGCACAAATGAATCTAATTAGTAAAGGTTCAACGCATAGCTTTGCAGAGCAAGAACACTAAAAGAAAATTAAAAAAACAAAAGAATGATTCATTAGAAAATAGGTTACAATGCTCATAATATAGCATTATTGGGTGAAGATCCCAAGGTAATGCACCATAGTGGTAATCAATGAGAGGACTCAACACCTACAACAAGTTTCAGAGAGAACTAACCAGTTGCAGAGTGAAAGGAAGAGCAAATCAGGGAGTAAATCATGCAGAAGAACTAGCCAGTTGCGGTGTTAAAGAATGAACAAATGAGGGATTTTATCATGCAAAAGAACTAGCCAATTGCAGAGTTAAAGAAGGAGCAAATCAGGGAGTAAATCATCCAGAAGAAGTCTTGCATGTAGTCCCATGCTCTAACTAAGTGTCCGCATGTAGGTGTGTAGTACCTCCAACACCCCCCCTAAACACTACTATGGGGAAAAATAAAAAATGGGCCCTAGCAACTAAGGCCAAAGGTCACCCAAAATATAGTGCAACTTGTACTAAACTTGAGGAAAGAGGGAAAACCTTGTGGGAACCAGCCCGCCCGCCCCTCCCTCAAAATACAATGTAATCAAAAGAAAAGAGGAAAAAAACAGAATTGCTAAGCAACTGTGTCCTTCACTCCAAAGCAATCGCGCAGAGAGCAAAAATTTTGCTCAGTGCATGTCTTGGTGAAGATGTCTGCAATCTGTTCTGTTGAAAGACAGAATTGCAAATCAATTACCCAATCATGTACTAAGTCTCTGATGTAGTGCATATGGATCTCTATGCGCTTCGTCTGCTACCATTGTACTGGATCCCTGCAAAATTTGAGAGTGCTTTGGTTGTCACACCAGATGACAATGGGCTGGTGGAACTGGATGCCCAACTCAGTGAGGAAGTGTTGTAGCCACAAAGCTTGAATGGGGATGTTTACTACTCCTCTGTACTCAGCGTCGGTTGAAGAGAGAGCAATAGCAACCTGCTTCTTGCTTGACCAACAGATAGGGCCAGACCCTAGACTGAGTGAATATTCGAAGGTGGACTTGCGATCAATGTTGTCGCTCGCCCAATCAGAATCAATGAAGCCAAGGAGATTCAATGCAGTGCCTGCTGCATAGTGAATCCCGAAGGTGATGGTGCCCTGCACATATCGAAGGATGCGCTTGGCAGCATTCCAGTGTAGCTCATGCGCCTCCTGCATGTATCTGGAAACTGCCCCTACTGCATATGAGAGATTTGGTCTGGAGTGGATGAGCTACAATAAGCTCCCCACTAATTGTCGGTAGAGAGTACTGTCAACTAATGGAGTGTCACCTCCATCCTCAAGGTAGACCCCAAATAGAAAAGGAGTCGGTGCTGGCTTGCAGTGAGTCATGTGAAATCTCTCTAGGAGATCCCGTGCATAATTAGCCTGAGAGAGTTTGATGCCTATGGCATCCTGGCTGATCTCAAGACCAAGAAAGAAGTGTAATGGACCCATGTCTGTCATCAAGAACCTATCATTCAAGGCCCTCTTTGCTGCAGAAATGGTTGAAGCAGAGTTGCCGGTGATCAGGGGATCATCCACATACAAAACTAAGAGAAGAAGAGAATCATGTGTCCTGAGCATGTAAATGTTCAGATCAGACTTACATCTTTCAAGGTTTTGTGATAAGAGAAAAGAATCCATCTTCGCATACCAAGCTCCCGTGGCCTGCTTAAGGTTGTAGAGAGATTTCTTTAGTCTACAAACCAAAGATGAATCCTAAATGAAACCATGTGGCTGCTCCATGTAGATCTCCTCAGATAGGTCTCTGTGAAGAAAGGCATTCTTCACATCCATCTGATGTACTTCCCACCCCTGGGCAATCGCAATGGGAAGTGTAAGGCCTATGGAATCCATCTTTGCTACTGGACCAAAGGTCTCATCATAATCAATGCCATGCACTTGCTGGAAGCCTTTGGCTACTAGCCTAGCTTTCTTTCGGGTGATTTGCCCATCTGCAACACTCTTGGTCTTGTATACCCATTTGAACTCGACAAGTTTCCTTCCTGAAGGAAGGGGGACCAGATCCCAGGTATGGTACTCGAGGAGGGATTTATACTCCTCCTCTGTGGGGGCCTTCCAAGGTGGATGCTCAATAGCCTCAACATAACACTGTGGATTAGAAGAGTGAACCAAATGACAATGCCAGGATGGCGTTGGTTCAGTGGAAGTGAGGGAAAGAAGAGGCTCAATAAACTCTGAGCTAGTCCTCTGCGGATCAGAATTATCCCCCACAAGACCATTTCTAGTAGCTGAGTGGTCTTGTGCATATATCTCATGTAAGCTCCTTGTTCTCTGATTTATGACAGGGGAAGTTGATTCACTGCTGGAAGCCCGCTCTGGGCTTGGATGTGGATCATCATACGCATGCACTGGATTTGTATCTGAAGACTCTGTCTCTGCCTCTGCATGCTCTACCGCGACATCTGCATGCTCTGTATCTACATCTGAGTGTATTGAGTCATCATCTCGGACATGAGGTAGATAAAAGGTGTCTGCATGGCAATTGAGGTGCAAGCGAGAGACTTTCCTCAAATTTGACACTTCGCTCAATGATGAGCTTGTTCGTAGAGGAAATCAGGAGTTGGTATCCCTTCACACCATCAGGGTATCTAACAAAGATGCACTCAATGCTCTGTGGATCAAGAGCTTTCCTATTTTCAAAGGAGATCTTGGCCCATGCTCGGGAGCTGAAAACACGGAAGTGGGTGACCTCTGGTTTAGTGCGGCTCCAAGACTCAAAGGGGGTTTGACCCTTGACAGACCTATGAGGAGATCTGTTCTGGTTGTAGTTAGCACAATTAAGTGCTTTAGCTCATAGCTTATGAGGCAGTGACTTAGCATGCAACATGCAGGAAGCCATCTTTTTCAGAGATTGGTTCTTTCTCTCAGCGACTCCGCTTTACTACGGAGTGTATGGAAATGTGTACTGCAACTGTATGCAGGACTCAAGGCAAAGGTTCTGAAATGCTTTGTTAACATATTCTCCCCCATTGTCTGTACAGAGGGCTTTGATCTTTCTATCTGACTGTGTCTCAACTAGTTCTTTGAAATCTTCAAAGTGCGCAAAAACTTCAGATTTGTCCCTGAGAAGATACACCCAAGTATACCATGAGAAATCATCAATAAATGTAAGCACATACCTTACTTTGTTGATGGAAGGATGAGGAAAAGGCCCCATGAGATCACTATGGATCAGATCTAGAGGAAAGGATGCTCTGTGAGTCTTGCCGCTATCAAACTTTTCTCTAAGATGTTTGCCAAGGACACACCCTTCACAAACTCCTTTAGAGAAACTGATATTTGGCAAGCCTTCCACCATCTCATGCTTGCTTAGCTGCTGCATATACCTGTATTTTAAGTGACCAAACCTCTTATGCCAAAGCCTACTACTATCATCAGCATGTGTAAGGAATAACAAGGATTCAGATTCAATAAATTCAGAAAATGTATACAGTCTGGATCCATTATTTACCTCAACAGTTGCAATTTTGGAGCTACTATGTAGGTCATATATGTTCACTGCATATGGAGTGAATTCCACTTTCTTTCCAGTGCCAGAATGAGTGATCTAATAAACTGAAAGCAGGTTTACCAAAAGTTTTGGAACATGAAGCACATCTTCAAAGCTTCCATGTAAAAGTTCCACTCTACCTTTTCTGGTGACCTCAATAGGTGAGTCATCTCCCATGAGTATGGGAGGTCCTTTACATGCATCCAAAGAGGAATAGACTTCCTTTGCAACAGCCATATGATGTGATGCACCAAAATCTATAATCCATGCATCAGGGGAAGAATTAATTGCAACTAAAGCATGAAAATTTTTACCTTTCTTGTGTGGTGGATCCTCAGTTTTCTTCTTGGCGCCTTGAGGGATGTGGTCCCCAAGGTTGTGCTTTTGAAGGATTTTTGGCATTTGGTCAATTTGTTTCTTCATGCAAGAGGATTCTGGATGGAATCCTCGGTGACAGTAGGTGCATTTGTCTCCTTTCTTCCCTTTCTCATTTATGGAGACGGAAGAGTCATTGAAGGGCTTGGTATACCCTTCCTTCTTTGGATGGGAATGCGCTTTTCCCTTGTCTTTTTGCTATTGATTTTTCTAATTTGAATCAGATCTGTGATTTTTATTGTGGCTGTTATCATGCACAACAAGTGCATGCGCTTTTGGAGGTTTGATTTTCCCCATGCCAATGAGTTTATCTTGCTCAAAAGTAAGGGACTCCATGAACTCTTTGAGAGAAGGCATAGTGTAGGATTTACCTGTTGCAAGCCTTACTGAATGAAATGTAGACACAAAGACGGAGTATTCCGGTCTGAGCTTTGACATAATAGAGAGAACTTGGTGACTCTTCTCCTTGCATTTGTCAATTCCACAACCCTTGAGTTGCAGCAATAGATCATTATATTTGGTGAAGAAGTCTTGAATTCTATCATAGTTCCGTGGATCCAATGACAGCAACTCCACTTCGAGCAGATGTTCTTTCATCTCATCCTATTTCCCATAGAATTCTTCAACCTTTTTTCAAATCTCATTGGGAGAATTGCAGGTAGATAGATGAAACTGCAACTCTAGGGAGACATGCATATGGATCCGTGGGCCTCATCCATGCGATTGAGGTGCTTGGGTTCTTCTATGGCTGAATTGGGTTCCACTTTTGTAGCCATGGTAATCCTGTACAACCCTTTTTGACGAAGGTATCGAGCCATTTGGTCCTTCCATCTGTGATAGTTGTACGGTGTTAGGATCGATGCTTTGGGAAACTCCATTTTTCTGTTGATCTTCGATCCCTAAGCTGCAATACCTACAAAATAAAGTACAGGTGCACCTTTTATTATCAACCTGTGGGCTCGATACCATGTAAATGTGTTAGAAAACCTACATAGATGAAATTAGCTAGTAAGGTTGAACACACAGCTTTGCAGAGCAAAAACACTAAAAGAAAATTAGAAGAACAAAAGAATCATTCATCAAAAAATAGGTTACAATGCTCATGATATAGCATTACTGGGTGAAGATCCCAAGGTAATGCACCATAGTGGTGATCAATGAGAGGAATCAACACCTACAACAAGTTTCGGAGAGAACTAGCCAGTTGCGGAGTGAAAGGAGAAGCAAATCAGGGAGTAAATCATGCAGAAGAACTAGCCAGTTGCGGAGTTAAAGAAGGAGCAAATCAGGGAGTAAATCATGCAGGAGAACTAGCCAGTTGTGGAGTTAAAGAAGGAGAAAATCAGGCAGTAAATCATGCAGAAGGAATCTTGCATGTAGTCCCATGCTCTAACTAAGTGTCTGCATGTAGGTGTGTAGTACCTCCAAAAAGTATCCATTACAGTCTTCAACTCTTGAACCAGATATTTTTCTTGTTCAACTAGGGGTATCCAAGATGTTAGGAGTTCGATTAATACCACACCAAAGATGTATACGTCACTCTTCTGTGTGAGCGATTGTGAATTAACATATTTTGGATCGAGGTAGCCCTGCCCAAGCCATTGATGTTGAAATTTGCATAAGCATAGACTAGTTCAACCCTAAGCTATGTGTATTTTATGGGTGATTCCACCAAAATTTTGATAATAAATAAACTACATATCTAGAACTGAAAATCATATTAAATGGTGTCCAATGTCCATACATAATTTGAATTATAAAATAGCTTACAGGCATCTCAGATATTGCTTCCCATACTCAAGTTTTATACAGATGGGCTTCTGCTGGGAAATTTGACATTTGCAAAAGTATGGATGATTAAAGTGGGAAAATGTTGATACTCACCATGGTCCCTTTGACTTGAGTTGAGACCTAAACTATGATCTCTAGCTCTCCAATAAGTTTGGAAAGTCTGAAATCTGATACCTTTGCATTCATATTCCCGTCCAACAAGATGTTAGTTGACTTCACGTCTCTTTGTATTATGCGTGGATCTACATGGTAGTGAAGATATGCCAGCCCCCTCGCTAACCCTAATGCGATATTGATCCTCTTGCTCCAATCAAGACGAATTCCAATTTTACCTATTAGTTGGATAGGCAAATCATTATTCTCAAATTGATGCCACAACTCAGTAAAAAGAAACAAAAAATAAGTGTTGGGAGAAAACTACCGGAGAGGTTATCTCTAAGGGACGCATTTTGGCATGTATTCATAAACAAGCGATCGGTTCCCTTCGTCAAAACAAAATCCAATCAATGCCGTTATATTTTTGTGGTGGACATGAGACAACAATTCTAATTCATTCTTAAATTATGAAATACCATGCTTTGACTCTTTCTTCGCTTGTTTCACAGCCACTATCTCTCTGCCAACGGGCATAATCCCTTTGTACACCTGGAAGATGATAAGGAGTCAAAGATAAAATTGTCGAGATATTCAGAACAACGTCTGAAAACTTATCCGAGTGCAGCTTGCTATTTGCTCTTCTCTTAAATCTAGGATCTGTGAAGTAGCCCTATGTTCTGAAGCTTATATAGGTTAGGACATAGTTTCCTTGTGTTAATATTAAGCATCACACAGTGAAGGCAACCAATATGACCAATATAGGGAGCTATTAGTCTATGAATGGGTGGGGCACTATATACCACTCTTTGGGGTTGTATATACTACTCTTTGGATTTAATCAAGTGTTTTAGTGGACGGGTGGTATATACTGCTCTTACTCATTAATGGATAGCTTTATATATTGTTCGTCCTAATTCAGCATCCTACACTAATTTTATAATTGGTTTAGTTAAATAATTGATTTGGGGTTTTTCCATCTTAACCAGAAAATAAAGGTTTTCTAATAAACAAAATAAAAGATCCTGGAGTATCATCACTAAAATAGGTGGAACACCTTTCCCTACAGCCTAAAGATCAGGGAGCATCATTCTCCTGACATAATGAGAGATGCACTAGAAAGGACCCCAATGTATAAGCAAGCATTGCAGAGACTCAAAGTCAACTGAATTGGCTTGAAATTGGATGCACCATTACTTATGGGTATGTTAGAAGGGAGAAAGGAGGAAGAATAAATAAAGCAGTGGGCGGAGATAGAGAAACATGCAGGGTTTTATCCACAAGAGGAGGAGACTAGAGGAGAAGCCTGGAATGTCAGGGAGGCCACCAAAGCAATGAAAGACATGGACATAGATTGAGTTTCTTAGAGGATGAGTAACACTTTCTATAGGGGGTGATGATGAGGCTCATCAATGGGTAAATTACATGGACCTTAATACAGCTCTCCAGCTTACTAAAATAAACTTTTCTCATAATTCGTTACATATTTTCTTATATTTTTCTTAATGAGAAAGGTAAAGATGAGATGTCATGTCTAGTGGTCTAATGTTCATTTATTTAAGGTTTTGGAGCAAATTTTGGCTGCAAGCACTCAAAGGAGACAAGCAAAAGGGATTTTAGGAGATGGTTTCTCCCTCCTTGACTCCTCACTCACTCGAAGATTCATCCATCAAATCTCATCAACTCAAAGTTGCATGCAACCAAGCCAATGACAATTGAAGACCATTTGATCTCGAGATTAGGAGCCAAGCCTCCCTAAATTTAATGAAGTTTTTGGTAACTTCAATGATATAAATAAAAAGGCTTACAACCTCTACCGTAACTTATTGCATGATGCTTAATATTTACAAAAACTAAGTCAACATTTTTTCCGGAGCAAAACATTAAATACCTTTCCACTCTCACCCTCTATACCATGTACACATTCTTCCTAACCAAAACTTTAAATAAGTTTCCACCCTCACTCACTATATCTTACGCATTGAGTTTAGTACATGATGTTTAATATTTGCAGAAACTAGGTCAACATTCTGCCTGACCAAAACCTTAAATAACTTTCCACCCTCTCCTTCTATATTGTAAACATCGATTTTAGTGCATAATACTTAATATGTGCAGAATCTAGGTCAACATTCTGCCGAACCAAAACATTAAATAACTTTCTATCCTCTCCCTCTATATTCTACACATTGAGTTTATTGAATTTAGTACATGTTGCTTAATATTTACGGAAAATAGTTTAACATTCTTCTAGAACAACACATTGTATTCTTATTTTCTTGTAAAGTGACACTATAGCAGGTTTTGTACCTCGCCGTAGCCTCCAGAACCAATCTCATTATCTCTGGAGAAGTTATTAGTAGCTAGTTTCAGTTCTTTTAACGAATACACCATGGTACCTTTCAGTTTGGGAGCATCTCCACTATCTCCTTTGCTTGTTACATCCCATAAAGTTGAACCCAAAAAAAATCCTCAGTCCTAACTCAAAATTTACATGGAGAATGAGAAAATAAATTACTTGAAAAAAAAAATTGATATATTACCGAACAGATTCGCAGCTAGAATTGCTTTTGCCGCTTTCCTTCTTTCTCATAATGCATAAATTGCAAGGGCAATAACGGCAAGCACCAACACTGTGGCACCAACTGCTATTCAAGTAATTGGCCCTGAACTTAAACCCTTCGACCCCTTTGAAATCAGACAATGGGAAACCTCATTTCCAGGTCAAGCAAACGTCTATTAAATAATATAAATGTCCATCGCAAACCGAGAGACAAAGAGTAAAAATAAAATGTCTCACCGAGCAGAAAGTTGTAAACTACTGGTTTAAAATAGTAGGGTATAAATCCATCTGGAGGAATGTACGTTTGATCGCTTAAAGCTAAACCGATCTTTAGGATTTCCGATCATTGAAAATTCTTCCTCCCGTGTGGTGGGAAAATCTGTACTTGTATATGCAGCTGCCCATAGACATCAAACAACATGCAACAGATATATACTGACCCATTTGTCAAGTTTAGTTGGGTCCATAGAGAATTCTCTAGCTTGTGAAATCTGGTAGCATTCGTCAAACTCGAAAAGGAGGGAGATATGATGACCAAGGTGCCCACATACGACATTGCATATTGACAAGTCTGAGGATTAACTACCTGTAAATCCTCAGTGCATGTGGTATTATTTCCACATTGTGCCATATCAGTTTGGTAGGAAGTCACTTGAAGATCTTCCGTGTCGCATGCTGGGCCACTCGATATAATTGGGTTTGAGATGCCAACAGGGTTACCTTCAAGTCTGCGTTTGAAAACATGAACCATTTGAACCTTAATATAAGAATCTAAATAGATTTAACCATGAACTATGTCACAATTCAGGGTTCTCAAGAAACTGTCATATTGCTTCTGTCATTATCCCCTCTCCTACCATGTCTTCTGTAATGGTTCAAATTGTCAATTTCAACTTCAATGAAAAAAGTTGCACGCCCATCCTAATACCATACATCACAGAAAAAGAAATCAAAATCTAGTAGCTTAGAGGATTATTAAGAAATTTCTTACAGCAAATTTTGTTACAGCTTATTCCAAGGGAGATGCCCATGATGTTGAAATATCAAAGGTCTATCAATTTGAGTTGCTGACAGACATTGGATTCTATTCCCAGAGATCCGTCAATAGAATTATTTGAGAGAATCCTGCACAATTCAAAAACAAGGATTACTAACTCTTTATGTCAGATCTTTAGCGTCATTTTAATATTGGCAGCACGACAAAGAAAATAATGAATACACTCACACCGTCTCATGTTGTTGCAAGCTAAATACTTCAGAAGGAAGTTTCCCATTCAAGCTACTGTGTTCCGTCATACTATTGAACAAGGAAAAAGGGATAGAAAAACCAATTAGTTTGACAAATAACAAAATACGAATTTAAAGCCGTGTTGACCACTGATCATAAAGGCCATAACTGGCCATCTCTTTGTATCATAGTTTTTTAATTGCTAGTAAACATCAAGTCCCTTGAACTTACATAGTGGTCAATGATCCTAAAATAGATAACTGTTGGGAATTTCTGGTGATTCCAAACAAAACTGAACAGAGAACAATGCTTTGTTTTGCATAGGATCTTAACACAGCAGAAACTAAAATTGTTTTGCTGCAGACAGAGTTTCAACAACACAAAAAAAAACTTATATTCATTAAAAAAAACTGTTGTTACAAAATATTGGTCTTCCTCTATCAGAGAGATTTCACAACTGCTGTTACAAAAGCATCTTCCTCTTAACAGAGGGATTACAGCCAGGGAACGCTTCAGTTCCACACAAATAAATTCACTGTCTCTGCTTTGAGATTTTACACTGCTGTGTGTAAAAATATCTTCATTCGTGTTGCTCTTCACAATGGCACTCAGGCTGTAATATCTCTGCACTGCTATGCATTATAGACTTTGTCTTCTCCTGAAAAATATTACACTGTTGTGTGTAAAACTTTCAATACATATGTGTTGTTGCGTCTCACATCACCTCTCTATCATTGCACTGCTGTGCATAAAACAACTTCTTACATTACTCTCGCGCTACTACGCATTACATTTCATGTTCTCTCAACAAAACAAAATTACCCTCGCGCTTCTGCGCATCACATTACAGTTCAATTTAATGAACAACAAAAAAAAATTCTTCACGCTGTTGCGTGCTCCCACTCGTATTCTCAAATAAACACTTACATTCACACTGCTGTGTAATTTTTCATATGCATGCTGCTGTGTGCTTCAACTTCATTACTCCAAGAACAACATAAAACATTCCCCTCATGCTGTTGTGCATTCGCACTACTGTGCTTCTCCTTACAAACTCTACACTGTTGTGCGTTAACAAAAAAAAAATCTTGCATATGCGTTGTTGCGCCATTTCTTTCTCACAATGGACAACTAACTAAAACATGACCATATAATGGGACAATGCAATTTTACTTGCCATACTCCCGTGTAATAAAAAACAATAAAATTAAAATCTTACCAACGTTTACCAACCCGCAGTAAATTACATTTACTGTTTTACTAACAAAGCTAGTTGTAAATGAACTTTTACTTCACGTCAAATCCATATGGTGTAGGCCTGTACACAACCATTGACTTCAATCGGATGGCTGAGATTGGTTTGAGGAAGGTGCGATATGTGATAGATAACAAATCGTGCCGCACCCTCGCATCGGTGGGAGCGAAAGGGCAGAGCCTTAATCATATGAGTGTGATATGCGATTTGCGATTGGAACTCATCGCAGAATCGCAATTGCAAAAGACACTAGTCGTAATGGAGACAGTGGGGCACAAACGCGATTTGCGATATGCGATCAGATCGCATCGTAAAGGAACCCTGCAATTGGAATTATCTTTTCAACACTCCCCTTTAATTTCAACTACTGGGTTAAAATTGTAGTTCCTTTTGCTTGCTCTTGGCATAAGCTCCTTAACATCGTTCTCGTCCAAACTACTTGACATGCTGCTATTGTAGCTGCCACATATTCTACCTCTGTCGTAGACAATGCTACAATAGGCTAATTTTTGGAAGCCCATGAAATAGCTCCTGAAACATTATCTTCATCAAAGAATGACAATTAATATAGTTTAGCAAGGATTTCATAAGGACCTGTTCACTAATAGCTTCAGCGATAATGATCAAGAATTACAGACTCCCCCTAACTGTAGGCACTGTCTCCTTTTGGCAGAGTCTTCTCAAAATAAGCTTATATTGGCGGGAGAGCTCAAGGGACTTTCGAACTGTGTTTCCTTCCTTCTCCATACTTGTGTAACTTTCTTCTTTTGCATGGTTCTAGCTTGTGTAAGAGCTCATGTTAAGTTACAGTCACGTGCCATATGACCAATGTTATGACACTTGAAGCATTCTACATTGTTCATGAATAAGATTTCATGATTTCTTCCTGTAAAATTGTTTCTTGGAGGTTGTCGTAGACTATAACATCTATCTCTATGAGATGCTTTACAGTCTTTTTCCATATGGCCAAAGTTTGAATAAAAATAACAATAACCAAAAAATGAACTTTGGTACCTGGGAGATGGAGGTTTCCTTGATGTACTTCTGAAGCCTTTTTTCCTTGAGATCCTTTGATGACAACCATTGCCTCTTGCCTCTTTGACATCATCTACATTTCCTTTTGGAGCTGGTTTTCTACTTGGAGCAAGATTTCTTCTTGGAATAGGATTTCTTCTATTGTAGCCTTGATTTTTCTCCTTGCCTTTGCTGGAATTGGGAGCATCACCATTTATTTCTAGCTTTTTCACATCTCTTTTGCTTAAAGCATTTTCATTCTTGTTTGCGGGTTCACCTGCATACCCGAGTCCTGATTTATCAGATGGACATCTGTGATATCTGAGCATGTCATCCAAGGCTTGAGAGCTCTTCAAGATTTTGTTCATCCCTTCAACCTGTTTTCTGAGGAGGACAATCTCTTCTTCCAATCTTTCACATCGTTATTCTTCTTTGCAAGTTGTTCCTCAATTTCTTCCTTGCTACGAGTAGCTTCAGCTGCTACTATTTTAAGGGAGATGATATATGACTTCATTTTGAAGATTTCTTCATTCTTTGCTTGACTGCTCTCCATTCTCTTCTCAGCTCCTTGTGCATGTTTCCTGGCTTCTTGTAATCGAGACTTAAGGGAGGAGACCTCTACCTTGTACTAACCAATCTCTTCTTCAAGTTTGTTCACGCTCTTGTGCCTTTGTTCAAGTTGACTTGACAAGGTATTTTCCTACTTCTTTGCTTTATTCAATTGATTTGTCATGGATATGACTTCTTCATGATGCTTCCTTTCGCTTTGATGAAATTCCTTCTTAAGCTTGGCAATCTCTTCATCCCTTTCTTGTACTTGAAGCTTGATGAGGTCAACTTTCTTCCTTGTTTGATCTTGGTTACCAACTGGAGCTATCTTCTTAAGTGCCTCATTTTCGTTTTTCAAATTGTTAATCTCTTCCATGGCAGTCATAAGTCAAGTGAGGAGTTCTTCTACAAAGTCCTTTTCATTCTCTTCATCTTCTATGATGGATTCAGGGTCTCCTTCTTGATTGATGGTCATGGTCAGTGCTCCTTTTGAGTGAAGGTCATGAACTCTGTCCCATATATCCTTTGCTGATGAATATTTTCCTAGATTCTTCTTTACAAAATCAGGTAGCCCATTCAAGATTGCCTTTGCTGCTTTTGCATTCTACTCCTTAGATTCTCTATCCATCCTGTTATCATCAATCACTAATTCTCAAGATTCAATCCCTTGAGACTGTAAGAAAGTCCTCATTTTTGCTTCCCATATATTAAAGTTCCCATTTAGCCTTGGAGCCTCATCAAATTGATTGTCTTCTATTTTGGTAGTAGAGGGAGACACATCCTTATGAGAATTGGAGGCTTTCTTCCTTCACCTCGCCATTTGTGTTCTCAATGTTGACCTTCAAGCTGTTAAGATTTGAATGAAGGAACCTAGTTGTCCTCAACAATAACACACAAAAAACTAGCTTGAGAAATACCTTGGATTTTTCTTGACTGAGTCTTCACTCTGCTGGAGAAGTTGTTGCAGCAAGAAATCCTTCCTTCATCCTCTTTGACACCTTCAAAGAGCCTAGACTAGCTCTGATACCATTGTTGGGAATTTTTGGTGATTCCAAACAAAACTGAACAGAGAACAATGCTCTATTTTGCACAGGATCTTAACACAGCGGAAACTAAAATTGTTTTGTTGCAGACAGAGTTTCAGCAACACAAAAAAAAACTTGTATTCATTAAAAAAAACCACTGTTACAAAAGATTGGTCTTCCTCTATCAGAGGGATTTCACAACTGTTGTTACAAAAGTATCTTCCTCTTAACATAGGGATTACAACCAGGGAACGTTTCAGTTCCACACAAATAAATTTACTCTCTCTCTGCTTTGAGATTTTACACTGGTGTGTGTAAAAATCTCTTCATTTGCGCTGCTCTTCACAATGGCACCCAGGCTGTAATATCTCTGCACTGTTGTGCATTACAGACTCTATTTTCTCCTCAAAAATATTACTACTGTGTTTAAAACTTTCAATACATGTGCGCTACTGCGTCTCACATCACCTTTCTATCACTGCATTGTTGTGCATAAAACAACTTCTTACATTACTCTCATGCTACTGCGCATTACATTTCATGTTCTCTCTACAAAATTACCCTCGCGCTTCTGCGCATCACATTACAGTTCAGTTTAATGAACAACAACAAAAAAAATTCTTCATGCTACTACGTGCTTCAACTTCATTACTCCATGAACAACATAAAACATTCCCCTCACGCTGCTACGCATTCGCACTACTGTGCTTCTCCTTACAAACTCTGCACTGTTGTGCGTTAACAAAAAAAACTCTTGCATATGCATTGGTGCGCCATTTCTTTCTCACAATGGACAACTAACTAAAACATGACCATATAATAGGACAATGCAATTTTACTTGCCATACTCCCGTGTAATAAAAAACAATAAAATTAAAATCTTACCAACGTTTACCAACCCGCAGTAAATTACATTTACTGTTTTAGTAAATGAAACTTTTACTTCACATCAAATCCATATGGTGCACACAGACCGCTGAGATTGGTTTGAGGAATGTACCATATGCTATAGCTAATAGATCGCATAGCAACATCGCATCCACGGGAGAAAAAAGGCGGAGCCTTAATCATATGAGTGCGATATGCGATTTGCAATCCGAACTCATCGCAGAATCGCAATCTCAAAAAACATTGGTCGTAACGGAGACAGTGGGACACAAACAAGATTTGCGATATGCGATCAGATCGGAATGCTGCAGTTGGAATTATCTTTTCAACAAATAACCAGGCTGGTACATTGGATACCTCGAATGAGTTATTATTAGGTACCTAACAATTACAAATATTATTTTGTAAATCTTCAGTTGATAAAATGATTGGTTTAATTAGCTAATTTGAACCTTCTACTTACCGGTGCAGAATCCGGATAAGGCAGGAATAGAACCGTTGAGTTTATTATTTGATAGGCGCGTAGCAAAATGCAAAGGATCATGAGTACATATTTTTCCTTAATACAAAGCTATGAACAGTCCAAATACAGTCCAATGTTGACCTACAATTGAGTAAGTTCTCTTAGTTGTCCAATGTTGGAAGGTATTTGACCTTCAAAAGAGTTTTGATCAAACTTCCTGTCAATCATGACAAGATTTTGATGGTCACATGTTTTGATATTTAAAAGTGAATAAACTAAAAAGGATCGTATCTGATACTCACAAGATCTCCAAGGTTGAGACATTTCCAAGAGTAGAGGGAATCTCCCCACTAAACGAATTTGTTGGAATTTTATGGTGAATTCCATAACACAAAACATCTCAGAACAACTCTTTGATATGATGGAATTTTCTGCTAAATTCCTAAACAAACAGACAATACCAAACTGCTCTGTTTCAGCACAAAAAACTGAAAATTTCGTTCTCTGGACTTGGTGTTGCAGCAACAGGAATCGGTGTTGCAGCAACAGGAAATAACACTCTGTTTCTGTTAACACAGAAAAAACAGAAAACTGCTTTCTGGAAACGGTGTCGCAGCAACACAGTTTGGTGTTGCAGCAACGGGAAAAATACTCTGTTTTTAATAACTCAGAAAAACAGAAAATTGTTTTGACGCTAAAGCACTTTAAGAAAAGTGACGCTTTGTGTAACAGCAACTAAAGCAACGGGCGTCAAATCACTTATAGACTTAGAGAGTGAAATCAAAGTGTTTTTGACACTTGGTGTAACAGCGACTTAAAATCAGCAAAACAGTAAACTAATAAACTGTAAACTTATATTTATGAACAATAAGCAAGCTGATACAAAAACTTAGCTGTTACAAAAGAGGAACGCTTCAGTTCCAGAAATCGATTTTCTATCTCAGAAAATCGCAGGTTCAGCACTTGCCGTGCATTTACAGAAGAGAGACACTCGTTCTTCTAACCTTCTCTCAGACACAGAACTGTTGTTCAGAAATCTTTTGCACTGCCTGATTCATAAACAGAACTGCTGTGCGTTACATTTATAGGAAAATAAATATCTGAAATAAACTATAAACTAAGCAAAAAAAAAATCTGTTGATCTTTATCTCTGTATTTATTGCAGAAGGCGGTGATGCAAGGCGGTGATGCCTTTTCAGCAAAACAAGTCGGTTGTCTGCAGGGGATTTAATTCTGAATTTAATGCTCAAAATATCAGTGGACTTTTGCGGCACCGAACAATCTGAAATGGCTGCTGAAGATCAGATTTCGGTTCTGTATTAATTGTTTGCAGTTGGAATTAAATTCCAACAGAATTGCCATCGAACGACTGTGCATAATAATGATGGAACTATTGATCAGCTTCTAATTTGAATGAGATAGTTTCATGTGAATTGAATTGAATTAAACGCTTATGGTACTTACACATGTTTTAGGGTCATATTTTCATGGAAAATATGTGGTGGAATTGGTTCACTCAATTGATTTTGACCAAAGTGGCTTGAACGGCCAACGACAATACCACTACTGAGTTAGTTCACGTTTCAGTATATACCATGCATATAAACCACGCTCCCAAATATAAAATAATACTCACAAGTGACCGCAATTAACAAGCCCCTTCAGCTCTACTGGAAGTTGTCCGCCCATGGAATTGTTGGAAATGTCGAACCAGTAGAGTTTGGTAAGATTACCAAAAGGAAGAGGAATATTTCCGGTTAAACCGTTCGAATTCACGTCCCTACCAACAACAATTACGGTTCAGGAACTCATAATGTGTACTTGTCTTCTTGTTCAAAAAACTGAGTGTTTGATTTACTTACAGAGTAACGACCTCTTGCAGGTTGCCCAGCTCTGGTGGAATGCGCCCAGTAAAGCTACGACCTAGCAAAATCCTAAAAAGAGCTAGAGATTAGTCATCAACCAAATTCTAACGTTTCAATCATGCAATTATCACAAGGTTTAACATGCTTACAATGTCCGAAGATTTTGCAAATTTCCTAAGGTAGTCGAAATCGGTCCTCCCAATCCTGGATTGTACGATAAGTCCCTGCAACGAATGTTCGACTCTAGTCCATCCACATATATATATATATAATATATATTATATATATATATATATTATTTTCGTTTTCTTTTTTTTTTTCTTTCTATCAGACAAAGGTTTACATTTATATTTTTTGAGGAATTTAAATATTAGCCAATGTGTTAACTAAGATGTAAACTTACTCTTTTTTTCATCTTATTTATTGAATATGGATATGTAAAAAGGAGTGAACATTTTAACTTGTGATGATTTAATATTTGCTTTAAATATAATAGAAATTATAAATATGGTGAAAAAACAATAAAACATTAAATTACTTATAAAAAATTTTAAATTTTGAATTTAATTATTTTTAAATAATGTTTTTTTTTTCTGAGAAAATGCTTGGCTTTTAATATTTGCCTAAAAAATATTAATGTAAATATTCTGAGAAAAACACTATAACACTTATCAAAAATTTTGGATTTTGAATTTAATTATTTATCATTAAAACTTTGAATTTGTTTTTATAGAATCTTGCAAGAGTGTAGTGTAACTGTTAGTCTAGCTCTAAGGAGCTTATGTCTTTTGGATTTTCATGATAATTTTGCAGGGATTTTCTGATTTCTTAAAATCTAAAACTAAGTTGTATAATTAGGTATGTAACTAATCTAAGCTGTATAATTATGTAGGTAAGTTGATATGTGTAATTATTAATTTATCTTTCACTTAACTTTATTATTTTGATAAGTTTTTTTTTATTGAATATTGGTAAATGAAAGTTTGTTTACTGTAGATTTTTATATTATAATTAGATAGGTATTAGTTTAAGTTTTTTATTAATTATGATATGTATAGTTATATGTTTTTCATTGATTTTGTTATTTTATAAGTTTTTTTATTGAATGTTGGTAAATAAGTTTATTTTATGTAGATTTTATTTTAATTAGATATATAACTAATTTAAGTTGTATAATTTTGTGGTAATTAATTGATATGTGGTTTTTCATAAATTTTGTTATTTTAATAAGGTTTTTTATTCATTAAATATTTAATGAGTTAAAATTGGTTTAATGTAAATTTTTTTATTTATAAATCTATATATTTTATAGTTTTTTTCTGAATCATGAAATTTAAAATTTAATTATTTTGTATTTTTAAATTCATATTTTATTTATTGTTAATAGCCATAGCCATTATTACTACCTATGAACTTGCCCACTTAGCATTCTCCTAAGAAGAGTTTGAAGTCTTCGCCCACTGGAATGCAAAAAATCGCCAATCACAACTTGCACGGCATCAATTCGACCACGCATAGGTTGCTGTGGTGAATCCTGTGAAGGAATCTGGTGAGCATGCATTGACTATATTGCCAAAACCTATCGACATTCACCAGCTGTGAATCACATTACAAGGCTGTTCAAGTTTACACTATACTAGAAGAAATTTTCAGTTAGATGTGACGCACATCTAACTGACTTTATATATGGGTAAATTTTGACATCAATGTTGACTTTACTCACTAGGTAGATTTATAAGAATTTTTCACCTACATCTAAGTGGCGGCTCTATAGATATTGTAAATTGTGACATCAGTGTTGACTTTACTCCATGGATGGTTGCACGAAATTTTCAATCTATACAACTATCGTTACCCACGTCTTTGGGTTCTGTCAAAGACACTGATAATTAATGTTTCATAAGAATGTAACTCTTATAAACTTTTCATAAGAATTTATACAAGCTAACGGAGCTCCTTTGGTAATAGTTTGTATCTAAACTGAATATAAATTTAGTATAAGCCTATCAAAACAGGGGTTTGATATCTACCTTAATACGTAATTTGAATTTTACATGGGGCTAGTTGGTAATGTTGCAATGGTTTTATTCGACTTACAGATATTGTAAAGCTAAAAGATATCCAATTTCAAGGTGCATCGGACCTGTGAGATTCATTGAAGCCAAAAGCCTGTAACAATTTTCCGATGCAATGATTCCGTTAGATAGAATTAAAAACTCATCAAGAAAGTTCCAAAAATGGCATACATATCCAATTGGATGATAAGATAGTGTTAATATGATATGAAACCAAGGTGCACATGAGAAGACTTGCAGCGAAGTTATTTGGGAACGGGTGCAGGAAACGCCATCCCAGACCGAGCCGCAAGGGTCTTGGCCTTTCCATATGGGGGGCATATTCCCCATTGCAGTCGCACCAGTATCATGTTGTTCACTGAGCACATGAAGCTACATTATCAACCATTTGCAATATTAACATTTTTTTTTTTTTTGAGAAAATCATTAAATTGTTGGGGATTTTTTTTTGCTTCTATGTTTCAGATGGGAAAATACCAAAACCATATAATATAAAACACAGAGCCAATGCTCTGTTTCCTTTACACCAGGATCTTTTACACAGAGAAGTCTTTTTAAAGTTAATTACACAGGACAGAGTATTTCACCACCATAAAATTTCCATTCATTAAACAAAAACATTTACATATTCATCCTCTTTCACTCAAAGGGATTCACCAAAACATTTTCACAAGAATTACTCTGCCTCCTATGAAATTTACACCACTGTGTGTAAATATTTCATTTACATTCACTGCTGTGTGAGAACAAAATTACAGGGAGTTACAGATTTACCTTTTCACCTGTGTGAAACAACTCATGGATTTGAAAACAAAACAAGCCACTGGTTTTTCATTCACTTCTCCTCCTGCACTGCTGTGCAAACTTTACTTTTTACAAAACAAAATTTACTCTGCTGCATAAAAATCACTTTTACATTACAGACCCAAGATATTTATGCACTTCTGTGCATTCCTCCTCTGCAATACAAAAATTACTCTCTGTGTTTTTCTCAGGTGCTGCGGGCCTCCTGTCTCCTCTCTTTTTTTTCATATGCAAAATTACATTACTTTCTATTGGTGCTGCGGGCCCTTCTTTCAATTCACCGTGTGCTCATATTCAAAAAAAAAACACCATTACACATTACCTTTTTTTAATCCCCGGGGGTGTTTTTTTTTTTTTACATAACAAAGATGGTCAACGTTTGTTTTTTTAAAACATATATTAAAAAAAAAAAACTTACCGTATATATCGCCCATACTCCTATTAACTTGCCGCAGGAAATATTAAAGGTTTTTACCAAAACATATGACATAAATTAAACATAAGGTATGGGCGGCAACGTATGGTCCACACCTCATTATATTTTAACAGGCCCCGTGTACTTTCCTTGAGATGGACGGCGGAGAGACTTAGCAATAATCCAACGGCAGAGCTTTAATATCGGAAGACCTTTCTGACTGCTCTTTAAGCCATCGTGCAGCTTGGTTAAATCGACGGCGGTGAAAACTGGAGGTAGATCGATGGATGTAATCGATATCGGAAGGGGTTAGCTGGGTGAAAGATACCTTCCGAAAAGTGTCTCTTGCTGATGTCAGGCCAGCATCATCGGTGTCAGGTTGTCAGTATCGGAACGCCCTCGTACGGAAACAACCTTATGCAAAAGGTGGTGCGATATGAGACCAGCTGGTTTTGATTTACCGCGTGGTTTTCTGCCCTGTTGACTGCTGACTGCGCGGGCAGTTGGAATTATATATTTTCAACATAAATGAAATACAGATTCAATGAATACTCGACAACAGCGCTCACCATCTCCGCTGACTGTGACTCCTGTGGTAATACCAAAAGACGCTGACAGTCAAGCTGCGACGAGGAGTGAAACGGAGGTCGAGAGGCGAGACATGGGTTGAATTTGTAATTTCAACCGCGCATGGTCCAGCATTTAATACACCTCAAAATCACCCAGCAAAACCACAAACCTGCTTGAGGCATATCGCACCGCTTTTGGCATGAAGTGGTTTACACAAGAGCTCCAATACAATTTGGAGTTGACGCGTGGATGAGGCGACATCAGCCTCTGACATTTATCGGAAGATAAAAGTCGGTTAAAAAGTGGCTTCCCATATTTTCCTCCGCCGTTTGATCTGCTCCAGCATTATCCACTGTTGATTGTTCAAGTTGCACTCTGGAGTAAAGCTTGGTTAAAAAGGGCTTCCGATATTCTTGTCAGCCGTCCGATGGGGTTCTTCGCTCTCCGTTGATCGCATGAAGCTGCATACGGGCCCGCATCAAATCAAATTGCGTGGAGTAAAGTCAAGTTGAATTTTGACCATACCTTATTAAAGCTTTGTCATAATGCGTAGGTGGATTATTAAATTTTTTATTACCGCAAGTATGGGCATAAATTAAATAATGGCATGGGCTATGTCATATAGTGTTAATTTTATTGTTTTTTAATTTTTAGGGCCGTAAGTTTGTTTTTAGTAGAACAAGTAAAAACATATGTTAGTTGACCATTTTTTTAGTAAATGTAAGAAATGTAAAAACGCACAGCACTGCAAAAGCGAAGAAGGCGAATATGTGAATGAAGAAAACCAGGGGGAGGTTTGTATCAAAACCATGAATTGTTTCACACAGCAGTGAAAAGGTAAAACAGTAAATCCTTGTAATCTTTGTTTTCACACAGCAGTGAATGCAAATGAAATTTTTACACACAGTGGTGTAAAATTTCAAAGGAGACAGTAATTTCTTTTGTAATGTTTGGTGAATCCCTCTGAGTGAAAGAGGATGAATATGTTCTCAGTAATTTTATTTTAATGAATAGAAATCTTTTATGGTGTTGTAATACTCTGTTCTTCAGTAAAAAAAATTTAAAAGCTTCCCTGTGCACAAAGGATCCTGGAGTAAAAAAAACAGAGCATTGCCTCTCTGTGTTTTATTTTTGTGTTTTTGGGATTTTGCCACAAAAATCCCCAACAGTGGTATCAGAGCAGGCTTAGGCTCTTTGAAGGTGACAAAGGCTCTTTGAAGGTGACAAAGATGCTGAAGGGAGGAGTCTTTTGTTGCAGCAGTAAGTTGTTTTAAAAATACACAGTCAAGGATTTAGAAACATAGTTAAAGAGTGCTAGGATGACCAGCACAAGCACTGGTATGGGTATGTTTAACACCCAGCTCCCACAGTTTAATGGGAAGAACTATGACTGTTGCGCAATAACCATGAAAGCCCTGTTTGCCTATCAAGATTTATGGGAATTAGTTCAAGATGGTTATGAAGAACTAGGAGATGAAAATGAGTTTAATAGATTAACTATAGGAGAGAAGGATCTGCTGAAGAGCAATAGGAAGAAGGACTCAAAAGCCCTTGTATTTTTGTATCAAGCAGTGGACCAGAGTGTGTTTCCAAGGATAGCAGCAGCTAAGACATCCAAAGAAGCATGGCAAACCCTAAAGACAGCCTATCAAGGCATGGAGAAAGTGAAGACAACAAAACTACAGTTGCTGAGAAGAGATTTTGAAAATCTGTGCATGAAGGAGTCAGACAACATTGACTCATTCTTCACACATGTAATTGGTCTGATCACACAGATGAGGACTCATGGAGAAACCATCGAAGAAAGGAGGATTGTGAAGAAAATATTGAGGGTCTTACCCTCAAAGTTTGATGCTATTGTCACCACCATTGAAGAGCAAAGGATCTCTCAAACTTTTCAGTTGATGAGCTACATGCATCACTGATAACACATGAGTAGAGATTGAGTAGGAATGAAAACTCATCTCTAGAGCAAGCCTTTAAGACCCAGATGTACTTTGGAAGAGGAAGAGGTCAAGACAGAGGAAACAAGAGAGGAAGAGGCAGAAGCCAGAACAGAGGTGGAAGGAACAGTCCAGCAAATTCTCAAGGAAGAGGTAGCAATTCAAATCAGAACCAAGGCCAAGGCAGCAACCAACAAAGAGAACAACATCATGCTCAAGGACAAAGGTATGAAAAATCCAATGTCCAATGCTATTATTGTAAAAAATATGGGCATTATGCCAGTGAATGTAGGAAGAAGCAGCATGATATGTGTAATAGACAAAATGCAAATGTTACTAGAGAAAACATCAGCCAAAATAATGTGTTGTTAGCTTGTAACATGGCTGAAACAAACAGTGAAGACACATGGTTTTTAGACTCAGGTTGCAGCAACCATATGACAGGAAACATAGCCCTGTTTTCTGCCATAGATCAAAATGTGAAATCAGAAGTCACACTAGGAACTGATAGCAAAATTTATGTTATGGGAAAAGGGGAGGTAAAAATATTTACAGAGCAAGGAGAAAGCAAAACCATAGCAGATGTCTATTATGTCCCCGGAATGAGATGTAACCTCTTGAGTATTGGACAACTTGTTCAAAAGGGTTACAATGTTTTCTTTGTGAATGATGTGTGTACCATCATGGATATAGCACCCAGCAAACGATGCATTACTGAAGTGAAGATGACAAGGAACAGGATGTTCCCTCTCAGGATCAGGGCAGATTTGAAAAACAAAAATGAAATTGCAGCAGTTACCCAAGAGGCCTTCCAAAGCGTGCCAAAGGATGAAAATTGGTTGTGGCACTTGAGATTTGGACATCTCAATTTTGGAGGTCTAAACTTGTTAAGCAGAAAAGGAATGGTGAAAGGATTACCATTGATAGAGAAACCAGACAGCCTATGTGAAGGTTGCATTTTGGGGAAACAACATAGAGAAAGTTTTCCATCAGGTAAAAGCATAAGGGCAAAGGCACCCTTAGAGATCATCCACTCAGATTTATGTGGACCGATGCAAGCTCCATCATTAGCAGGCAAACAATATTTCCTAACATTTATTGATGACTTTACAAGAAAAACTTGGGTATATTTTCTTAAAAACAAAAGTGAAGTGTTTGAGAAATTCTGAAATTTCAAGGCACTTGTGGAAAACCAAAGCGGGTTGCACATTAAAGTTTTGATAACTGATAGAGGAGGTGAGTATATCTCCAAGGCGTTTCTACCATTTTGTAGAGAAAATGGAATTAATAAGCAATTTACAGCAAGGTACACTCCGCAACAAAATGGAGTTGCCGAGAGGAAAAACAGGACAATCATGGATATGGCAAGGAGCATGTTGAAGGCAAAGCATTTGCCAAATGATTATTGGGCTGAAGCTGTACATTGTGCAGTGTATATTCTGAACAGGTGTTCTACAAAAGCAGTGATGAACAAGGTGTCGGAAGAAGCGTGGAGGGGAAGAAAGCAAGGAGTCACCCA
>APFE030518846.1:117112-131196 GCA_000404065.3 Pinus taeda
ACAAGGACAGCAAGGGACACCATTGAGGATAAATGAGAGTGCTTCTCCAAGCACACCACAAGGAGGAAATTCAAGTGCGTCTTCAAGCACTTGCACACCAAATGAAAGAGGTAAGAAGTTTAGAAATCTAAGTGACTTTTATGATGAAGGAATGAATTCCTTATTTGCCTTGTTTTGTCATGTTGATGATCCTATTCATTTCGAGGATGCAATTAAAGATAAGAAATGGATAGAAGCTATGGATGAGGAGATGAATGCCATAGAAAGAAACAAAACATGGAATTTGGTTGAGCTACCAAAAGGTAAAGAAGTCATTGGAGTGAAATGGGTTTACAAGACCAAGAGCAATGCTGAAGGCAAGATAGAAAAGCACAAGGCAAGGCTGGTTGTCAAAGGGTACAAGCAGCAGTATGGGAGAGATTATGAGGAGACTTTCGCACCGGTTGCAAGAATGGAAACCGTGAGAGCAGTGCTGTCCATAGCAACACAAAACAAATGGAAAGTCTACCAAATGGACGTGAAGTCAGCGTTCCTAAATGGAGTGTTAAAGGAAGAGGTTTATGTTGAACAACCTCTAGGCTATGAGAAGAAAGGTGAAGAGCACAAAGTGTGCAAATTGAAGAAAGTTCTTTATGGGCTGAAGCAAGCGCCAAGAGCATGGTACAACAGAATAGATTCATATCTATTGGATAATGAATTCGACAAGTGTGAAGGAGAACCCACCGTCTACATCAAAGAAAAAGATGGTAAAATTTAATTGTTGTCTTATATGTTGATGATGTTATTTTTACAGGTAATGATGATCAGCTCATCAAGAATTTTAAATCAGTCATGAAAGAAGAATTTGAAATGACTGACATGGGTTTCTTGAGATACTTCTTAGGCATAGAAGTAGATCAAAATGAAAAAGGATTTTTTATCTCACAGGCAAGATATGTGGATCAAGTATTGAGCAGATTTAACATGGAAGAATGTAAGGCAGCGATCACTCCCACAGTGATGGGATTAAAACTCAGCAGAGAGGACAGCAGCAAGGATTTTGATCCTAGTTTGTACAAGAGTATTGTAGGCAGCCTTATGTATTTAACAGCAACCAGGCCTGATATTATGTATGCTGTTAGTTTAATTTCCAGATTCATGGAGAGGCCAAAGGAGTTACATTGGCAGGCAGCAAAAAGAATTTTGAGGTATGTGAAAGGTACCAAAATGTTTGGAATTTTATATAATTTCTCAGAACATTCAGATTTGGTTGGATACACAGATAATGATTGGGCTGGAAGTGTTGATGATCGGAAGAGCACTTCCGGTTATGTTTTTCATATGGGTTCAGGAGCCATTTCATGGGCTTCTAAGAAGCAGTCCCTTGTAGCATTGTCTACAACAGAGGCGGAATATGTGGCAGCTACAGCAGCAGCATGTCAAGCAGTTTGGATGAGAAGGATGTTGAGGAGCTTAGGCCAAGAGCAGGCAAAAGCGACAGTGATTTTTTGTGACAATAGCTCAGCTATTGCATTGTCAAAAAATTCAGTGTTTCATAAGAGAACGAAACACATTGATACAAGGTTTCACTACATCAGAGAATTGGTGAACAATGGAGAAATTGTCCTAGAACATTGTAGGACTCAAGAACAGGTCGCAGACATCTTGACAAAGCCACTGGATCAGAAAAGCTTTGAATTTTTGAGGAAGTGTTTGGGTATGACCGAATGCCCAGTGGTTGAAATTAAAGGGGAGTGTTGAATTTGTAATTTCAACCGCACACGGTCCAGCGTTTAATACACCTTAAAACCACCCAGCAAAACCACAAACCCGCTTGAGGTATATTGCACCGCTTTTGGCATGAAGTGGTTTCCGTACACAAGAGCTCCGATACAATTTGGAGTTGACGCATGGATGAGGGGTGACATCAGCCTCACATTTATCGGAAGGTAAAAGTCGGTTAAAAAGTGGCTTCCAATATTCTCCTCCACCGTTTGATCTGCTCCAGCATTATCCACCGTTGATTGTTCAAAGTTTAACTGTGGAGTAAAGCTCGGTTAAAAAGGGCTTCCGATATTCTTGTCAACGGTCCGATGGGGTTCTTCGCTCTCCGCTGTAGATCGCATGAAGCTGCATACGAGCCCGCATCAAATCAAATTGCGTGGAGTAAAGTCAAGTTGAATTTTGACCATACCTTATTAAAGTTTTGTCATAATGGGTAGGTTGATTATTAAATTTTTGATTACGGCAAGTATGGGCATAAATTAAATAATGGCATGGGCTATGTCATATAGTGTTAATTTTATTGTTTTTTAATTTTTACAGTAGTAAGTTTGTTTTTAGTAGAACAAGTAAAAACATATGTTAGTTGACCATTTTTTTAGTAAGTGTAAGAAATGTAAAAACGCACAACAGTGCAGGAGCGAAGAAGGCGAATATGTGAATGAAGAAAACCAGGGGGAGGTTTGTATCAAAACCATGAATTGTTTCACACAGCAGTGAAAAGGTAAAACAGTAAATCTTTGTAATCTTTGTTTTCACACAGCAGTGAATGTAAATGAAATTTTTACACACAGTGGTGTAAAATTTCAAAGGAGACAGTAATTTCTTTTGTAATGTTTGGTGAATCCCTATGAGTGAAAGAGGATGAATATGTTCTCAGTAATTTTATTTTAATGAATAGAAATATTTTATGGTGGTGTAATAGTCTGTTCTTCAGTAATTTTTTTTAAAAGCTTCCCTGTGCACAAAGAATCCTGGAGTAAAGAAAACAGAGCATTGCCTCTGTGTGTTTTATTTTTGTGTTTTTGGGATTTTGCCACAAAAATCCCCAACAACATGGCTGATCCTTCAAACAGAGAACACTAAACAGGAGACATGTCATCAGATATTTTGTACTCTCATCTCTTTATATATTACACCGAGTTCTTCTCGTCTCGTGATGTCATGAACCGGATAGACCGCCACGCCAACTGACTTCGTCTGAACTGGTTGATGAAATAATCATGAGATAAGTGGGAGCCAAGGTTGGAATTTATTATTTTACAAATATTGGTATACAAATCTCTGGAAAATATGGAAATTTATGTAAGATTATTATAAAATTTTGCAGGAATTTTTGAAATCTTGAATTATATAGATTAAAACTTCAAAATTTTGGGTGCTTAAAATTTTTGATAGTGCTGAATTCATTTTTATCTTCAAACACTTCAATTCCAATATTTTAAATTTTTAAAATATTTTTTATTAAATTCTAACCAAATAACTTGATATCTACTTAGATTCCAACATTTTGAATTTTTAAAATATTTTTTACCAAATTCTAACCTAATAATCAAATATCTATCTGTAGATAAATTTGTCCCCTCACTAAAGAACACCTTTGTATACAAACGATTCCTCAAATATTCAACAATAAAACAAACAGAAACGCAGTCATCATCCATGTCCGTGCAACCAATGTCCATCCGATTCGAATATCTAGATAAGCTTAGCGTTTGTATACTGTCAGCGGAGCTACCATTTCCACCTAGACGTTTGACTCTTTCATGACCGGTCGAGGCACGCACAGAGGCATCGCAGAAAAACGTTGAGAGAGAATAAGTTCCTATTATAAATGGCATAAAAGATTGGTGCAGATTTGTTTTTATAATCCAGGGAAGTGACTTGGTTTTTCACATAAAAACAAGAGAGGAGATGTGCATTAGTTTCATGAATTAAAAGTTTAATAATAAAAGTCGTTACTTAATATTTTTATTAAAATTGAAAGTCATTTATTTTATTTAAAAAATACAACCTGACTCGAGTAATATAAGAATAATTTAATTGTTTTATAAAATTAAGTATCTGACTTATTTGGTTTTTCACATAAAAACTAGAGAGGAGATATGCATGAAAATTAGTTTCATGAATTAAAAGTTTGATAATAAAAATCGTTACTTAATATTTTAATTAAAATTATAAGTCATTTATTTTATTTAAAAACAACAACCTGACGCGAGTAATATAAGGATAATTTAATTGTTTTATAAAATTAAATATGTTTAATTTATTTTTTAAACGTAAAATGGTTGGTGAGATATATCAACGAATTTTTCAAATATTTAGTTTATTTCATATCAGACCGAAACTTTATAATGGGGTGCATCTTGATTTTTAAAATCAAGAAAGTGATTTATTTATTTTTCACATAAAAATGGGGTGCACGTTGATTTTTAAAATCAAGAAAAGTGATTTATTATTTTTTCACATAAAAGTGGGGTGCATATTGATTTTTAAAATCAAGACAAAGTGATTTATTGGTTTTTTACATAAAAATCAGTGAGCAGATACTTATTAGTTTTATGAATTAAAATTTTTAAAAATAAAAGTCGTTTCCTAATATTTTATTCAAAATGATGTTAATTATTTCATTAGGAAACAACCAGTCACAATTAATCTAATGAAGATTTGATCTTTTAATTGTCTTTATTTTTAAAATTAAATAGCTTTTGTTATTAATTTAAAAAGATTAATAAAATATATATCACAATTTTAATATTAATTTTATTTTATATTTAGATTTACATCAAAAAATTATAATTCGATTGAAATTAACGATACTTTTTTAAAAAATTTAATTATTCAGATAGGTAGATAGATACCTAAGAGAGTTGCATTTATTATTTATTATAAATATGTACTAAATTATGAATTATTTATTATTAAGATATTAAATTTCTTAATTTATTGATGTTTAATTTTCTAATTATTTAATTTAGGTTATAGCTTAAAAAATTTAAACATAAAAATTTGATTCAATTAATATATGATAAATTACTTTAAGGCGAAGCTTAATTATATTAGTTATTTAATTTTTTTGGTAAGATTAAAGATTTTATTGACATTTTAGAAACTTACATATGTAAGAGTTTATAGCATGTTTTGGTTTGCTACCTGGGAAATTAGAATTATGGCAATGCATTAAACATTTTAACTAGCACATTATGAAGTCTAAAATTTAAATCAAAAAGTACAAAAAATCTTAACAAAATATTGATGGTATCTTGCTTATTAGGATAATCTAACTAACCAAATAAAGAAAAGAGAAAAATGATACAAAATCTGGAGATAATCACGGAGAGCAAGTGTAGCAACGAAGATCCACCTTGATAGGTTCTTTGCCCAGTTGTCTAGAGCTTTCTGGATCCCGAGGAACACCCTAGTGGGATTTGAGCCTTTCTAGTATGCGATCCATGTCCTTCATGTTAAGGTGAAGCTCATCCAACATAAGCAATATCTCATCTTTGGCATCATTTCTATCCAACAACACCTTCCCCATTTAAGACTTCATCTTCCAATATAGATTAATGGTGTGAAAGTGTTGTTTTTGTGATCCATGGGTATTACTCATGCCTAGGATCAATGTTTCTACCTTAGTTGCATTTCAATGTGATGCAAGAGCATCAACCCTAAGAAAACCATTTTTCCTAGACCTTAAGAAAATTGTGTATAAATTTAGAATTAGTGAAAATCACATATAAATACATGAATCTAAATTCTAGAAAGTATCTAGGTTGTTAGGTTATTTTGGTGAGCTAGCACTCTTAGCCATATAGCGCATAATAAGAGTGACAAATGATAGGTTAAGGTGTTAGGCAGTCTTCGAGAGATTGGGACACATGTCCAAATAGTATTTTTTTGTTAGAATATATTCTAGCTAATCAAAAGTTATATATGTATGTATAGGTGGAGCAAAAAAAGTAGTTTTTGAGAAAGGCCAAGTGGTAGAGAGCAAAAGGTATAGAAGATAAAGAACCAAGGAAGAGGACGCCAATATGGTGTGATCACGCCATGAATTTTTGTATGTTATAATTTCACTAATAAAAACACAATTTCCATACTCTATCTCTATTGAATGTGAATGGAAAATTGGATGTATGGTTTAGGAAATTGTGTGTGTGTGTTTCCTGTAATAGAGGGAGGATGAACAAATTATTGATGGATGTATGTTTTTAGTAATTAACGACTACAAGATCAATCCATATAGAAGAGTTGGATCACCCTTTCAAGGATTGAAATCATCGAGTATCGAGTGCCTCTATCTGGAGAACCTGGTGAGAGTTGTTGAACTATGCAGCTAAATTGTGGAAGGATTGCATTAAAACAAGGCACTAAAACCAAATTGAATTCTTAGTATCATGGGATGTGAAGTTTGAGAGGGAGGTCCTTAAGTTATTTGCACTAAAATGTGACTCTGTTTGGGAAAATCATAAGAATTTTAGGTAGGAAGGTAAAGGCGCTACCAAGGGGTCAATCAAGTTCAATTTCAAGGCCAAAGAGATTTTGCATGGGTGCAACGTGAACATGTAAATAGTTTGGGGAGGCTCACAGGAAAAATTGATTTAGTTGGTGTCGAGGGCTTGAATTGCATAACACCTTGCACCCTCACTATTGGCCCATCGCAATCTGACCGACTCCTAGGAAGCACCAACCCCATTGTGATCCTGACCGCCAAAACCTTATATCCACTAGCATCAACCTTTTCTCATACCCATCACCATTGGCTCCGTCAAAATTCCACAACATCGAAATCCCTCATAAACAATATCACTAGGGAATGCCCAATATCATCAATCCACTCAATAGAGATAGCCCAAGAACTCTTGAGGGGCATGAAAAGGAAAGAGGGTTACCTACGACAAGTGATACCAGTGCCTAATTTGGGATTTTCCCCATGCCAATGAGTTTATCTTGCTCAAAAGTAAGGGATTCCATGAACTCTTTGAGAGAAGGCATAGTGTAGGATTTACCTATTGCAAGCCTTACTGAATGAAATGTAGACACAAAGACGGAGTATTCTGGTCTGAGCTTTGACATAATAGAGAGAACTTGGTGACTCTTCTCCTTGCATTTGTCAATTCCACAACCCTTGAGTTGCAACAATATATCATTATATTTGGTGAAGAAGTCTTGAATTCTATCATAGTTCCGTGGATCCAATGACAGCAGCTCCACTTCGAGCAGATGTCCTTTCATCTCATCCCGTTTCCTATAGAATTCTTCAACCTTTTTTCAAATCTCATTGTGAGAATTGCAGGCAGATAGATGAAACTACAACTCTAGGGAGATGCACATGCATATGGATCCGTGGGCCTCATCCATGCGATTGAGGTGCTTGGGTTCTTCTATGGCTGAATTGGGTTCCACTTCTGTAGCCATGGTAATCCCGTACAACCCTTTTTGACGAAGGTATCGAGCCATTTGGTCCTTCCATCTGTGATAGTTGTACGGTGTTAGGATCGATGCTTTGGGAAACTCCATTTTTCTGTTGATCTTCGATCCCCAAGCTGCAATACCTGCAAAATAAAGTACAGGTGCACCTTTTATTAGCAACCTGTGGGCTCTGATACCATGTAAATGTGTTAGAAAACCTGCATAGATGAAACTAGCTAGTAAGGTTGAACACACAGCTTTGCAGAGCAAAAACACTAAAAGAAAATCAGAAGAACAAAAAAATCATTCATCAAAAAATAGGTTACAATGCTCATGATATAGCATTACTGGGTGAAGATCCCAAGGTAATGCACCATAGTGGTGTTCAGTGAGAGGAATCAACACCTACAACAAGTTTCGAAGAGAACTAGCCAGTTGCGGAGTGAAAGGAGGAGCAAATCAGGGAGTAAATCATGCAGAAGAACTTGCCAGTTGCAGAGTTAAAGAAGGAGAAAATCAGGGAGTAAATCATGCAGGAGAACTAGCCAGTTGTGGAGTTAAAGAAGGAGAAAATCAAGTGTAAATCATGCAGAAGGAATCTTTCATGTATTCCCATGCTCTAACTAAGTGTCTGCATGTAGGTGTGTAGTACCTCAACCAAGTATCCATTACAGTCTTCAACTCTTGAACCAGATATTTTTCTTGTTCAACTAGGGGTAGCCAAGATGCTAGGAGTTCCATTAATACCACACCAAAGATGTATACGTCACTCTTCTGTGTGAGCGATTGTGAATTAACATATTTTGGATCGAGGTAGCCCTGCCCAGGCCATTGATTTTGAAATTTGCATAAGCAGAGACTAGTTCAACCCTAAGCTATATGTATTTTATGGGTGATTCCACCAAAATTTTGATAATAAATAAACTACATATCTAGAACTGAAAATCATATTAAATGGTTTCTAATGTCCATACATAATTTGAATTATAAAATAGCTTACAGGCATCTCAGATATTGCTTCCCATACTCAAGTTTTATACAGATGGGCTTCTGCTGGGAAATTTGACATTTGCAAAAGTATGGATGATTAAAGTGGGAAAATGTTGATACTCACCATGGTCCCTTTGACTTGAGTTGAGACCTGAACTATGAGCTCTAGCTCTCTAATAAGTTTGGAGAGTCTGAAATCTGATACCTTTGCATTCATATTCTCGTCCAGCAAGATGCTGGTCGACTTCACGTCTCTTTGTATTATGCGTGGATCAGCATGGTAGTGAAGATATGCCAGCCCCCTCGCTAACCCTAATGCGATATTGATCCTCTTGCTCCAATCAAGACGAATTCCAATTTTACCTATTAGTTGGACAGACAAATCATTATTCTCAAATTGATGCCACAACTCAGTAAAAAGAAACAAAAAATAAGTGGTGGGAGCAAACTACTGGAGAGGTTATCTCTAAGGGACGCATTTGGCATGTATTCATAAACAAGCAATCGGTTCCCTTCGTCAAAACAAAATCCAACCAGTGCCGTTAGATTTTTGTGATGAACATGAGACAACAATTCTAATTCATTCTTAAATTATGAAATACCATGCTTTGACTCTTTCTTCGCTTGTTTCACAGCCACTATCTCTCTGCCAACGGGCATAATCCCTTTGTACACCTGGAAGATGATAAGGAGTCAAAGATAAAATTGTCGAGATACTCAGAACAACATCTGAAAACTTATCCGAGTGCAGCTTGCTATTTGCTCCTCTTAAATCTAGGATCTGTGAAGTAGCCCTATGTTCTGAAGCCTATATAGGTTAGGACATATTTTCCTTGTGTTAATATTAAGCATCACACAGTGAAGGCAACCAATATGACCAATATAGGGAGCTATTAGTCTATGAATGGGTGGGGCACTATATACCACTCTTTGGGGTTGTATATACTACTCTTTGGATTTAATCAAGTGTTTTAGTGGACGGGTGGTATATACTGGTCCTCCTCATTAATGGATAGCTTTATATATTGTTCGTCCTAATTCAGCATCCTACACTAATTTTATAATTGGTTTAGTTAAATAATTGATTTAGGGTTTTCCCATCTTAACCAGAAAATAAAGATTTTCTAATAAACAAAATAAAACATCCTGGAGTATCATCGCTAAAACAGGTGGAACACCTTTCCCTACAGCCTAAAAATCAGGGAGTATCATTCTCCTGACATAATGATAGATGCACTAGAAAGGACCCCAATGTATAAGCAAGCATTGCAGAGACTCAAAGTCAACTGAATTGGCTTGAAATTGGATGCACCATTACTTATGGGTATGTTAGAAGGGAGAAAGGAGGAAGAATAAATAAAGCAGTGGGAGGAGATAGAGAAACATGCAGGGTTTTATCCATAAGAGGAGGAGACTAGAGGAGAAGCTTGGAATGTCAGGGAGGCCACCAAAGCAATGAAAGACATGGACATAGATTTAGTTTCTTAGAGGATGAGTAACACTTTCTATAGGGGGTGATGATGAGGCTCATCAATGGGTAAATTACATGGACCTTAATACAGCTCTCCAGCTTACTAAAATAAACTTTTCTCATAATTCATTACATATTTTCTTATATTTTTCTTAATGAGAAAGGTAAAGATGAGATGTCATGTCTAGTGGTATAATGTGCATTTATTTAAGGTTTTAGAGCAAATTTTGGCTAATTAAAGTCCAGGAACTCAAAGGATACAAGCAAAAGGGATTTTAGGAGATGGTTTCTCCCTCCTTGACTCCTCACTCACTCGAAGATTCCTCCATCAAATCTCATCAACTCGGAGTTGCACACAGCCAAGCCAGTGACAATTGAAGACCATTTGATCTCGAGATTAGGAGCCAAGCCTCCCTAAATTTAATGAAGTGTTTGGTAACTTGAATGATATAAATAAAAAGGCTTAGAACCTCTACCGTAACTTATTGCATGATGCTTAATATTTACAAAAATTAAGTCAACATTTTGCTGGAGCAAAACATTAAATAACTTTCCACTCTTACCCTCTATACCATGTACACATTATTCCTAACCAAAACTTTAAATAAGTTTCCACCCTCACTCACTATATCTTACGCATTGAGTTTAGTACATGATGTTTAATATTTGCAGAAACTAGGTCAACATTCTACCCGACCAAAACCTTAAATAAATTTCCACCCTCTCCTTCTATATTGTACACATCGAGTTTAGTGCATAATACTTAATATGTGCAGAAGCTAGGTCAACATTCTGCCGGACCAAAACATTAAATAACTTTCTATCCTCTCCCTCTATATTCTACACATTGAGTTTATTGAATTTAGTACATGTTGCTTAATATTTACGGAAAATAGGTCAACATTCTTCTAGAACAACACATTGAATTCTTATTTTCTCGTAAAGTGACACTATAGCAGGTTCTGTACCTCGTCGTAGCCTCCAGAACCAATCTCATTATCTCTGGAGAAGTTATTAGTATCTAGTTTCAGTTCTTTTAACGAATACACCCTGGTACCTTTCAGTTTGGGAGCATCTCCACTATCTCCTCTACTTGTTACATCCCAAAAAGTTGAACCCAAAAAAAAATCCTCAGTCCTAACTCAAAATTTACATGGAGAATGAGAAAATAAATTACTTGAAAAAAAATTTGATATATTACCAAACAAATTCGCGACTAGAATTGCTTTTGCTGCTTTCCTTCTTTGCCGTAATGCATAAATCGCAAGGGTAATAATGGCAAGCACCAACACTGCGGCACCAACTGCTATTCAAGTAATTGGCCCTGAACTTAAACCCTTCAACGCCTCTGAAATCAGACAACAGGAAACCTCATTTCCAGGTCAAGCAAACGTCTATTAAATAATATAAATGTCCATCGCAAACCGAAAGACAAAGAGTAAAAGTAAAATGTCTCACCGAGCAGAAAGTTGTAAACTGCTGGTTTGAAATAGTAGGGTATAAATCCATCTGGAGGAATGTACGTTTGATTGCTTAAAGCTAAACCCATCTTTAGGATTTCCGATCATTGAAAATTCTTCCTCCCGTGTGGTGGGAAAATCCGTACTTGTATATTCAGCTTCCCATAGACATCAAACAACATGCAACAGCTATATACTGACCCATTTGTCAAGTTTAGTTGGGTCCATAGAGAATTCTCTAGCTTGTGAAATATGGTAGCATTCGTCAAACTCGAAAAGGAGGGAGATATGATGACCAAGGTGCCCACATACAACATTGCACATTGACAAGTCTAAGGATTAACTACTTGTAAATCCTCAGTGCATGTGGTATTATTTCCACATTGTGCCATATCAGTTTGGTAGGAAGTCACTTGAAGATCTTCTGTGTTGCATGCTAGGCCACTCGATATAATTGGGTTTGAGATGCAAATAGGGTTACCTTCAAGTCTGCGTTTGAAAACATGAATCATTTGAACCTTAATATAAGAATCTAAATAGATTTAACCATGAACTGTGTCACAATTTAGGTTTCTCAAGAAACTGTCATATTGCTTCTGTCATTATCCCCTCTCCTACCATGTCTTCTGTAATGGTTCGAATTGTCAGTTTCAACTTCAATGAAAAAAGTTGCACGCCCATCCTAATACCATACATCACATAAAAAGAAATCAAAATCTAGTAGCTTAGAGGATTATTAAGAAATTTCTTACAGCAAAGTTTGTTATAGCTTATTCCAAGGGAGATGCCCATGATGTTGTTGTATCAAAGGTCTATCAATTTGAGTTGCTGACTGACATTGGATTCTATTCCCAGAGATCCATCAATAGAATTATTTGAGAGAATGTTGCACCATTCAAAAACAAGGATTACTAACTCTTTGTTAGGGTCCCACCCTAACCCCCTTATCTATGTAATGGGACCACGTCATAGTCAAGAGTCAATAAAGCCCATATTAATAATTGTAAGTGGTTAATTCGCAATTAATAATGGAACCACAATTAGTTGCAAACGGGCCGTAGTATTAGATAGATGGTATTAATAATACACGGTATTGGCCCGTGGTATTGCACGTAGGAGTCATATATAAAGGATAGAAACTCCTGCGAGGAGCATCGTGTCTTATTTTGTAATCGAGCTCTGCTCTATTGAGGTTGCCCCCTCGAAGAGGCAAGTGAACATTGCTCTCTGAATAATAAATTCATTGCTATTCTGTGTTCTGGGTATCTTTTCTTCTGCATTTTCTGTATTCTGGGTCTCTTTTCTTCGCATATTCTGTATTTGGGTATCATTTGCAGGTTAGAGCATAACAAGTGGTATCAAGCACTTTCCAGGCCGGTGGGATCTCCATTTATAGCAAATTTTTTTTTGGTCGAGACGTGTGTTCCGGGCATCTTTAAACCACGGGATCTGTCGTTAAGCGCATAAATCTGCGGATTTGGGGAGGCATGCACGCAGGAAATACAAGAGGTGGTCACGTCTGTTGGACTCCCTTGTAACTCCTGTGGGTACCCCTTCGAGTAGTAGCGCATTAGACAGAACCGCGCACGGACTGTCTTTCACGTACCCTCTGGGTATATCGAAAGCCCCATAGGCTCCCTGAAAACCTCGCCATAGATAAACCAACGACCGTCTTGCAGCTACAGTACACCGAGAACAGCACTCGGAGAGATTACTCGTCCGTACGATAGGGTAGTCGGGTGGTACAGCTAAGGGTACGGTCGACCCTCCCTAGTTAGAGCCTTGAAACACTGGGCCGAGTACTACTGCCAGACCCTTATGTATATTGCGATATGTAGCACCTGACACTCCTCAAGACCCTAGTTTCCTTTTTTTACTCATCATCTCTTCCAAATCTGCTTGAGAAAAGGAGTGCAGGAGCAGCAGACATCGGTCCCAATCAGCCAGTTCTGATCTATTAGATTCATCAGATCTGCAAAAGTAGTTAGTTCATCCATCCAGCGCTAGCCGATCCGCCATTCAGATCTCTCAGATCCACAAGACCAGAAGCATTGTGAAGGGTTCCTATACCAGGGTATAATTGTCGCAGGACTTTTGGCCGCATTGACATTTTGAGCATTTGGCGACTGTAGTATTGATCAAGAAGGAGTAGAACTTCGCTAGGAGTAAAAAAAAAAAAAAAGTCTGAGATCTTCCGGGATGCTTATTGGTGATATATCCCATTAAAATCAGGACGACAAGTTGAGCATGGTGGTAGCATTCAATTAATTGGGAAAAAAAATTTGGCGGTCCCAATTTTTCATCAGGTCGGTGTATGGCATAAACTAGAGCTCAAGCGATGGCCAATGAAAGGATGGACAAACTAGAAGAAACTGTGAACGAAATCCAAACTCAGCTTAGCAGACTAGATCTGGATAGAATGAACACAGAGCTTAGAGGAGTAAGTATCCAGCTACAGAAATTGCAGGGAAAAGGCAAGGAGGATCTTATGTCAAACGGCAAGGAGCAAGCCCACGAGGAGGGGTATAATGGCCATGAAGGCATTTACGGTGAATCTAGCCACTCTCCTCACGTCTGGCACACCCATCCACCACCCAGTCATCGACCTCCTAAGTTGGATATGCATAAATTTGACGGTTCTCACGCGTCCGCATGGCTAGCACAAATGGACCAGTATTTCAAATTGAATCGTATCCTAGATGATGTGACTAATCTTATGTTGGGGAGCATGCACTTTGACAATGAATGGTGGCAATGGTGGGAATGGCATCAGCGTTGAAATGGATATTTTAGTACTTGTACCCAATTTACCAAAGCTCTTCGAGATCGCTTTGAACAAGAAGACTCTTATTTGGGTCGTCTCACTAAGCTCTGACAGACTGGTACAGTGGAGGAATATATTAATGCTTTTGAAATCTTAGCTTTCCACACTAAGGGTCTCACAGATGAGTTCTACACGGAATGTTTTATCAGCGGTCTTAAAGAAGCCA
>APFE030518846.1:138958-154269 GCA_000404065.3 Pinus taeda
ATAGATGGTATTAATAATACACAGTATTGGCCCGTGGTATTGCACATAGGAGTCATATATAAAGGATAGAAACTCCCTGCGAGGAGCATCGTGTCTTATTTTGTAATCGAGCTCTGCTCTATTGGAGGTTGCCCCCTCGAAGAAGCAAGTGAACATTGCTCTCTGAATAATAAATTCATTCCTATTCTGTGTTCTGGGTATCTTTTCTTCGCATATTCTGTATTTTGGGTCTCTTTTCTTCGCATATTCTGTATTTGGGTATCATTTGCAGGTTAAGAGCATAACAAGGGAGATGCCCATGATGTTGTTGTATCAAAGGTATATCAATTTGAGTTGCTGACTGACATTGGATTCTATTCCCAAAGATCTGTCAATAGAATTATTTGAGAGAATCCTGCACCATTCAAAAACAAGGATTACTAACTCTTTATGTCAGATCTTTAGCGTCATTTTAATATTGGCAGCACGGCAAAGAAAATAGTGAATACACTCACACTGTCTCAAGTTGTTGCAAGCTAAATACTTCAGAAGGAAGTTTCCCATTCAAGCTACTGTGTTCCGTCATACTATTGAACAAGGAAAAATGGATAGAAAAACCAATTAGTTTGACAAATAATAAAATATGAATTTAAAGCCGTGTTGACCACTGATCATAAAGGCCATAACTAGCCATCTCTTTGTATCGTAGTTTTTTAATTGCTAGTAAACATCAAGTCCCTTGAACTTACATAGTGGTCAATGATCCTAAAACAAATAATTGTTGGGAATTTCTGGTGATTCCAAACAAAACTGAACAAAGAACAATTCTTTGTTTTGCACAGGATCTTAACACAGCGGAAACTAAAATTGTTTTGCTGCAGACAGAGTTTCAGCAACACAAAAAAAAACTTGTATTCATTAAAAAAAATGTTGTTACAAAATATTAGTCTTCCTCTATCTGACAGATTTCACAACTGCTGTTACAAAATCATCTTCCTCTTAACAGAGGGATTACAGCCAGGGAACGCTTCAGTTCCACACAAATAAATTTACTATCTTTGCTTTGAGATTTTACACTGCTGTGTGTAAAAATCTCTTCATTCGTGCTGCTCTTCACAATGGCACTCAAGATGTAATATCTCTGCACTGCTATGCATTATAGACTCTGTCTTCTCCTGAAAAATATTACACTGTTGTGTGTAAAACTTTCAATACATATGTGTTGTTGCGTCTCACATCACCTCTCTATCATTGCACTGTTGTGCATAAAACAAATTCTTACATTACTATCGTGCTACTACGCATTACATTTCATGTTCTCTCAACAAAACAAAATTACCCTCACGCTTCTGTGCATCACATTACAGTTCAATTTAATGAACAACAAAAAAAAAATTCTTCACACTATTGCGTGCTCCCACTCGTATTCTCAAATGAACACTTACATTCACACTGTTGTGTAATTTTTCATATGCGTGCTGCTGCGTGCTTCAACTTCATTACTCCAAGAACAACATAAAACATTCCCCTCATGCTGCTGTGCATTCACACTACTGTGCTTCTCCTTACAAACTCTACACTGTTGTGCGTTAACAAAAAAAAACTCTTACATATGCGCTGCTGCGCCATTTCTTTCTCACAATGGACAACTAACTAAAACATGACCATATAATAGGACAATGCAATTTTACTTGCCATACTCCTATGTAATAAAAAACAATAAAATTAAAATCTTACCAACGTTTACCAACCCACAGTAAATTACATTTACTGTTTTACTAACAAAGCTAGTGGTAAATGAACTTTTACTTCATGTCAAATCCATATGGTGTAGGCCCGTACACAACCATTGACTTCAATTGGACAACTGAGATTGGTTTGAGGAAGGTGCGATATGCGATAGCTAACAAATCGTGTCGCACCCTCGCATCGGCAGGAGCGAAAGGGCGGAGCCTTAATCGTATGAGTGCGATATGCGATTTGCGATTGGAACTCATCGCAGAATCACAATCGCAAAAGACACTGGTCGTAATGGAGACAGTGGGGCGCAAACGCGATTTGCGATATGCGATCAGATCGCATTGCAAAGGAACCCTGCAATTGGAATTATCTTTTCAACGCTCCCCTTTAATTTCAACTACTGGGTTAAAATTGTAGTTCCTTTTGCTTGCTCTTCGCATAAGATCCTTAACATCGTTCTCATCCAAACTACTTGACATGCTGTTGTTGTAGCTGCCACATATTCTACCTCTAATGTAGACAATGCTACAATAGGTTAATTTTTGGAAGCCCATGAAATAGCTCCTGAAACATGATCTTCATTAAAGAATGAATGTTAATATAGTTTAGCAAGGATTTCATAAGGACCTGTTCACTAATAGCTTCAACAATAATGATCAAGAATTACAGGCTCCCCCTAACTGTAGGCATTGTCTCCTTTTGGCAGAGTCTTCTCAAAATAAGCTTAGATTGGCGGGAGAGCTTAAGGGACTTTCGAACTGTATTTCCTTCCTTCTCCATACTTGTGTAACTTTCTTCTTTTGCATGGTTCTAGCTTGTGTAAGAGCCCACGTTAAGTTACAGTCACGTGCCATATAACCAATGTTATGACACTTGAAGCATTCTACATTGTTCATGAATAAGATTTAATTATTTCTTCCTGTAAAATTGTTTCTTGGAGGTTGTCGTAGACTATAACATCTATCTCTATGAGATGCTTTACAGTCTTTTGCCATATGGCCAAAGTTTGAACAAGAATAACAATAACCAAAAAATGAACTTTGGTACCTGGGAGATGGAGGTTTCCTTGATGTACTTCTGAAGCCTTTTTGCCTTGAGATCCTTAGATGATAACCATTGCCTCTTGCCTCTTTAACATCATCTACATTTCCTTTTGGAGCTGGTTTTCTACTTGGAGCAAGATTTCTTCTTGGAATATGATTTCTTCTATTGTAGCCTTGATTTTTCTCCTTGCCTTTGCTAGAACTGGGAGCATCACCATTTATTTCTAGATTTTTCACATCTCTTTTGCTTAAAGAATTTTCATTCTTGTTTGCGGGTTCACCTACATACCCGAGTCCTGATTTATCAGATGGACATCTGTGATAGCTGAGCATGTCATCCAAGGCTTGAGAGCTCTTCAAGATTTTGTTCATCCCTTCAACCTTTTTTCTGAGGAGGACAATCTCTTCTTCCAATCTTTCACATCATTATTCTTCTTTGCAAGTTGTTCCTCAATTTCTTCTTTGCTACGAGTAGCTTCAACTGCTACTATTTTAAGGGAGATGATATATGACTTCATTTTGAAGATTTCTTCATTCTTTGCTTGACTGCTCTCCATTCTCTTCTCAGCTCCTTGTGCCTGTTTCCTGGCTTCTTGTAATTGAGACTTAAGGGAGGAGACCTCTACCTTGTACTGACCAATCTCTTCTTCAAGTTTGTTCACGCTCTTGTGCCTTTGTTCAAGTTGACTTGACAAGGTATTTTCCTGCTTCTTTGCTTTATTCAATTGATTTGTCATGGATATGACTTCTTCATGATACTTCCTTTCGCTTTGATGAAATTCCTTCTTAAGCTTGGCAAGCTCTTCATCCCTTTCTTGTACTTGAAGCTTGATGAGGTCAACTTTCTTCCTTGTTTGATCTTGGTTACCAACTGGAGCTATCTTCTTAAGTGCCTCATTTTCCTTTTTCAAATTGTTAATCTCTTCCATGGCAGTCATAAGTCAAGTGAGGAGTTCTTCTACAAAGTCCTTTTCATTCTCTTCATCTTCTATCATGGATTCAGGGTCTCCTTCTTGATTGATGGTCATGGTCAGTGCTCCTTTTGAGTGAAGGCCATGAAGTCTGTCCCATATATCCTTTGCTGATGAATATTTTCCTAGATTCTTCTTTACAAAATCAGGTAGCCCATTCAAGATTGCCTTTTCTACTTTTGCATTGTACTCCTTAGATTCTCTATCCATCCTGCTATCATCAATCACTAATTCCCAAAATTCAATCCCTTGAGACTGTAAGAAAGTCGTCATTTTTGCTTCCCATATATTAAAGTTCCCATTTAGCCTTGGAGCCTCATCAAATTGATTGTCTTCTATTTTGGTAGTAGAGGGAGACACATCCTTATGAGAATTGGAGGTTTTCTTCCTTCACCTCGCCATTTGTGTTCTCAATGTTGACGTTCAAGCTATTAAGATTTGAATGAAGGAACCTGGCTATCCTAAACAATAACACACAAAAAAACTAGCTTGAGAAATACCTTGGATTTTTCTTGACTGAGTCTTCACTCTGCTGCAGAAGTTGTTGCAGCAAGAAATCCTTCCTTCAGCTTCTTTGACACCTTCAAAGAGCCTAGACTAGCTCTAATACCACTGTTGGGAATTTCTGGTGATTCCAAACAAAACTGAATAGAGAACAATGCTCTGTTTTGCACAGGATCTTAACATAGTGGAAACTAAAATTGTTTTGCTGTAGACAAAGTTTCAGCAACACAAAAAAAAACTTGTATTCATTAAAAAAAACCGTTGTTACAAAAGATTGGTCTTCCTCTATCAGAGGGATTTCACAACTTCTGTTAAAAAAAGTATCTTCCTCTTAACAGAGGGATTACAACCAGGGAACGCTTCAGTTCCACACAAATAAATTTACTCTCTCTGCTTTGAGATTTTACACTGGTGTGTGTAAAAATATCTTCATTTGCGCTGCTCTTCACAATGGCACTCAGGCTGTAATATCTCTGCACTACTGTGCATTACAGACTCTATTTTCTCCTAAAAAATATTACACTTCTGTGTGTAAAACTTTCAATACATGTCCGCTGCTGCGTCTCACATCTCATGCTACTGCGCATTACATTTCATGTTCTCTCAACAAAACAAAATTACCCTCGCGCTTCTGCGCATCACATTAAAGTTCAGTTTAATGAACAACAACAAAAAAAATTCTTCACGCTACTGCGTGCTTCAACTTCATTACTCCACGAACAACATAAAACATTCCCCTCATGCTACACATTCGCACTATTGTGCTTCTCCTTATAAACTCTACACTGCTGTGCGTTAACAAAAAAAACTCTTGCATATGCATTGGTGCGCCATTTCTTTCTCACAATGGACAACTAACTAAAACATGACCATATAATAGGGCAATGCAATTTTACTTGCCATACTCCCGTGTAATAAAAAGCAATAAAATTAAAATCTTACCAATGTTGTTGGGATTGGTTTGAGGAAGGTGGTTTGAGGAAGGTGTGATATGCTATAGCTAATAGATCGCATAGCACCATCGCATCGGCGGGAGCAAAAAGGCGGAGTCTTAATTATATGAGTGCGATATGCGATTTGCAATCCGAACTCTTTGCAAAATCGCAATCGTAGAAAACACTGGTCGTAACGGAGACAGTGGGACACAAACAAGATTTACGATATGCGATCAGATCGGAATGCCGCAGTTGGAATTATCTTTTCAACAAATAACCAGGCTGGTACGTTGGATACCTCGAATGAGTTATTATTAGGTACTTAACAATTACAATATTATTTTGTAAATCTTCAGTTGATAAAATGATTGGTTTAATTAGCTAATTTGAACCTTCTACTTACCAGTGCAGAATCCAGATAAGTCAGGAATAGAACCGTTGAGTTTATTATTTGATAGGCGCGTAGCAAAATGCACAGGATCATGAGTACATATTTTTCCTTAATGCAAAGCTATAAAACCTATGAACAGTCCAAATACAGTCCAGTGTTGACCTTACAATTGAGTAAGTTCTCTTAGTTGTCCGATGCTGGACGGTATTTGACCTTCAAAAGAGTTTTGATCAAACTTCCTGTCAATCATGACAAGATTTCGATGGTCACATGTTTTGATATTTAAAAGTGAATAAACTAAAAAGGATCGTATCCGATACTCACAAGATCTCCAAGGTTGAACATTTCCAAGAGTAGAGGGAATCTCCCCACTAAACAAATTGCCATCGAACGGACTGTGCATAATAATGATGGAACTACTGATCAGCTTCTAATTTGAATGAGATAGTTTCATGTGAATTGAATGGAATTAAACGCTTATGGTACTTACACATGTTTTAGGGTCATATTTTCATGGAAAATCTGTGGTGGAATGGATTCACTGAATTGATTTTGACCAAAGTGGCTTGAACGGCCAACGACAATACCATTAATGAGTTAGTTCACGTTTCGGTATATACCGTGCATATAAACCACGCTCTCAAATATAAAATAATACTCACAAGCAGGGTTGGAATTTGACGGGCATTTTGCCTGTGAGAGGCCATTTCACCCGTCAAATACGTTGAACATTTTTAAATGACCGTCGGGCATGACGTGTTTGGAAGGATGCAGAACGTATTTTTGACGGCTAAGGTTTTTCTAAAAACGTTATTAAAATCTTATCTAGAGTCTATACCTTTCCATTCATCTTGGAACGGACACTAAATTTGAACAAAGCGTTCCTATAACACTTAATTTTGAAATCCGAACAATGGGCTTGCAGTGTAATTTTGAAATCTGAACAATTTGCTTGCAGTGTAAATTTATCTTCATAATTATAGGATTTCCGGGTTATTCTAGTCTTGCGGTTATAACCATAATATTTGTAGAGTTGAATAATTGTGGAAGCTGCGTCAATTTTGCAGTTATAACCATAATATTTGTAAAGTTGTATAATTGTTGAAGTTGTGTCAATTTCCTTGATATTATTTTATTTTACATGAATGTGCGGCTGAAATTAAAATTCGTGTGCACCATAAGCTCTATGATTGTGGCTTCCACACTACTTGCTGAAATATATTATTCATGACCATCCACCTCAGAGCAAGATTATTATGAACTAATTTTTTTATGGGAATTAAGTATAATATGTTTTAAAAAGATTATAGATTTATGTGGATTAAATCATTTTTTTTAATATATAAATTAATTCAGTGCATTTAAAACTCTTTTTAACTTTAAATCATTAAAATTTGACATTTTTTTTAGTGTTTTTTAATGATGTTTTAATTAAAAATATGAGGATGATAAAGACAGTTTCCTTGGCTTTATTTTACATAAATGTGTTGCTGAAATTAAAATTAAACTATATATATTTTTTTGGACTGGAATTAAGTAGGGTATGTTTTAAAGAAATTGTGGATTTATGTAGATTAAATCACTTTTTTTAAATGTATAAGTCAATTCCTTATGTTTAAAACTCTTTTTAATTTTAAACCATTAAAATTTGACAAATGCAATTTTTTTAAAAAGTTTAGTGTTTTCTTTATGATGTTTTACTTAAAAATATACTTGAAATATATTCAGTGAAATTAGTGAATTGCTCTCTTTAATATTTTAATATTTGTTTAACATAGTGGGAAAAATGATTATAATTCAGTTATGAAATTCACATCGGGGACAATCATCACTAATAGCTATCCATGATGCGGGTTGACTCATCATGGCCCTGGAATTACCTAATGCAGGTTGACTCATCATGGTTATTCAAGAAAACCATACCCTAGAATTACCTTAGTAGTAGTCTGAGTCTGGATTTCACTCTTACCAAATGACTCTGAGCCTTGGGCTATTAACCTATTTCCTTACATTCCATGAAATCAAACTCTTAGCCAAACAAAAGCAATTTTAATACATATTATAGAACTAAAAAGAAAATCATCAACAATTCTGATTTACAATTCTTATCTTATTTATAAATAAAGTTCTTTCAAAAAATTTGTAAAAAATGTGTATATATTTAACTATTATTATGGTTTATGTTTACTCTATCCATCACTAACAAGGTGTGTTACTTAAACACATATGTGTAGTACGTTAAGTGGGTTAAGCATTCAAGTAAACCAAAATCTAATTTATTAATTTTACAACTTGACCATGAGAATGAAACGAATCTAAAACATCACTAGAAACTATTTATTAATTTATTAAAATTAATAAATGTAGAAATGGTGTTGAAGAACTGAACTGTAAACATAATAATTTTGGCAAAACCGTCTAGAAATGACCTTTGTTTGGCTCTTTTATGCTTTAGGAATTATTACAAAAAGAAACTATAAACTTATAGATAACAATTTTATGTATACTTTTATTTCTAGGCTTCACATTCTTAGTTTTCTCTATTATCTTTTGTCTCATTAATATTACAACTTTCAATTTTCCATGGTAAATCTATAGCCCTTTTCACCTTTGGTATAATTGTTTTCTGTTGATGCAGCTTGAGTTGCATATGAGTTTGACCATGCCAATTGAAGAGGCTTCGGAGTGAATTTGAATATGCACAACATAGGAAAGAAAAACATATTTTTATAACCTATAGCTAGGATACACAACCATGGAAAATGGATCTGAACATTCAGCAAATTCGTAGTCTACTTAAATATATATCTAGGAAACTAAGTGATCAATAAGCATCTAGTCTAATAGAACTTATATCAAGTAATAAACCTTCATCTATATATATATATGTGTTGTGTGTGTGTGCCCCAAACAAAACAAATGTGGCTTGGTTGAAATGTTTTTACATTGATGAGGTCTCATCAGATGCTCGATCTTAGTATTATTGAATTTCCCATAGGTATCACTAGAAGGGACCAAGGAGAATAAGATATAGATATATTTCACACTCCTAAAAGGAATGTTTGTTCAATAACTCACAATTCTTTCATTTGATCAGGGTAAGTTGGATTAGAATCTGAGTCAAAATAGTTTCCTTGAAATCCAATGAATATGTATATATCTTTTATGCAAACATCATTAAAATTCTCACTTGAATGAAACAAACAATCAATCCATGAGTGTGTTTGTGCATCATCAAACCTACATAGATAAAAGAACAAAACCTCTTCCTTATCATAATAAATTTGGACCACAATCTTTCTTGTAGCCATTTGCTCTCCCTGAGTGTATTGGTCACCCAACTTTATTGGATTGTTTGGCCGAGAGGCTTGTCACAGTGTCACCGACTCACCACTCACTTATGAAGGTTATCCTATGTCACAATGTCGCCTGTGGAACAGTGGAAGTGTCAGTTCGACTACAATCTGCACCAGATATCGAGTGTCTCAACATATCACTTAAAAGCTTTGAATTATATGGCTTATGAAGAATGACATACCACCACTTATGAAATACTAAAACACTTTTAATACATTGTACTTGCTTGACTACAAACTCTCTACGGTGGATCCCCACACTGATTCCATGTGATTACAATCATGGAGAGGATGTAGAGGATTGTCCATCTTATAGTTTTACTTTGTTGGTCATCTTATATATCCATAAGATATCCTTAGTAATTTCTCATATATACAGATGCTATGGCATGTTTGAGTCAAGAACATTTGATTTCAGAGTTATGAAGATTTTATTGTGAGTGTTCCATACAATTTCAATCCAAAATTGAGAATTCAATAAGTTATTTATGTGTTATGGTCATTTTGGTTTTTTCTATTATGATAGATATGTGTTTTTAATGAAACATTTATTAGTGAAGGGTTAATTTATCATCAAAACATCACTCTTGAAGGGCAAAATTTTAAACATAACGTTTTTTGAAGAGCAAAATAAATACCTAAAACATCAAAAAAAATTTGTATAATGGATAAAGGGGAATCCAAATTCCAACCCTGCTCACAAGTGACCGCAATCAACAAGCCCCTTCAGCTCTACTAGAAGTTGTCCGCCAATGGAATTGTTGGAAATGTCGAACCAGTAGAGTTTGGTAAGATTACCAAAAGGAGGAGGAATATTTCCGGTTAAACCGTTCGAATTCACGTCCCTACCAACAACAATGACGGTTCAGGAGCTCATAATGTGTACTTGTCTTCTTGTTCATAAAACTGAGTGTTTGATTTACTTACAGAGTAACGAGCTCTCACAGGTTGCCCAGCTCTGGTGGAATGCGCCCAGTAAAGCTACAACCTAGCAAAATCCTAAAAAGAGCTAGAGATTAGTCATGAATCAAATGCCAACGTTTCAATCATGCAATTATCACAAGGTTTAAGATGCTTACAATGTCTGAAGAATTTGCAATAAGGTAGTCGAAATCGGTCCTCCCAATCCTGGATTGTCCGATAAGTCCCAGGACAAAATAGGTTTATATTTACCATTTTTGAGGAACGTAAATATTAGGCGCAATGTATTAACTTAATGATGCACTTAATGATTCTTATTTATTGAATATGAATATGAAGAGGGAGTGAAACAATTAGTGTTTTTCATCTTATTTATTGAATATGAATATGAAGAGGGAGTGAAACAATTATTAACTTAGTGCATGTATTTAATATTTGTTTTCAAAAAAATATAAATATGGTGAGAAAAACAATAAAACAGTAAATTAATTATAAAAAATTTTAAATTTTGAATTTAATTATTTTTAAATAATCTTTTTCCCGGAAAAAATGGTTGGCTTTTAATATTTGCCTACAAAAATATTAATGTAAATACTCTGAGAAAAACACTAAACACCTATCAAAAATTTTGAATATTGAATTTAATTACTTCTCATTAAAACTTTGAATTTGATTTTATAGAATCTTGCAAGAGTGTAGTGTAACTGTTAGTCTAGCTCTAAAGAGCTTATTTCTTTTGGATTTTCATGATAATTTTGCAGGGATTTTCCGATTTCTTAAAATATAAACCGGAGTTGTATAATTAGGTATGTAACTAATCTAAGCTGTATAATTATGTATGTAAGTTCATATGTGTGTAATTATTAATCTGTCTTTCACTTAACTTTATTACTTTGATAAGTTTTTTTTTTTATTGAATATTGGTAGATGAAAGTTTGTTTAATGTAGATTTTTATATTATAATTAGATAGGTAATTAGTTTAAGTTTTATAATTATATATGTAACTAAGTTAATGTGTTTTTCATTGAATTTTGTTATTTTGATAAAAAAAAAATTATTGAATATTGGTAAATTAAAGTTTATTTAATATAGATTTTTACTTTAAAATTAGATATATAACTAATTTAAATTGTATAATTATGTATGTAATTAAATTGATAGGTTTTTTTCACTAAATTTTGTTATTTTAATAAGGTTTTTTATTATTAAATATTAATAAATTATGTAAATTTTTATTTTATAATTCTATATATTTTATAGTTTTTTTCTGAATCATGAAATTTAAAATTTAATTATTTTGTATTTTTAAATTCATATTTTATTTATTGTTAATAGCCATAGCCATTATTACTACCTATGAACTTGCCCACTTAGCACTCTCTTAAGAAGAGTTTGAAGTCTTCGCCCACTGGAATGCAAAAAATCGCCAATCACAACTTGCACGGCATCAATTCGACCACGCATAGGTTGCTGTGGTGAATCCTGTGAAGGGATCTGGTGAGCATGCACTGACTGTATTGCCAAAACCTATCGACATTCACCAGCTGTGAATCACATCACAAGGTTGTTCAAGTTTACACTATACTAGAAAAAATTTTCAGTTAGATGTGACGCACATCTAACTGACTTTATATATCGGTAAATTTTGACATCAATGCTGACTTTACTCACTAGGTGGATTTATAAGAATTTTTCACCTACATCTAAGTGGCTCTATGGATATTGTAAATTGTGACATCAGTGTTGACTTTACTCCATGGATGGTTGCACGAAATTTTCAATCTATACAATTATCGTTACCCACATCTTTGGGTTCTGTCAAAGACACTGATAATTAATGTTTCATAAGAATGTAACTCTTATAAACTTTTCATAAGAATTTATACAAGCTAACGGAGCTCCTTTGGTAATAGTTTGTATCTAAACTGAATATAAATTTAGTATAAGCCTATCAAAACAGGGGTTTGATATCTCCCTTGATACGTAATTTGAATTTTACATGGGGTTAGTTGGTAATGTTGCAATGGTTTTATTCGACTTACAGATATTGTAAAGCTAAAAGATATCCAATTTCAAGGTGCATCGGACCTGTGAGATTCATTGAAGTCAAAAGCGTGTAACAATTTTCCGATGCAATGATTCCGTTAGATAGAATTAAAAACTCATCAAGAAAGTTCCAAAATTGGCATACATATCCAATTAGATGATAAGATAGTGTTAATATGATATGAAACCAAGGTGCACATGAGAAGACTTGCAGTGAAGTTATTTGGGAACGGGTGCAGGAAACGCCATCCCAGACCGAGCCGCAAGGGTCTTGGCCTTTCCATGTGGGGGGCGTATTCCCCATTGCAGTCGCACCAGTATCATGTTGTTCACTGAGCACATGAAGCTACGTTATCACCCATTTGCAATATTAACATTTTTTTTTGCAGAAGATCATTAAATGAAATACAGATTTAATGAATACTCGACAACAGCGCTCACCATCTCCGCTGACTGTGAATCCTGTGGTAATACCATAAGGCGCTGACAACCAACCTGCGACGAGGAGGAGGAGGGAAACGGAGGTCGAGAGGCGAGACATGGCTGATCCTTCAAACAGAGAACACTAAACAGGAGACATGTCACCACATATTTTGTACTCTCATCTCTTTATATATTACACCGAGTTCTTCTCGTCTAGTGATGTCATGAATGTTGAAATTATAATTTCACTGCGTGGGTCAGCAGTCAACGCACACAGAAAACCACTGTTGAAATACCATAAACCCCCGGCAACCTCATCGCACCACCTTTCGGCTTAAAGCTGTTTCCGTGCAAAGAGTTCCAACGCATTTTGGTGCTGAAATGTGGATTGCCATGACATCAGCACCTGACATTTATCGATCATCAATCCCTGTCCGAATTTTGTCCGATTGCGAGGAAAGTACATACGGGGTTTGATAAATTAAATGCAGCGTGGAGTATTAATTTGGCCATACTCCTAAGTTAATGTTATGACAATTTTTGGGTAATGTTTTTAAAGTTATTACGACGCGTTAATGCTTTCTGCATATGGAAGTATGGGCATACAAATATAATGTAAATTTTTATTATTACGTATTATATATGAGTGTTGACCGTTTTTGTTAAGCGATTTAGCACTCGGGGATTGTATTGAAAGTGTGTGTTAAATAATCGCACATGAAAAAAATTAAAACAAGGGCCCGCAGCACCAAAGATAAAATGTGAAATCGCACACGGGGAGGAAAGAGATTGTATTCGCAGCAGCGAACAAATGAAAACCAGAGAACACACAGGAGTGTGTGTGAATATTTTTGGGTTGAAATGTTTTGTGAAGAAATGGTAAAAATCCCAACACCGTAAATTTTTAATGTAAGAAATGCAGAGAACGCACAGTAGTGCAGGAGAAGAGTAGAAGGAGAAATGAATGAAGAAAACCACTGGATAGTTTTGTTTTCAAAACCATGAATTGTTTCACACAGCAGTGAAAAGGTAAATGTGTAAATCCCTGTAATTTTTGTTTTCACACAGCAGTGAATGTAAATGAAATATTTACACACAGTAGTGTAAAATTTCATAGGAGGCAGAGTAACTCTTGTAAAAATGTTTTGGTGAATCCCTCTGAGTAAAAGAGGATGAATATGTAAGTGTTTTTGTTTTATGGATAGAAATCATTTTCTGGTGGTGGAATACTCTGTCTGTTCAGTAATTTTTTTTAAAAAGAATTCTCTGTGTAAAAGATCCTGGAGCAAAGGAAACAGAGGTTTGCCTCTGTGTTTTATTTTGTGGTTTTGGTATTTTCCCATTGCAAAAATATCCAACAGTGGTATCAGAGCAGGTTTAGGCTCTTTGTAGGTGACAAAGAAGCTGAAGGGAGGAGTCTTTTGGTTGCAGCAGTCAGTTGTTTTAAAATATACAATCAATAAATTGAAGCATAACTAAGGATGCAAGGAATGGCCAGCACAAGCACTGATATGGGTATGTTTAACACCCAGCTCCCACAGTTGAATGGGAAGAACTATGACTACTGGGCAATAACTATGAAAGCCCTATTTGCCTCTCAAGATTTATGGGAAATAGTTGAAGATGGCTTTGATGAACCAGCAGATGAAAATGAGTTCAATAGATTAACTCAGGCAGAGAAAGACATATTGAAGAGCAATAGGAAAAAGGATTCAAAAGCCCTTGTATTTTTGTATCAAGCATTAGACAAGAGTGTGTTTCCAAGGATAGCAGGAGCTAAGACATCCAAAGAAGCATGGAAAACCCTCAAGACAGCCTATCAAGGCATGGAGAAAGTCAGGACAGCAAAACTACAGCTGCTGATGAGAGATTTTGAGAATCTCAACATGAAGGAGTCAGAGAATATTGACTCATTCTTCACACATGTAATTGGTCTGGTCACACAGATGAGGACTCATGGAGAAACCATTGAAGATATGAGGATTGTGGAGAAAATACTGAGGGTCTTACCCTCAAAGTTTGATGCTATTGTCACCACCATTGAAGAAACAAAGGATCTCTCAAGCTTTTCAGTTGATGAACTTCATGCATCACTGATAACACATGAGCAGAGATTGAGTAGGAATCAGAACTCATCTCTAGAGCAAGCCTTCAAGACCCAGATGTCCTTTGGAAGAGGAAGAGGTCAAGGCAGAGGAAACAAGAGAGGAAGAGGCAGAAGCCAGAACAGAGGAGGAAGAAACAGTCCAGCAAATGCTCAAGGAAGAGGCAGCAATCCAAATCAGAACTAAGGCCAAGGCAGCAGCCAGCAAAGAGAACAACTTCATGCTCAAGGACAAAGGTATGAAAAATCCAATGTCCAATGCTATTATTGTAAGAAATATGGGCATTATGCCAGTGATTGTAGGAAGAAGCAGCATGATATGAGTAATAGACAAAATGCAAATGTTACTAGAGAGAACATCAGCCAAACTAATGTGTTGTTAGCTTGTAACATGGCTGAAACAAATAGTGAAGACATATGGTTTTTAGACTCAGGTTGCAGCAACCATATGACAGGAAATATAGCTCTCTTTTCTGCCCTGGATAAAAATATGAAATCAGAGGTCACACTAGGAACTGATAGCAAAGTGTCTGTTATGGGAAAAGGGGAGGTAAAAATATTTACAAAGCAAGGAGAAAGGAAAACCATAGCAGATGTGTACTATGTTCCCGGAATGAGATGTAACCTCTTGAGTATTGGACAGCTTGTTCAAAAGGGTTACAATGTTTACTTTGTGAATGATGTGTGTACCATCATGGATATACCACCCAGCAAGCGATGCATTGCTGGAGTGAAGATGACAAGGAACATGATGTTCCCTCTCAAAATCAGGGCAGATTTGAAAAACAAAAATGAAATTGCAGCAGTGACCCAAGAGGCCTTCCAAAGCGTGCCAAAGGATGAAAATTGGTTGTGGCACTTGAGATTTGGACATCTCAATTTTGGAGGTCTAAACTT
>APFE030518846.1:155079-190739 GCA_000404065.3 Pinus taeda
AGCAGCAGCATGTCAAGCAGTTTGGATGAGAAGGATGTTGAGGAGCTTAGGCCAAGAGCAGGCAAAAGCGACAGTGATTTTTTGTGACAATAGCTCAGCTATTGCATTGTCAAAGAATTTAGTATTTCATAAGAGAACGAAACACATTGATACAAGGTTTCACTACATCAGAGAATTGGTGAACAATGGAGAAATTGTCCTAGAACATTGCAGGACTCAAGAACAGGTTGTAGACATCTTGACAAAGCCACTGGATCAGAAAAGCTTTGAATTTTTGAGGAAGTGTCTGGGTATGACCAAATGCCCAGCAGGTGAAATTAAAGGGGAGTGTTGAAATTATAATTTCACTGCGTGGGTCAGCAGTCAACGCACACAGAAAACCACTGTTGAAATACCATAAACCGTCGGCAACCTCATCGCACCACCTTTCGGCTTAAAGCTGTTTCCGTGCAAGGAGCTCCGACGCGTTTTGGTGCTGACATGTGGATTGCCATGACATCAGCACCTGACATTTATTGGACGATAAATGTCGATCATCAATCCCTGTCCGATATGCGTCCGATTAATCAGCATCCTCTCCGTCGTCCGATTGCGAGGAAAGTACATACGGGGTTTGATAAATTAAATGCAGCGTGGAGTATTAATTTGGCCATACTCCTAAGTTAATGTTATGACAATTTTTGGGTAATTTTTTTAAAGTTATTACGGCGCGTTAATGCTTTCTGCATACGGAAGTATGGGCATACAAATATAATGTAAATTTTTATTATTACGTATTGTATATGAGTGTTGACCATTTTTGTTAAGTGATTTAGCACTCGGGGATTGTATTGAAAGTGTGTGTTATGTAATCGCACATGAAAAAAATTAAAACAGGGGTCCGCAGCACCAAAGATAAAATGTGAAATCGCACACGGGGAGGAAAGGGATTGTATTCACAGCAGCGAACAAATGAAAACCAGAGAACACACAGGAGTGTGTGTGAATATTTTTGGGTTGAAATGTTTTGTGAAGAAATGGTAAAAATCCCAGCACCATAAATTTTTAATGTAAGAAATGCAGAGAACGCACAGCAGTGCAGGAGAAGAGTAGAAGGAGAAATGAATGAAGAAAACCAGTGGATAGTTTTGTTTTCAAAACCATGAATTGTTTCACACAAGAGTGAAAAGGTAAATGTGTAAAAATGTGTAAATCCCTGTAATTTTTGTTTTCACACAGCAGTGAATGTAAATGAAATATTTACACACAGTGGTGTAAAATTTCATAGGAGGCAGAGTAACTCTTGTGAAAATGTTTTGGTGAATCCCTCTGAGTAAAAGAGGATGAATATGTAAAGTGTTTTTGTTTTATGAATAGAAATCATTTTATGGTGGTGGAATACTCTGTCTGTTCAGTAACTTTTTTTAAAAAGACTTCTCTGTGTAAAAGATCCTGGAGCAAAGGGAACAGAGGTTTGCCTTTGTGTTTTATTTTGTGGTTTTGATATTTTCCCATTGCAAAAATACCCAACAATGAACCGGATAGACCGCCACGCCAACTGACTTGGTCTGAACTGGTTTATAGAAATAATCCTGAGATAAGTGGGAGCCAAGGTTGGAATTTATTATTTTACAAATATTTGTATATTTAATTTTAAAAAATCTCAGAAAAATGTAAGATTATTATAAAATTTTGTAGAAATTTTTGAAAATAATTAATTATGTAAAAAACTTCAAAATTTTGAATGCTTAAAATTCTGATAGGCTAAATCATTTTACCAAAAAAATATTCAAACACTTCAATCCAAATTTTGAATTTTTTAAATATTTTTTATTAAATTCTAACTAAATAACTTGAAATCTATTTCAACTCCAACCTTTTGAATTTTTAAGATTTTTTTTACCTGATTCTAACCAAATAATCAGATATCTATCTGTAGATAAATTTGTCGCCTCACTAAACAACACCTTTGTATACAAGCATCTTTATCTCATTGCGGATTCCTCAAATATTCAACAATAAAACCAACATAAACGCAGTCATCATCCATGTATACTGTCAGCGGAACTACCGTTTCCACCTAGACGTTTGACTCTTTCATGACCGGTCGAGGCACGCACAGAGGCATCGCAGAAAAACGTTGAGGGAGAATAAGTTCCTATTATAAATGGCATAAAATATTGGTGCAGATTTGTTTTTATAATCAAGGGGAAGTGACTTATTTGGCTTTTCACATAAAATCAAGAGAGGAGATGTGCATTAGTTTCATGAATTAAAAGTTTAATAATAAAAGTCGTTACTTAATATTTTTAAATTAAAAATTATAGAGTCATTTATTTTATTTAAAAAAACACCCTGACTTCAAGTAAAATAAGAAATAATTTAATTGTTTACTAAAAAATATCTGACTTATGGTTCACAAAACTAGAGAGGAGATATGCACGAAAATTAGTTTCATGATTAAAAGTTTGATAATAAAATCGTACTTAATGATTTAATAAAATTAAAGTCATTTATTTTATTTAAAAACAACAACCTGACGCGAGTAATATAAGGATAATTTAATTGTTTTATAAAATTAAATATGTTTAATTTATTTTTTAAACGTAAAATGGTTGGTGAGATATATCAACGAATTTTTCAAATATTTAGTTTATTTCATATCAGACCGAAACTTTATAATGGGGTGCATCTTGATTTTTAAAATCAAGAAAGTGATTTATTTATTTTTCACATAAAAATGGGGTGCACGTTGATTTTTAAAATCAAGAAAAGTGATTTATTATTTTTTCACATAAAAGTGGGGTGCATATTGATTTTTAAAATCAAGACAAAGTGATTTATTGGTTTTTTACATAAAAATCAGTGAGCAGATACTTATTAGTTTTATGAATTAAAATTTTTAAAAATAAAAGTCGTTTCCTAATATTTTATTCAAAATGATGTTAATTATTTCATTAGGAAACAACCAGTCACAATTAATCTAATGAAGATTTGATCTTTTAATGTTATTATTAAATTAAAATAGACTTTTGTTACTTAATTAAAATGATATAAAATATATATTCACAATTTTAAATATTAATTTTATTATTAGATTTCACATCAAAAAATTATAATCGATTGAAATTAAAAGTTACCTTTTTTAAAAACTAATTACAGCTAGGTAGATAGATACCACTAAGAGAGTTGCATCTTATTTATTTATTAAAATATGTATGAATTATTTATTATTAAGATATTAAATTTCTTAATTTATTGATGTTTAATTTTCTAATTATTTAATTTAGGTTATAGCTTAAAAAATTTAAACACAAAAATTTGATTTTAATATATGATAAATTACTTTAAGGTGAAGCTTAATTATATTAGTTATTTAATTTTTTTGGTAAGATTAAAGATTTTATTGACATTTTAGAAACTTACATATGTAAGAGTTTATAGCATGTTTTGGTTTGCTACCTGAGAAATTAGAATTATGGCAATGCATTAAACATTTTAACTAGCACATTATGAAGTCTAAAATTTAAATCAAAAAGTACAAAAATTCTTAACAAAATATTGATGGTATCTTGCTTATTAGGATAATCTAACTAACCAGATAAAGAAAAGAGAAAAATGATACAAAATATGGAGATAATCATGGAGAGCAAGTGTAACAACAAGGATCCACCTTGATGGGTTCTTTGCCTAGTTGTCTAGAGCTTTCTGGATCCCGAGGAACACCCTAGTGGGATTTGAGCCTTTCTAGTATGCGATCCATGTCCTTCATGTTAAGGTGAAGCTCATCCAACATAAGAAATATCTCGTCTTTGGCATCATTTCTATCCAACAACACCTTCCCCATTTAAGACTTCATCTTCCAATATATATTAATGGTGTGAAAGTGTTGTTTTTGTCATCCATGGGTATTACTCATGTCTAGGATCAATGTTTCTATCTTAGTTGCATTTCATGTTTCTACCTTAGTTGCATTTCAATGTGATGCAAGAGCATCAACCCTAGGAAAACCATTTTTCCTAGACCTTAAGAAAATTGTGTATAAATTTAGAATTAGTGAAAATCACATATAAATACATGAATCTAAATTCTAGAAAGTATCTAGGTTGTTAGGTTATTTTGGTGAGCTAGCACTCTTAGCCATATATCGCAAAATAAGAGTGACTAATGATAGGTTAAGGTGTTAGGCAGTCTTCGAGAGATTGGGACACATGTCCAAATAGTATTTTTTTGTTAGAATATATTTTAGCTAATCAAAAGTTATATATGTATGTATAGGTGGAGCAAAAAAAGTAGTTTTTGAGAAAAGCCAAGTGGTAGAGAGAGAAAGCTATAGAAGATAAAGAACCAAGGAAGAGGATGCCAATATGGTGTGATCAAGCCATGAATTTTTGCATGTTATAACTTCACTAATAAAAACACAATTTCCATACTCTATCTCTATTGAATGTGAATGGAAAATTGGATGTATGGTTTAGGAAATTGTGTGTGTGTGTTTCCTGTAATAGAGGGAGGATGAACAAATTATTGATGGATGTATGTTTTTAGTAATTAACGACTACAAGATCAATCCATATAGAAGAGTTGGATCACCCTTTCAAGGATTGAAATCATCGTGTATCGAGTGCCTCTATCTGGAGAGCCTGGTGAGAGTTGTTGAACTATGCAGCTAAATTGTGGAAGGATTGCATTAAAACAAAGCATTGAAACCAAATTGAATTCTTAGTATCATGGGATGTTAAGTTTGAGAGGGAGGTCCTTACGTTATTTGCACTAAAATGTGACTCTGTTTGGGAAAATCATAAGAATTTTAGGTAGGAAGGTAAAAGCGCTACCAAGGGGTCAATCGAGTTCCATTTCGAGGCCAAAGAGATTTTACATGGGTGCAACGTGAACATGTAAATAGTTTAGGGAGGCTCACGGGAAAATTTGATTTAGTTGGTGTCGAGGGCTTGAATTGCATAACACCTTGCACCCTCACTATTGGCCCATCGCAATCTGACCGACTCCTAGGAAGCACCAACCCCATTGGGGTCTTGACTGCCAAAACCTTATATCCACTAGCATCAACCTTTTCTCATACCCATCACCATCGGCCCCATCAAAATTCCACAACATTGAAATCCCTCATAAACAATATCACTAGGGAATGTCCAATATCATCAATCCACTCAATAGAGATAGCCCAAGAGCTCCTGAGGGGCATGAAAAGGAAAGAGGGTTACCTACGTCAAGTGATACTAGTGCCTAATTTGGGATTAAGGAAGGAAAAAAAAATTGTTCCAAAAAAATTGCAACTAGGAAAAGAAATTGAAGATATTCCTCATAAATGAGAGGAGAGAAAGAAAGAATCGAAGACAATTGGTGGTCAAAAAAAAAAATAGTGGTAGAGAAGACAAATAGGGAATTCAAGCAAGGGACTAAAACTTCCAGAGTAGATATTGGAGAAGGAAATCAAGACACTAGGGACTTGGATCAAATTGAAGCACTTTCTAGCCAAGCAAGAAGCATAACTGGAGGATTACAATGAGAGCATATTAAAACAAGGAATGCAGGAAAGTTTGAAATCTCAAAATTAATGAGACCTAGCAGTTAGACTGGTCTTATGTTTTTATTTTAATCTAGCAAAATAAATTGGTGGTTGTAGGTAGCATTAGAAGGAAGGGAACTATGGAAAAGAACCCTTGCAGCATAAAAGTTGGGTCAGAGAGAAAGTTCTAGCTGAATTTGGACGTAAATAGGATAGATGAAGCCTTCAAAAGAGTGAAGAGAACAAGAGAAGTTCTCAAGAGAGGTGACCCGAGTGCATAAGCTTAGAAGAGTAGAGGAAGCTCAAGAGCTTCTAAAGGAGATAACTATGATACCAAAAGATCATGTCCAAAGGAGAGAAGAATGGTGAGGTGTCTCGTGGAGACTTTTTTGTATCTCATAGTGATCATGGAGAAGGTCATGGGGAAGGAGAAAGAAATGACTATGGATATTCATGTTGAGGGTCTAGATAGAAGTCACAGAAAGATGAGTGATGAAGAGTTTGATACATAATTGGTTGAGTTAAAAGAAAGACTCAATGTAGTGAATATGTTGATACACGAGACGAAGAATGAAGTCTAGAGATGTGGATGGGATATGAAGAAGCAGATCTAGTGGCCTCCTAGGAAGCTATATTCCACAACGACTTCACTAGGTGAGCAATACCATACCACGTGCAATCATATTTGGGGATATATATTGAGCAAACAATGACATAATATATTGAGCATATAATAGGGGGTAAATGGTTTTATATTGGTGGCTATAAAAATTGAGATCAAAGTTGATAAAAAAATATCAAGGGTTATAAAAAATGTTAATGAAAAAATGGATACCTACAATATCTATTAAAAATAGTGTAAAAATAAGGGTTTTTAAATTGGGAAGGTGTATTGAGTTTGTATTAATAAGGGATTAAATATGTGATTTTTAGAGGTATTTTCCAATATGTATTCAAATTAAGGATATTTTTTAGTATGCCATAAACATACGTGATATGTTGGAGGTTCGTTGAGTGAAGCTCCCGCACTATATGCCAAGAGGTTGAGGCACCTATTGAGTGCACAATTAAGAGATGGAAAAGTTAGAGCAACCGAGTATGAAGAGGAAGAGGTTCACTATTGTGAACCAAAGCAAGGGGAATTTCTTGGAGAAGATGAATATGAATATGTTTAAGAGAGACTTCTCGAGATTCTCATGGACTATGGGAAAGTTTATAACAATAGAAGAAATTGATGATAGAGGCACTAGAGGAGGCTAGAAAACATTTTGATTTTAAATCTGACATTGTGTGAATGCAAGTTTTAGAGATAACAAAGGTGGAAAATCATTAAATGTTATAAAAAATGAAGAAGAGAAGATGTAGTTGTCTCTAAGAGATAGAGACAAGGAAAATTCAGCAAATTAAAAAAAATATAGCAGACTTATGATGTTGAAAGAGAATGTAATTCTTATGAGGGAGGAAGCTATAGATGCTAAGGTAATGGATATACCTTTAATAGATAAAATTTTGTTGAATAAATATGAAGTTGTGCTAATAGCTAAGGAGAAAAGGGTTATCTTTTAAGACAACAACAGAGCTCAAAAAGAGACACCTCTACAACAAAATGATGTGGTTGATGGCTACACCGATCCAACTAATAAACCTAGTAAAGGAGGATCAAATGAGTACAAGGGCTTTTCCAATAAGGAGAAAACCGTTCAAGTGAGAAGGTTCCAACAATGGAAGAACACATATGATGGGAAGCATGAGGAATTTGAGTGGTCATATACCTTATTGAGGCATGAGGAATTTAAGAAGCCATATACCATGGGGGATTCACTAAAAAAGTAATACCATACCACGTGCATTCATTTTAGGGCATAAAATATGAGGAAAAAATGAAATAATATATTGAGCATAACATGGGGGTTAAAGGGTTTTTATATGTTATATAGCAATCTATGTATTATAAGGTATTGTTCATACAATACATTTTGAAATTAGGTCCTAAAGGAATGGATTGAATAGCACAATGCATACGAGAGAACTTCAACTGATTCCTTTCTAAGTCCATAGTAGAAAGGAACATCATTTGGTAGGTTGGGGTTGTTTGTACTATTAGCCGATTTTCCATGTTACTTTTTACCTTGTAATTTCTCTCTTTAATCTATTGGTAATAATTTTTCAATTTATCTAATGGAGAAGGAGTCTCTTCAATTATAAATGTTGCGAGATTAATAGAAATAGAAGAAGAAGCAGTGCATACCATGTTTCCCAATTGCATTTGGAAACTAGGCTAATCTAAGGGCCCTTCTATCAATTTAACTCATACTTATCTTTGATCTTCTACCCGAACCTTTGAATCCTTCATATTCTACAATATATATCAAAAGAAGAAAGGTGAATTATAGAATGCATGTGGGGTCATAAGATAGGCATCATGTCACTATGCTAGGGATATAAATATAAAGGGGTATAAAAATTGTTAATGCAAAAATGGATACTTATAATATCTAGTGAATGTAGAGGTTTTCAAACTTAGGAAGGTGTTGTAGGAGCTACAACCACCCTCCAAAATTTTTCCTTAGCTTCGTTTTGGAGCCTCCCTCCAACCTTTCACAGCAGCATGTCTTGCTTCGTTAAGTACACAAGCTTCAATGATTTTCTTGTAGAATGACAGCATGTCCAGCAGAGCTTTTTGCATTCCCCTCATAGGTTGTTCCTTCGGACTTGGTCCAGCTACAGGTTAAGTATCTCCCTCAAGAAATTGCACAATTCTAGAGGGAAACCAGCCTTCCCTCTAGAAATTGCTCAATTTTGTCAAGTAGCCTACTGGGCTCTAGAATTGTATAATTCTATCAGTTAGGCTTCATTTAGAAAATTGCGCAATTCCTCCCAGCAAGGCTTCTCCGCTAAGGAATTGCACAATCCTGGGAAGTAGCTAGCTGCTCTGCCCAGAATTTGTGCAAATCGTTTGGGCAACTAGCCCAAATCCCTTCCAAAAATGCGCATTTTCTCCCAGCAGTTGAGCAACCTCTTACATGTGCAGTTGGGTTGAACGATCCCCTCCAGGACCGAGAAAACTCGATTTGCATGCACTGGTTGCTTCTCCCAAGGTAGCATGCAAAGAAATCCCTTGATTCAGGGATCTACTTTTAGCAGTTGGAGGTTGCATGCAAGGATCATCTAGAAAACCTCCCACCAATTGTCGCTCTTCCTAAAGTTGTGGCATGTGCGTCACATCTTCGATTTTATCAAAACTCTTGAACCGGACACTATAGAGCTCATTCCAAACATCAACCTTGCAAATATGACATCCCACATCACATCTAGGAGCCATCGACACATTCATCTCAGTTGGTTTGAGTAAAGCCCACTTTCAATGTCTTGTGTTGCATTTTTGGCAATTTTTGTGTTTTGCTTCGTATGAATGATGTCTACTTGATTTTAATGAGTGGTTGTTGTTGTTTTGATACATACTAGCTTGTACTATCACCATTTCTATTTTTGTTAACATCTCACTGTTGTCACATGCATGAATTTGTTTTTCACGAACAGTCACTGATTCAGTGACTCGCCTCACCCACATGCATGTTGTTCCATTTTCTGAATCTGTTATTCACTGTTTTCATGCACGATAATTCACTTATTCTTACACTCAGTATCTCCATGCATTCGCTTTCACATTCGCTTTGAGTTTTCCATCGACAAGTCTGGGTAGCATTGGCCTGGACTTTGCCTCACCAAGACAAAATTAAGCAATCTTGAGAGGGAATGCTTTATCTTCCTCTCGGGAAATGTGCATTTATGCCAAATGACTATCCTCTAGTCTTGCATTGCGCAATTCTGAGGACAGTGATTACAGGCCCAAAAATTTCAAAATGCAACGCAATTCCAACAGTTAGCAGCCAGACTGGATTGTGCATTGTGCAATTCCAGTAGTCATTCAATCTCCCAGTAGCCTAGACAATGCCTTGCGCAGTCTTGGCAGTCACTCTCCCGACCTCCCAGTGGAAATTATGCAACCTTCATGATCAATCACACAGGTATGTTGCAAGTCAGTTCTCAAGTTAATTTTGGTTTTCAACTGACATATTGCTTGGCATGAGTGTTGCCATGTCTCCAGGTATCATAGGCGTTCGTCTTCTTCTCAGAAGTACAGGTACAATGGTTTCCAAGAAAGCAGAGTCAAAGACACAGTTCAGAGCACACCTGGGGATGTAGTCGATCAAGTGTCTATGGACTTGCCTACCCACGAAGAGATCAAGTTGTTTGTAGACAAGGACATCAAGATATGACGGCAACATCATCATGGTGAGTAGCATCATGAATAGCGGATGAAGGAAGCATATCGGATGCAACGAATGCAGGAGGAAGGTTGTTGACAACACATAGGTGGAAAGAGTTGCAAGCTCACGCAAATCCACTGGTGATGAAAGCAACTTTGGATATTCAAGTTATGAGGTAACGACATGACATGAAGATCACGCAGAGACAGAGAATGGAACAAACAAGAAGTTGCATGTGTTGAAGCAGCAACTCAAGGAAGAACATGAGCTGCACAGACAAGTGAATGAGTTGCCACAGGAATAAGAATAGCAGGGGGCGCAACATGCACTCACAGATGAAATTGTGCCTGTACAAGTTATAGATCCATCCCAGCAGCTAGCATGGAGCAGACATGGTGAGTAATGTTGTTGATCACATGCAAGGGAATTCAACAGTATGCATGTCATTGTGCACACTCATGTGATCTCACCCATTAAACACACTCAAAGAGGCAAAGACAAGAAGCAAGTCTGACTGGAGTTGAACATGTAATTGACAGGTTATGTGCATGACCACCAGAACCACTGGAAGATCAACACAGACACTATGCATCAGTGTGTTGTCGATTCAGCCACACCAAAGAAGACCTTGTGCATTCTAGTAGACGAGTTGGATGGAGGTGCCATACCAATGCACCCGAATGCAACAAAGGCAAGTGTTTGCTTCAAAAAGATGTCACCATGGAGCACATGCATACCATCATGGATGACCAAACTTGGCATTAGCTCACCACCTTCACCATCACAAGCATGTCAAAGAGTTGGTCTCACCACAGTGGACTGAGTGTCAGTGATGTCTTTCATGCCTTTCTCAAGCCATTTTGTCTCACATGGGCACATGTGCATTGTAATGTAACGTCTTGTCAAGTGGAAGTTCAAGTGTCAATAGTTGGATGTAACAGTCATAGAGTAGATGAAGAGTCATGAGGGCAGATGAACTGTCACAAAGGGGAGTGTCAAGGGTCACCCCACCCTTTGCTATAAATAGAACCTCATAATTCATTGTAAAGGCTTTTGGTCAGCCAAGCTTCGATAGGAGTATCTTAGAGAAAGCTTGGACAATAATGTAACAAGCCTTGGCTTCTCCACTGCGCAAAGCTAGTACATCTCTTTGGAAGAGTAGGCAGTTGTGGCTATAAATTTCCACTATCAGAACTAGTGGTTGGACATGGATGTATCGTATGACTCGAACTTACACTTCTTAATATAACAAGAGCCAACACGTTTCATGCATACATGGTATTGTATTCTATGCTATCTGGTTTACTCTAAATGATATATGTATTAGTTTGCTTATGCATACATGTATAGCTATCTGTGTATGTATGTGTGAATCTTTTTGAAATGTGATATTGGTTTAACCATCACTTTGGAATGCTTGCTAACTTGCCTTCCATGTTGTGATGCATCTTCGCTCGTGTGCTCCCTTCTTAACTACGTGCTATCACAGGTTTCCAAGGGGCGCACTCATCTCAACCCCCATGTGTTAGAACCTCTCATGCACCTTCCTTGGTTCACTGCAGCTGTCACACCCTTACTACCAATAGAGTTATCCTACTTACCTCTGTGTGAAATCACGGTCAAGGCATTATCGTATGACCCACTGATAGGACTCCTACACCAAATTGTCTGAGGTCTAATTGGGTCTTCTTACTTGGGAGATCCCCTTAAAAGTTGGTGGGTCCAGCACCATCAACATTTTGGCGCTAGAAGGAAGGATAGATGATAGGCTGAGTCGTCACATTTGTTTTGAATCTCTACACATCTATCATGACTAACTATAGAGTTTCTCTTCTCGATTGCATGTCTTATGGAAACGATTTCATTATCTTAGAAAAGCTCTCGGTTAACTTGTCTCATAAAACATATGATGGTGGAGGCCACATCGCCTTGGTTAGGCACGCGGTCAATGTTGTAGGCTCATGCGAGAGACATGGATTCTTTGAAGAATACATGAGTTGCGTGTTGTTCATCTGCACACTTCAAGGGAACCTAATGCACTAGTGTGCCACGCTGCCCGAAAAATATATTCATTCTCTTGTTCATCTGGTCGTAGAGATAGACTGTACTTTCAATCACTTTGACCATGAAGCACTTGATTCAAAAATTCTGAAATTACGAAAAGCACCCAATGAATCCATTGATTAGTTTTACACACGCTTTTCTAATCTTGCATACCGATTTCCTAAAGATGAAATTGATTGGGAATTTCTTTATGGAATATTTGAGCATCTTCTTCACATATCTGAACCCCACTCGCCACACTTTGGTGATGGAGCTGTGAAATCATAGGTAGGCATAGTTGTTGTCACAAGTGACTGTCCTCCTTCACCTTGTCAAACAACTCCCCCACCACGGAGTGATGTGGGAGATCATGCACACACCTCTGTTGAACTGTCACATCCTCCCACCCCACCTGCTCTTGATATCTATGCAGATTTGGCTTGCAAGCTTGTTGGTTTTCACGTGGATTTGTTCCCTCAACCTCCATCCCCACACTTTGTTGATCCTCCAAATGGTACTGTCTTCTTCTCTTTAATTCTGGACTCCTCACCTACTGTGAACAAGGATCAAGCTGTAGACGGAGTTGGTGTTGTGTAGCCAACCTGCGCCATCATTCATGATAAGTGTGTGTGGGAATATAAAGAAGAACCTGCGGTGAAGGATGACTCCCTTCCAACCATGCCTCATCCGCTTTATCTTGACACCCCTTGTGATTTTTTCACTATTGATTTCCCATGTGAAAACTCATTTCCAAATGTTTATACCTCTGATCATTCATAGGACACGTCAGATGTCAATCTGTCATTATAGTGCGGAGAGGACACATCTTCCTCGAAAAGACCATCCAATCTGTCATCTATATTTCTTGAAACCACAGAGGGTGAATATCTTTGCTTCCCATCTACCCCTCTGCCCGATTCATCAAATCATGAGCATGCTGACAAACATCCTGAATTTTCTGATCTTTCTTGCCGTGATCTATCCACTTCCTCATCCAATCACGATGTTGATTCAATTGTTGTTAATCTATCCAAGACACTGGTCTACGATGATCTATCTATCAACGAAGTCGAAACCCCATAGACTATCGAGGCACTTCAGCCCTAGATGATGGTTATGTCAGGCCCTCACTGTCCTGCGGTTGGTTTCACTTCCAGTCAGGAAATTGTTGAAACACTCAAGGCTCCTCATCACTCTCTTCTTTGTAGTGAAGATCAACCAAACACCCAGATTTTGCTTCCTCCACTCGAACTACATGACCCCATCACTCATGCATTGGAGCAATCTTACACAACAAGCACACATGCACAACGTAAGTGGTCTACCTCTCTCACATTTGCTTGCATGTCATAGTCAAGAGAATGCATACACTCAACATATGCACACAGTGTAGCACAACACCATGGCAGCTCCACAAAATGTATGTCATGCGCTTTCACTGTTCTTTGTTCTGTGGTTGCTTGTAAACTTAGAGTGTGTCTGTCTTCATCGTTATATCTTTCATGTTTGTTGGTTTGTGCAACTACAATATTCGCATTAATGGAGTTTTGAGGTCTAAAATGGGCCTCCTAAGGAAATTATAAAATAATAGTGGAAATAATAAAATAATATTAGATTACATCATCAAATTTTAGAGGAAAAAAAAAAAAAAAAAAAACTATTTTTTCAACTGCTATTTTAAACTTATCTCCCTATGAGTTTACTCAAATTTCAAGCAGAAACACTCATTGGGTGCAGAATTTGATTTCTCATATAAGGAGTACCCATGTTGCATACTTTTGGTGGACCCTGCTACATGAAAAATTAGAAATACATGAAAAACATGATTGCAATAACGCTTTTTCATATATTTCTCATTTTTTGTGTAGTAGGGTCCATAGAAAGTATGAAACATGGGTTCTCCTTGGATGAGGAATTAAATTTTGCATCCAACGAATACTCCCAATCAAAATTTGAGTAAAACCATAGGGAGATAAGTTGAAAATAATATTTGAAAAAGGAGTTTTATTATTTTTTTAATTTTTAATATTTTTACCTTTTTACTTCAAAAATGGTGAATCATCCCCCATGGTTGACATCATCATCTTGAATCCATTTGGTTCTTATAAAGTTTATTTTGGTTGTACATTTTTCTTAGGAGGCCCATTTTAGACCTCAAAATTACCCTAGTGGAAAATTGTGCCTTCACCAACATGGGTCAACCAATGTGCCAGTGGTTGCATTGGAAGTATCACTTCACGTGAGATGGCCCATGCACCGTTAGCTTAGGAGTAGGAGTAGTGTTTGCTTTCAGTCTATTTGCTTGAACATTTGTTTGCTTACTTGCATTGTTCCTTTGTTTGTTTGCCTGCTTGTTTTCTTACTCACTTTGCTTTCACTTTTTCTTTTGATTCTGCTTTGATTTGTTGTTTGTTTTCTTGTTTTGTTCATAGGTTAGTTTCACATGAAACCATGCATGGCTCTTGAAACAAGTTGGGTAAAGTACAAGAGGACTTGTACAACTATCAACATTTGGTTATCTGTTGTCTGCTCCCTTATGTAAGAACTTGTTGTCTGCAGTCCATGATACATCAACGGAAAATACATACTATTCAAAGTAAACCTTGGTGAAAACACAATGTTTGCATGCTAACTAGTATCACCTACTCTAATCGGTTGTTTTTGGGTTAACCCTTGTCAGCCCAATGAAGTGGAGTAAGGTGAGGGGGAAAACCTTAAGAGGCACATCAGAGTTATAATAAACCACTTCTCTACAGGAACAACCTCTTCTGCTCTCAATAATTGAGGATCCCTTTTCTGCCTCTCAAATGAATAAGTGCTATGCACAGTTACAAAGATGAAAAATGAAAAAAAGAAAAAGTGAAAAAGTGAAAAAAGTTTGAAAAAAGTTTGAAAAAATGAAAATGAATAAGGCAAAAGAAGAGAAAGGGTTCCTACGCAGAGAGGTTATGTAAATAACACTGTTGGGATACTAACTAGGCTCGCTGGCAACAGAGCCATGCTTGTGTTCCTATGTGACTCTGCTAGGGTAATGTCGAGGCCTACTGGCAACATGTCTTGCTTCGTCAAGTACAAAATATTCAGTGATTTTCTTATAGAATGACAGCCTGTCCATCAGAGCTTGTTGCATTCCCCTGACAGGTTGTTCCTCCGTACTTGGTCCATTTGCAGGTTGAGCAACTCCCTCAAGAAATTGCGCAATTCTAGAGGGAAACTAGCCTTCCCTCCAGAAATTGCACAATTATGTCTGGTAGCCTACTAGGCTCTTGGATTGCACAATTCTACCAGTCAGGCTTTATCAAGAAAATTATGCAATTCCTCCTAGCAAGGCTGCTCAGTCGAGGAATTGCACAATCCTAAGCAGCAGCCAATTGCTCTTCCCAAAAATTGCACAAATCTCCTATGAAGCCAACCCAACTCCCTTCCATAAATGCACGTTTTCTCCCAATAGTTGAGCAGCCTCTTGCATGTGTAGTTGAGTTGATTAGTTCCCTCTGGGACCATGAAAAACCTATTTGCATGCACGGGTTGCTTCTCCCAAGGCAGCATGCAAAGGAATCCCTTGATTCAGGGATCTACTTTTAGTAGATGGAGGTTGCATGCAAGGATCATCTCAGATTCCTCCGACCAAGTGTCGCTCTTCCTAGAGTTGTGGCATGCACATCACATCTTCGATTTTATCAAAACCCATGAACCTTATGCTGCAGAGCTCATTCCTAACATCAACCTTGCAGCTTTGACGTCCCACATCGCATCTAGGATCCATTGACACATTCAGCTCAACTGGTTTGGGGAAAGCCCACTTTCAATATCTTGTGTTGCATTTCTGGTGCATTTTGTGTTTCGCTTCATATTAATGATGTCTACTTGATTTCAATGAGTTCTTGTTGTCGTTTTGATACATACTAGCTTGTACTAACACCATTCCAGTTTTTGTCAACATCTCACTGTTGTCGCATGCATGAAACTGTTTTTTACGAATGGTCATTGATTCGGCGACTCACCTCATCCAAATGCATGTTGTTCCATTTTCTGAATCTGTCATTCACTGTTTGCATGCACAATCATTCACTTATGCCTACACTTAGTAGCACCATGCACTCTCTTTTAGTTGCCTGTCGGCGAGTCTGGGCAACCTTGGCTCGAACTTTGCCTCACCATGATAACATTGCACAATCCTAAGAGGGAAGGCTCTGTCTTCCTCCCAGGAAATGCACATTTCTGCCCAATGATTGTCCTCCAGTCTTGCATTGTACAATTCTGAGGGACAGTGACTGCTGGCCCTAAAAATTGGCAATGCAGTCACTAAGCCTGCAACCATTGCCAGTTGAGATTGCGCATTGCACAATTCCAATAGTCAATAGCCAGACTGGATTGTGCGTTATGTATTTCCAATAGTCAGTTAGCCTCCCAACAGCCCAAACTCGGCCTTGCATAGTCTTGGCAATTAGTCTCCCGACCTCCCAACGTAAATTGCACAACCTTCATGATCAGTCACACAGGTATGTTGCAAGTCAGCTCTCAAGTTCATTTTGGTTTTCGATTGACATATTGCTTGCCATGAGTGTTGCCATGTCTCTAGGTATCGCAAGTGTTCATCTGCCTCTCAACAGTACATGTACAATGGTTTCCAAGAAAACAGAGTCGAAGACACCGTTCAAAGCACACTTGGGGATGTAGTCGATCAAGTGTATATGGACTTGCCTACCCAAGAAGACATCAAGTTGTTCGTAGACAAGGACATCAAGATATGACAAGAGCAACATCACAACGAGAAGCATCATGAACAATAGCTGAAGGCAGCATACCGGATGCAACGAATGCAAGAGGAAGGTTGTTGACAACACAGAGGCAGAACAAAGTTGCAAGCTCAAGCAGATCCACTAGTGATGGAAGGTTGTTGACAACACAGAGGCAGAACAAAGTTGCAAGCTCAAACAGATCCACTAGTGATGAAAGAAACTTTGGAGATTCAGGCTATGAGGTGACAACACGACATAAATATTGCGGAAGACAGAGAATGGAACAAATAAGTAGTTGCATGTGCTGAAGCAACAACTCAAGGAAGAAAATGAGCTACACAGACAAGCGAATGAGTTGTAGCAGGAATAGGAACAACAGGGGGTGCAACTTGCACTCGTAGATGAAACTGCGCCAATACAAGTTATAGATCCATCCCAACAGTTGGCACAGAGCAGACATGGTGAGAAGTGTTGTTGATCACATGCAATGGAATTCAATAGTATGCATGTCATTTTGCGCACTCATGCTATCCCACCCATTCAACACACTCATCGAGGCAAAGACAAGAAGAAAGTCTGACTAGAGCTAAACATGCAGTTGCAGTTGAAGTGCATGACCACCAGCACAACCTAGAAGGTCAGCACAGATAGTATGCATCAGTGTGTTTTCAGTTCGGCCGCACCCAAGAAGACCATGCACATGTTAGTTGACATGTTGGATGGAGGTGCCATACCAATGCGCCTGAATGCAACGGAAGCAAGAGTTCGCTTCAACAAGATATCACCATGGAGCACATGCATACCATCATAGATGACCAATATTAGCATCAGTTCACTACCTTCACCATCATAAGCATGTCAAAGAGTTGGTCTCACCACAACGGACCGAGTGTTAGTGATGCCTTGCATGCCTTTCTCAAGCCATTTTGTCTCCCATGGGCATATGTGCATTTTAATGTAACGTCTTTTCAAGTGGAAGTTCAAGTGTCGATAGTTGGATGTAACAGTCATAGAGTAAATGAAGAGTCGTGAGGATAGATGAACTGTCACAAAGGGGAATGTCAAGGGTCACCCCACCCTTTTCTATAAATAGAACCTCATAACTCATTGTAAAGGCTTTTGGTAATCCAAGCTTAAATGGGAGTATCTTAGAGAAAGCATGGACAATATTGTAACGAGCCTTGGCTTCTCCACTACGCAGAGCTAGTACATCTCTTTGGAGGAGCAAGCAGTTGTGGCTGTAACATTCCGCTATCAGAACTAGTGGTTGGACATGGATGTATTGTATGGCTATAACTTACACTTCTTAATATAACAAGAGCTAGCACGTTTCATGCATATGTGGTATTGTATTTTATGATATCTGGTTTATTCTGAATGATATATGTATTGGTTTTCTTACGCATGCATGTATAGATGTCTGTGTATGTATATATGAATCTTTGTGAAATGTGTTGTTGGTTTAACCATAACTTTGGATTGCTTGATAACTTGCCTTCCATGTTGTGATGCATCTTCGCTCGTGTGCTCCCTTCTTAACTGTGTGCTATCACAAGTTTCCAAGGGGCGCACTCATCTCAACCCCTGTGTGTTAGAACCTCTCATGCACCTTCCTTGGCTCACTGCAATTGTCACACCCTTTCTACCAACAGAGTTATCCTACTTGTCTCTATGTGAAATCAGGGTCAAGGCATTACCGTATGACCCGCTGCTGGGACTCCTACACCAAATGGTCTGAGGCCTAATTGGGGCTTCTTACCAGGAAGATCCCCTTACATGTTGGTGGGTCCAACACCGTCAACAGAAGGTTTACTGGGTTAGTATTGGTAGGGGGTTAAATAAAGATTTTTTTAGGTGTATTTTCTAATATGTAGTAAAATTAAAGGTATTGTTTAGTATGCCACAAATGCACATGCCATGTCATAGGTTCATTGAGTGAACCCCATTCCATATACATTTGTAATGCATGAGTAAATTGTCTTGGAATACAATAAGTAAATCTACATTCAAGGAGACATAAAGATATCTTCCATTAAGAGGAAATGGAAAAAGTATTGAAGCATGTGGTGTATCTCCAAAATTATATGTGGAGAGGATTGTACAAGCTACAATTATTTTGTTTGAAGAATCAGCTATGGGAGTAGAGAGACTTAATATATGCAATCTAGAATGTGTCTTGATAGGAATCAAGTATCATTTGGAAAGTAAAAATGATGAAAGACATGATGAGGGAGGAATATAGAGGAAGAAATATAGTTTCAAAGCTGATAAGGAAAGTAATATGTTACAAAGTGGTGGACAGTTAGAACACATCCAAAGAGAGAGAGACAAAATTCATCTCCCTAAAGAAAAAATGAGACAACATTAGATGAGATAGAAAGCTCATCTAGAGGTAGATTCAATGAAGAATAATTTTAAGAGAAGGGAAACCAAGATATTTTAGGAATAAATAAGAAATTTGAAGGCAACTTAAGCTAGCTTAATGATATTGTAACTAGTATCTTAAAGGGGGTGTAAAACGAGGATGTCTTGATGTAGGCATAAATCTCACTAAAAATGAAATAATAGTTTGAGGAAGTGGAAAAAAATAACCGCCCAATCAATGGTGCAGGGCCACAGAAAAGATTTTCCAAAAAATGAATGTGAGAATGAGCATAAGCCTTTTCCAATGTCCTTTGAGTACTAAAATTGAAGTCGTAATTTAAGTGATTTTTAGACAGTCTATGGAAGGGACTAATTTAAGGGATTATGATAGATATGGGACCAAGTCAAGGAAACAATTTTGCATCAAAGGGATGAAGGAAGAATATGAGAAGTGACGACCTAGGAACAAGTCAAGGTGATAATAAATTATCCTTGGAAGAATTATGAGTATGAAAGCCACCAAGGAATGGAGCAAGCAAGCAAGAAAATGTGGCTAGATGTAGAAGGTTGCATTAACAAAGTAAGAAGACAATAGTAAACTAGAATATGGAATACTAGAAAGTTGAATATAACATCAAAAAAACAATCAAGGCGAGATTGTGGATAAAAACAACACAAAGTATGGGATCTGGGAGGACTTCAACAATTTGAATACATATGACTAAAAGGTTATAAAAAAGTTTACCTAGGGATTCTAATGCAAAAGTATCAACCCCAAGAAAACCATTTTTCCTAGACAAGAGGGGCTTCATGAAATTTCCCAAGGGGGGAATATATTCCCTCTAGAAAATTACGTATAAATTTAGAAATAGTGAAACTCTCATATAAATACATGAGTTCAAATTTTAGAAAGAATCTAAGTTGCTAGGTTGTTTTGGTGAGCTAACACTCTTATCCGTGTGGCACATAATACATGTGACAAATGATAGGATGATGTGTTAGTTAGTATTCTAGGAGTTGGGATAGATGTTCAAATAGTCTCTATTCTATTAGGAAATATTCTAGTTAATCAGAAGTTATATATGTATGTATAGATGGAGCATAAAATGTATTTTTTGAGAAGGTCGAGTGGAAGAGAGTGAAATTTAGAGAAGAGAAAGGGTCAGGGCATAGGATGCCCATATGGTGTATCATGCCATGGAATTCTGTATGTTATAATTTCACTAATAAAAGCATATTTTCCATACTCTCTCTTTGTTTAATGTGAATGAAAATTGGATGTATGGTTGAGGAAATTATGTGTGTGTATTTCCTATAATAGAGGGAGGATGAACAAATTATTAATGCATATATGATTTTCGTAATTAACACGTATGGGATATACAATACCTCTAGAAGGATTGGAACGAATTTTCAAGGATAGAAATTGTCATGTATCAAGTGCTTATTTGAGAAATTGAAGCCTAATGAGAGTTGTTGAACGATGGAGTTGAATTGTGGAAGGCTTACTGAAGGCATGCATTAAAGTAGGCATTGATGAAAATTTGAATTCTTAGTATCGTGGGCTACTAAATCCTAGCTAAATGTCCTTAATTTCTTTGCTTTGAAATTTCTCTTTGGGAAAATCAAAATAATTTCATGTAGGAAGGTGAAGATGCCGCTAAGGGGTCAATCAAGTTCCATTTCGAGTCCAGATAGATATCGGATGGGTGCACGACGAGCTAGTAAACAATAGTGGGAGGCCAGCAAGAAAATCTGATTTAGTTGGAGTGTAGGTCTTCAATCGCATAACATATTGTTCCCTCACTATTGTACCATCACAATCAAGTTGACTCTCATGAAGCACCAACCCCATCAACGCCCTAACCCCTGAAACCTTACATCCATTTCCATCAACCATCACTCATAGTCAATGCCATTGGCCCCAATGAAATTCCACAAGACCAAAAGGCTCAATAAATAATATCATTGGGGAATCCTTCAATATCATCAACCCACTCAACGAAGATAGCTCAAGAAATATCAGGAGAAAAAAAAGGAAACAGGGATGGTTGTGTCACAATGTTGAATAGAACCCCTTATTCGCCAACAGTTTCTTGTTCAATCTCATTAGTTCTTCTTGAATTTGAGGGGGATTTTTCTCTTCGAATTGAAAGGCCAAAGTTTTGACAATTAACTAGCGCAGAAGGTCCACCTCTCGCCTTGTATTGAGAACACCCGCCTTGCAATATCCCCTTTGATGTGTCACGGCTATACCGAAAAATACATGTAGTGACTACAAATTGTATTATCTGATGACTGAGAAATGTGATGCCTTGAGAATAAGATGATGAAGTAGGTGAGAATATTTTTTGAACTTCCCTATGATATCCGTCAGAGATATCATCCAACCCAAGCTTTTTGTGCTAGACAAAGGGTGAAAATCCATTGGATTCACTTAGGAAAGGCTTACATTACCCCAACAGAAGAATTGAATTAACTCAATCACAACAAATTGCTCTTACCAATTACAGTAGTGGATATGGTGACTTGGAGCTCTTTGCTCTAAGGAGGGACACTAAGATATACCTTTCAGTGTTGGCATATCCATTTGATAAGAAATAGGGGAGGAAATAGTCCACACTAGTCGTTCGACAGCGATTTCTAAAAGGATCTGCAAAGTCATCCTCTGCATCTAGCATTTTCCTAGACAAGAGGTTGATCCTCATTAACGATCATTATCCATAATAAAACCCATGGCATCATTCCTTCAAGTGGAACATAATCATCTTAACTTCCCTTGCAATGGAAGGGAGTTGGATGCACAAAGGCAACTCTACACAATAAGGGATTGGCATGATGGTTACTTTCAATCATAATGAAAACTCTATCATCCATGTGAAGGGTGTTCGACATGTTCCTTCCCATCTTCCCATCCTATATTCGAGATTATTGTAAATGTTATCATGTCCATATCTAGTTATTTTTTATTTTAATATTTTTTAATATAATAAAAAATATATGTTTAAATTTAATAAAGCATTAAATAATTAATAAAAAATAAATATATTTTATTTTTGAAAGAAATTATAAATATTTTGTAAAAAATAGTAATTTTAATTTTCTCATTTAATAATTCACTTTACAACCCCTTTCATACTAAGAGTCACTCTCTAGCCTAGTGTAGAAGAGATGGTGTAATGTCTTTGTTTTGTAAACCCATGTTATTCATGCGGAATATAGCTTATTTAAATGGGGAATGACTCTTTAAAGAGAAAAAACTAACCTAGATCAATCTTAATTCCATATCTATTAAGAGTCGAAAAAGATCATATCTCTTTATACTCTCAAAGAAGTTTGCACCTCAAAAGATTTGATCCCTCTCTCTACTTAATAGATCTGAAATTAAGATGGATCTAAACTGGTTTTAAAATATCTCTTTTAATTATCTACTAATACTTTCAGATATGCCAAACTTTTAGATTTTTTTTAATGTAAAAAAACATAATAAAGTATCTTTTTTACTTAATACTAACACAACCACATTAATAAATTGATTGATATACACTATAAACATCAACTTATTTAAATGTATAATAACATAATTCGGTGGCATACAAATTCACTCAATATATTCATTTTATTTAACATATTTTTTTTTAACCTAAAATAATAAAATATAATATTTTAAAATCCCTTCCTTCTGAATATCTTCCTATAAGGGCTCATCCAGTAAACAGTCTTGCAGGTAAGGAAGGGATACCTTGAGAGATCCTAGCTTTGGATCTGTATAAAAGAGTGCAAGTCAACGAGGAGACTGTGGACCAACCTTCTTGGTTGGTCACCCAAATTGGGATGGGTTTTCTACTGAGCATCGAATGTGAGCTACACCTCGTAACATCATAGATAAGCAAGCGTGATGTCCATCTCGGTCAATCGATCCATATGGAATAAAAGCATAAAGGTGGCACCGATGAAAGATAACTTAATTTAAATAGAACTTAATTGTCGTATAAGTATAAGCGTGAAAGATGAGGTGTTAAATCATGTCGGGTGATGTATGCCTGAAATCTCCTCATGTGTCGTGAATTCGCAAAACCTTTATTTATGTATAAAGTTCGGGAAAGCCATATTTCCCATGTCATTGGGTTATAAATGAATGGCGGGTGTATATGTTTATTGTCCCATTTTGCTAAAGCTAAAATCGAACAGTGGGCATATACATTAGCCATTCATTTATAGCCCCATAACATAGGATTTATTCACACCCTAAAATTCGAATTCCTCCTTTTTCCAATTTATTTCAAATCATAACCTAAAATCTATTTAATGAAATAGAGACTTAATATGCATGATAGGGCTCATGAAACAATCAATGTAATGAATATACAGAGAGTAGCCTGAGTCAATTCACGTCGGTATTAATTACTACCAACTCAGAATTAATCCATCCAGTATCCGTATATCTTATATAGTTAATCATAATAATAACATCAAACTGGCACTCTCGACAGATTGTTTACAATGGTGTTCATGGGTAAAGTGGTGTGTGTTTAACACACGGTGAAATAAATGAATTTTAAATTTAAATTTATTATTTTTTGAATTGAAATTAAAATTTGTTCAACTATTTTTTATATCTTCCATAATATATTAAAAATGAAAAATATTCTTTTCAAATCTTATCTTGTCTATTCATTTATGTAAAAATAAAAATTACTCCAGTGCAATTCCAATATAAACTACAGAAATATATATGTCTTTCTTTTTTTAGCAGGAAAAAATCTTCTGTTTTGAATTATATTTAAAACAGTACATATATATGATGATATGAATATCATCATATTTCTGATAGTGTATCCAACATTTAACTGATCAGGAAAATACATCATACATCAGCGTCAGCCATATACTAAATCAGTCAACAGAGTATATACTCCTACAACAGCATCTACCTTTCCTACCTTCCCTAGATATTTCTGATTCCCATGAAAACGAGAAAACATTAATACGCATCTAATCTACAACTTGTTCTTCATACAGCAATATATAGTGATCTTCCCCCTGTCTTTTTTATCCAACACCATATACAAAACATTTAGAAAAAGTAATACAAAAAAAAATTCAAGGTACTTATCTGTGTTGTTGTACTGCTCCACCATCAAGGACATTAAAGCGCTATCCTCGCATGTTAATGCTTCCTAATTTTGTCATTGTTGTCCCCATTTTTAACTGGATATGCATACCTTCTTTTGTGGCCATTAGTCCCTTGTTTGACATTTCCTCTGCATTCTTGTTGTAAACTCTGTTGATCTACTGTATGGATGATCGCGGAAGAGTGCTCCATAGGCTTTGTATGCAGGTTAGCCAGCCTTGTAGGGAGTTTTGTTGAATATTATTCTTCCCCAAGATGTGATCAACCATACCCCTGAAATCTCCATAGATTTGTATTTGTCGAATATCTAAAAATTTATAATCCATAGTAGTCCCCATAAAGCAATTGCTTCTGCTTTCATACTTGTCCCCTCCTGCATTCCAGTGATTCCAATACTCTTGATCTTCTGTCACCTTTAGCCAAATTCCACATCCACATCTCCCTCCTTGTGATGCCCCATCAAAATACCCAGCCGGGTATTTGATATCTTGTACTCACAAATCAAATCTTCTCTCCATCTATTGGTTCCAAAGGTCAGGTGGTTGTGGCCTTTCTAGATCTCCCAGAAGACAACCAGTGTGAGCGATCACTAACTTGTGCATTGTGTACTCCACCATTTTAAACATTCATCAATAGAATTAAATTGTATGTATAGTATCTTCTTCTTGGTGGTGAAATACTTCCAGATGCTAATAGAGCTTGGATTATGTAAGAATAAGTGACAATTATCCTCTCCTTCTTTCCTACACAAGTAACATATGCCAGGTCCGTGATGTTTTCTCTTCTATAAATTTTCCCATGTAAGATTCTTATTCTACCATGTTAACCATAGGAAAATGATAATCTTGATGGGAATATTAGTTTCCCAAAACTTATAAAACCAGCAACAATCCACATTCTATAGCTCCTTCATACATAGTTTGAGATAGCAATCTGCCACTTCAATCTCTCCGGATTTCTTCTATTTCCCGCCCAGGTGATGTGATCTCCTTCACTGTCATAACATATACATGAATCATTTAATGATTTCACAAGCTGACACCAATCCAATTCGTATTGTCTTGTGAGGTTCAGCTGGATGGGGTCTAGCCACATTGGTATATTACCACTCCATTCACTGATCATCTAATTTAGAACAAATGTGCCCTTCCTATTCAAGTGGTTTATTAATTCTGTTGTACCAAGTGGTTTCTCACCGGATCCAATAAAATTGTCTATGCCCAAAATAATTTTGTTTCGAGAACCAAACATCCATGAGATGTTCTGAAGTAAAATATTTTTTACCATATTGAAGTTGTTCCATATCTTGGATCCACTTTTTTTCCCAATTTATCCCTGTCTCATCCAATAGGTAAGATCCTTGTTCTTCATGTACTTGAACCAAATCAATTCTCCCCATATACCATTACTATTGATTCCCCGCCACAATGATTTTAGAATCATCGCCCAGCCAAAAATTTTGACATTTAGGATACCCCATCCGCACAGCTTTTTTGGTCTAGTGATCCTCTCCAATTTGACCAGATGATATTTACAACTTTTTCTTGCACCTAACCAAATGAAGTTTTCCATTATGTGATTTAGTGATTTTATTGTCAGTTGCGGGACGCGGAACAGGTGAGCCCAATAGACACCCAGTTGCATGAGAACTGACTGTGTGAGGGTGATATGACCTCCCAGTGATAAACATATGTGCTCTCACCCCATTATCCTCAAGTGGAATCTATCCACTAGCCACATCCAATCAACATTTTTGTAATTCCCAAGCTTTAGGTGGTATCCCGGATATTTCAGTCCAGTATCTAAGTTTACTGTGTAGAAATTCTGACTGTAGATTAACTTGATTATGCAAGATAACTAAAGAAAAATACTTAATCTACTTCTACAATCAAACTTGCGGAAGCTTAATCGATTTGAGCAAGATCAAGCAGAACACATATAATAGAGAAGAAGAATCAATACACATGAAACATGTAAGAATACTATGGGGAAAGCCTTAGCTAAAATCCTCGCTATCTGTATTATCATACAAGTGGAAATATCTCAGGATTACACACAGCTTTAGCTCTCACAGCTATCCAGCTCTTAGTACAATCCCTCATTACTGCTCATAAACAAAATATATTGCTCATATCCCTTCTCCTCTGCCCTCCAAGCCTCCTATTTCCTTGCGCAGTTTTCCCTGGGTGATCCAGTTGTAACCTTGTGTGACACTGATCTCATATACTACTCCAACACATTGTAAAACTATGCAAATCTCAAGGAATGAATTCCTTATACATGCAAGGGATTTTCTTATATGAAAATTCTTGCAACTAATAGTACACTGTCCATGCCTTTAATCTCAACTAGGTCTTTGTCTAAACTGACATGCATGAATTATTGATGAGAGAATCTTCAGTTATCTCAAGTACACTAGTTTGGTGCATGCATGCATTAACTAACTGAACTCACAATTAGTTCCTTAAACTGTTTGGAATTAATTTAACTGGAATTAACTCAATTAATTGAGCTAACTAATTACAACTCAAATACAACTCATCCTCATCTCCTTAATTAAGGGATAATCTCCTCAAATACAACTCATTCTTATCTCCTTAATTAAGGGATAATCTCCTTAATTTAAGGGATAACTGTTGCATGACTTCACAAAGACTTCTAGCTTGAATTTCTCCAAGTAATTAACTCAAGATGAATTAATTATATATTTTTCAAGCAGTTGGTGAGACTAAATTCGAATTTTAATTCTCAATTTTAATTCAAGAACAAATTAAAATTGGAATATTATTGTTGCCACATTTCAACACTCCCTCTCAACAAGAAAGGGATTATCTGCCACCCCGATCTTGTCTCTATGGAACTCGAATTTACACTTTGACAATGCCTTAGTCAAAATGTCAGCATCTTGCTCCTCGGTCGAAATACACTGCAACAACATGATCCTTTTCGCCACACAATCTCTGAGATGATGATACCGGATGTCGATGTGCTTGGACCAATCATGAAATATTGTATTCTTAGAGAGTTTGATACAACTCTTATTATCACAATAGATCACAGTTGGATCCATCCTTTGATAATAAAAAAACCAACTAGAATTTTCCGCATCCAAATGACCTCAAATGCTACCTGACTTGCAGCCATGTATTCAACCTCTGCTAAGCTAAGTGCAACCGACCTCTGTTTACTACTGTACCAAGAAACTGTAGCTGACCCAAGGTTGAAAATCCCTCCTGATGTGCTCTTCCAATCTAATGGACTCCTTACCTAATCTGCATCAGTGAAGCCTTATAGCTTCAATCCCTCTGTCGGTCTGTACCATAATCCATATTAAGATGTGCCTCTGAGGTATCTCAAAACATGCTTAGCTACCTTCCAAAACATCTTGGTAGGCTGAACCATAACTTGACTCAGCTGGTTCACCGCATAGCACAAATATGATCGTGTGTTCACTAAGTACATCAATGAATCCACAAGCTGCCTGTACACAATAGCCTCTACTGATTTTCTTGAAGTGGCATCCTCCTTCCTGCAGTTACCTGCTAGAGGATTTTGCATGGGCTTGCACTTCTCCATGTGGAATCTCCTGAATATCTCATTGGCATACTTTCCCTGATACACAAACAACTCCCCATCCTTCTGCCACACTTCCATGCCAAGGAAGTCGTGCATGAGACCCATGTCTTTCATCTTGAATTCTCTAGCAAGGTCCTCCTTGCAAGACATGATCAACTGATCATCACCTGTCAATATGAGATCATCAACATAAAGTACAATGATCAACTGCTTACCTTCCACCATGATGTGGTATAGATTCGTATCCACTTCACTCTTTGTGAAGCCCAACCCGATGAAGTAGTTTTTGATCCTGGTGTACCAAGTCTGAGGTGCTTGCTTCAGCCCGTACAAAACTCTCTTGAGTCGGCACACATGTGACTCATGATCGAAGGTCTCAAAACCTTCCGACTACTCTATGTACACCTCTTCCTCAATCTTTCCAATGAGGAATGCAGTCTTCACATCCATCTGATGGATCTTCCAACCCATCTGTGCTGATAGTGCCAACGTTGATCTAATAGATGAGTACCTTGCTATAGGAGCAAGATTCTCATCATAGTTGATCCCCTCGACCTGTGAGAAACCACGGGCAACAAATCTTGCCTTATGTTTCTCCACACTACCATCAGCGAATTGCTTTACCTTATAAAGCCAATGGGAACTCACCACTGACTTGTTCTCCGGTCTTGGAACCACATCCCAAACATTGTTCCGAACTTTGGAGTCATACTCCTCCACCATAGCATCAACCCAAATTGGCGATTGCATTGCTTCCTCAAAGGAAGATGGCTCAGTCTCAATACATTCCCCAACAAGGGCCATGTATCAAGTGTACCTATCAGGTGACCTCCTCTGTATGCATTAAGAAGATGGTTCTCCCACATTCTCTCTCACATCCGACAACAATCTGTCAGCTTCTCTTATCCGCTTCTGTCCCTCTCTGGAAGACTCTACTTGAGTGGATGTCTCCACTCCTGGAACCTCTGCATGTGGCTGCTCCACATCAGTCTGAGACTCCTCCTCCTTAGGAGCCAAAAGTTTCTCCACAACTTGTAGTTAGAGCTCCCTCTCAAGGGAAACTCTCATGGCCTTCTGCTCATCAAACTTGAGATCTCTACGAACCACTATCCTCTGACTGGTAGGCAAGTACAACCGATAGTTGTTGGGTGTATCAGTGTACCCCACAAGTATCCCCAACTTAGTTGTTGGCTCAAGCTTCTTCCGGGCATCCTTGGTCACATGGAAATATGCCGATGAGCCAAAGATCCTGAAGTGACCCACATTTGGTCTCTTCCTGGAGAAAGCTCCTTAGGTGTCTTCATCCCAAGTACGCGATGCAGACTTCTATTATACAAATAAGCCATTGTGTTTCATGCCTCAGCCCACAAATGAAGTGGTAGGCCTTGGTCATGCAACATCACCCAAGTTGCCCCCACAATCGTTCTGTTCTTCCTCTCGGCCACCCCATTCTGTTGTGGGTTATGAGGTGTCGTTAACTCCTGTTTAATTCCTTCCGCTGCATAGAAGTCCTTAAACTCTTGAGAGACATACTCTCCACCATTGTCGCTTCTCAAGGCCTTGATCTTCTTCCCTGACTCTTTCTCAACCAAAGCTTTGAACTCACAAAACTTTGAGAAGATTTGGTCCTTCTTCTGCATGTAATAAATCCAGCGTTTACGAGAAAAATCATCAATGAAAATCACATAATACCTTTGATTCACAGTGGATGCTATCAAGAATTGTCCACACAAATCAGTATGAACTCGCTCTAAGATCTTTTCAACTCGATTGTCTCAATCATGAAAGGAAGACTTGGCGTACTTCCCCAAGGTACAACCTTTGCATGTGTCCACTTGCTCAAGTTTACCTTCGGGAAGTCCGGTAGAGATCTGTTGCATTATTTTCAAGGCCCCATGATGCAAGTGGCCCAACCGCCTATGCCATAACTCGCCAACGTCTTGACTTTGCACCAATTTTTCTTTCGAACTCAATGCAACACAGTCATCTACCTCTAGTTTATAGAGATTCTTCACTCGAATCCCAATCCTCTTGGTCTGATCCGTGGCTATGTGTCTCAGGAACGCCTTTCATTTACTGAAGACAATATCACAGCCTTTGTCCTCCAACATCACGATTGATACCAAGTTCTTCTTCTGTCTATGCACATATTTTACATCAGTCATGGTGAGAAGAGTTCCATTCTCCCTCTAAAAAGCATCAATGCCTTCTCCTGAAACATAGTACTTTCTGTCATCACCCATCTCTATGCGCATCTTGAGGTCTTTCTTCTCCAACGTATTGAATAAACTTTTATCATCAGTCATGTGGAATGAGGCTCCACTATCAAGATACCAAACACAACCCACCATTGATGAAACCATGCATGCGATGAGGGTAAACTCCAATTCGAACTGAGAGGCTAATGCCTCTCACCTTCTGATCCTTTTGAGGATCCCTTCTTGGATTTCTTCAATGGGCAATTAGTTGCATAATGGCCCATCTCATGACAATTAAAGCATCTCACTTTACATTTGTCAATCTTCTTCCCTCCATGAGAAAAAATCGATTTGGAATGGGAAGCATTCCCTTTCCCTTTCCTTGCCTTACTTGCTAAGGCCATATTTTCTTCATCATCATGCTTAGATGAAGAACCATCTCTTGTGCTCCTCTTGATCTCCTCCTACATCAGATCTGACCACAATCATTCCCAATCTGACAGTTTCTCTCTTCCATTCACAGAGTCCTAGTAGCTATTCCAGCTCTTTGGAAGCTGAGGAGAGCAAGACTCACCATATCATCATCAGCTATAGTTATTCCCACACTACCAAGCTCATCTCTACAGGTGGTGACCTTGTTCAGATATGTAGAAATAATATCACCCTTCTCCATCTTGATTTTCTGAAAATTATCCTTGAGCGCCAGTTTCCTCTGGTCGTTATTGTTCTGATAGAGGTCCTTCAATGTCTTCCACATTGAAAATGGAGTCTCCTTCCCATGGAAACTCGAGACAATATGGTCTTGAACTCCCTCCAGAAGAATCAGCCTTGCCTTCGCCACACACTTCTTCCATTCAGCCAATTCTTGTGCATTAGCCGCAACTGCCTTAGGGATTTCTTGATCAATGAAATCCTTCAAACCATTGTCTTCTAATACAGCCTCCATGAGATCTTTCCATGCTATGTAATTCAAGCTACCATCCAAAGCATACTCGATTCTCAAGCCATTGAACATCATTGGTGATCTTTGAAGTATGATAAGAATTCGATTTTGCACCTGCAACCAACAACTTCAAACTTTGAATTTCCCTTCTCAGTATATTGTTCATAGCTTAGATCACCTTTGCTCCAATACCATTTAGAAATTTTGACTGTAGATTAACCTAACTATGCAAAATAACTAAAGAAAAATACTTAATATACTTCTACAATCAAACTTGCGGAAGCTTAATCGATTTGAGCAAGATCAAGAAGAACACATATAACAGAGAAGAAGAATCAATACACATGAAACGTAGAAGAATACTTTGGATAAATCCTTAGCTAAAAACCATGCTATCTGTATTATCATACAAGTGGAAATATCTCAGGATTACACACAACTTTAGCTCTCACAACTATCCATCTCTTAGTACAATCCCTCACTGCTGCTCATAAACAAAATACACTACTCATATGCCTTCTCCTCTGCCCTCCAAGCCTCCTATTTCCTTGCGCAGTTTTCCCTGGGTGATCCATCTGTAACCTTGTGTGACAATGATTTCACACACTACTCCAACACACTGTAAAACTGCACAAATCTCAAGGAATGAATTCCTTCTGCATGCAAGGGATTTTCTTATAGGAAAAATCTTGCAACTGATAGTAAATTGTCCCTGCCTTTAATCTCAACTGGGTCTTTCTTTGAACTAATATGCATGAGTTATCGATGAGAGAATCTTCAGTTATCTAGAGTACACTAGTTTGATGCATACATGCATTAACTAACTGAACTCACAATTAGTTCCTCAAACTGTTTGGAACTAATTTAACTGGACTTAACTCAGTTAACTGACCTAACTAATTACAACTCAAATACAACTCATCCTTATCTCCTTAATTTAAGGGATAACTGTTGCATGACTTCACAAAGACTTCTAGCTTGAATTTGTCCAACTAATAAACTCAAGATGAATTAATTAAGTATTTTTCAAGCAGCTGGTGAGACTAAATTCTCATTTTAATTCAAGGACAAATTAAAATTGGAATATTCTTGTTGACATATTTCAACATACTGCTTTGACCCCAAAATTCCCGTGGATATAGCCGATCTCATCGAGGTTGCAAGATCCATATAGAATGGTAGATTTGTGTTCATTTTGAACAAGGTCAGTTGCTTTTCCAAAATTCTTAAAAATTAAAGACAGTGCATGCCATTTGAGTCTGTTTATCATACCCATCAGCAGGATATCATCTACAAAGAAACTGTGGGAGATAGAAATATTACTGCTAATTTTTAACACTTCAAACTGACCTATGTCCACAGCTTTTTTGATGATCAAACTTAGGCCATCCAACGCCAGTATGAAGAGTAGGGGGGACAAAGCGCACCCCTGTCTAAGTTCCCTGCCCGTAGCAAAGAACCTTGATGGGTACCCATTTATTATTACATCATATCAAACTGTCGTAACACATCCCATATTCCATTCTACCATGTTTCTTCCTACGCCAATTTTATGAAGGACCAATCTCAGATAACCCCAATCTAAGAAGTCATATGCCTTTTTGAGGTCCACCTTGATAATTGTTGCATTCATCTTTTTTGTCTTGATACTGTGCATGCATTCCTGAGCAACTGCCACAACATCATGGATTATTCTATTGCTAAGAAAGCCATATTGCTATGGAGAGCTAAATTTTGATAAGGAAGCCTTGATCCTGTTGGCTATTATCTTGGATATAATCTTGAATGTAAGATTGCATAGGGAAATTGGGTGATAATTAGAAAAGGTGGCAGCCCCTGTTTTCTTTGGAATAAGGGAGATATAGGTAGAATTTAAATGAGGATGTATGATTCCCTTAGTTCTAGACTCTTCTATTATCTTTAGAAGGTCCTCTTGAAAGATTTCTATGAAGTGGACAAAGAATTCCACAGTCCATCCATTTGGATTCGGGCTTTTGTCCCCTTTCATCGATTTAATGGCCCAGATCAATTCCTCCATCTTAATCACTTTAAACAGTGCCAGATTATCCTCCTCATTAAACATTGTAGGATATTCATTTACTGTCCATACCTGTGAATCTGCTTCCTCCGCTTCCATTCTTTTATATGCTTGTTGGAAATATGATACCACTAGGGCAGTAATTTCCAATTGTTTCTTAAAACAGTTCCCTTCAGCATCTGATATCTGCCAAATTGTTTTTTTTTTCCTTCTATGATTGACGAAATGATGAAAAAAATTAGTATTTTTGTCTCCTTCACGAATCCAGGGGGATCTGCTCTTCAAGCGCCATGTCATCCCTCTTACTTGAAGAATCTTTTTCTTTTTCAACTCAAGGGCATGAATTTGTTCCCTTACTTCGGCAGATAGGGAGTGAGTGGCCATTTGGCTATGAAGTGACCCTAAGGCCTCCTCTATTTCTGTCAGCTCCATTCTCAAGCTTGCCTTCTTCTTCCACTCCCATGTTTTTACTTTTTTTTTGAGGTTTTGAAGCTTGTTTATAAACCTTTCTATGAGTGTGGAGCTATAAAAGGGGTCTCTTTCACCTCTAATTACCTCACATTAATATGTCAATCCGAGAACGTTTTGTTATTTCAAAGAGTGTCTCAGTCAGAGGCTATCATTTGCCAGAGTAATGCTAGTAGCACAGTGTTTGAAAATACAAGAGTAAACGGATGCTTGTTTACAACTTAACTACTTCAAAATATTAAATCACACATTCAGAAAACTAAGCAATTTATCAGTCAAGGGTTCGGTAGCAATAACCCATCGCTTTGGAAACTGATGGAAAAGGAAATTAGAGAACAGATCGTGGATCTGGGAGCCGGACAATAGATGTCAATGCTCACTACAGCCTGAGATCGTTCTTCACACCAATAACAAGAAATGGAACGACAGATAAGAAATGGAACAGTAATTAAGAAATCGAACAACAAATCTGAAATGGAACAGCAAACCTGAAATGGAACAGCAAATCAGAAATGGAACATCAGTTAAGAAATAAAACAACAACTAAGTCTAACAAGCAGTAACATCTTAGTCTATCAGATCAAATACATTAATCATAATCTACAGGAATCAAACGACAATCCTTCACTCTTAAAGGCAGATTGAATAAAACACACAAATGGAACAGCACTGATTTTTGATGAATTATGGAACAACGCTTGAAAACCATATATACACACAACACACTTAAATAGTAATCTGATCCAGTTATCACCTCAGTTAGAAAGAATACGACTGCATTTCAAAATAGAACAACATTGTTCATAAATCCAACAATCGCAAAGAACATAACTTCCAAGATGAATTCCGTAATGTTAATGAACAAGTGCACAACACAAAGGCTCTGTAATGGAACAAGAACAATATTCTGTAAAGACTAGCAGTATTATATCAACACCTAAAAGAACAGTAATATGATGCAGAGTCAATACAATAGTTTTGTCTTTAGAAACCTTAATAAATTAAACATAACAGAGCATGTGATGTAAACCTATAAAACACATCAAATTACCAAATAACGTCGATAAGCAATCCACGCAAAAACCAAACGTAATGGTACAAGAGCAAGTGTCCTCCAGGGCCAGGCCCTTAGCCTCCAGGGGTACGACGCTTGAAGTTATTCCAGCGTCAGAGATGAAATAGTAACCAAGTTTGTATTAATGCATAAAGTGAAATTACAATAGAGCAGTTCTTAACGAGACTCGATGATCGAAGTTTTGATCTTAAAATAAATTACATAAAAGCATAACAATATCTAACTCTCTTCTTTTTTCCCGAGCTAATAGTGCTGCCCCTTTTATAAGGGTGACGACAGAGATATCTAAGTGCAGAAATAGATAAAACCGCGATCCCTCAGGATCAAGGATCCTGAGGGATTCGCCGAACCGTTAGTCCTCAGTCATTTCTTTTCTTTTTTGCGCCGAGTTGATATCTCCACTTCCTTTCCCGAGCTGATTCACTTTGATTTGCTTTGCCTTGTTTGCATACGGTCTCCCGTCAAAGAGATGGCGGTTAACCCGTCCTTGTCCTTTCCTTTGGAACGACAACTTGTTTTTCCTCCTTCCTGCATAAGGAAATGACAATTGTCAGCGTTTTCGTATTGCATATTAATCTCACATGTTTTATTACAATTCTTTATCATTTTCTGAGTTCATGATGCAAAAAGGTTTGTAAGTTATAATGAAAGATGCTAAAATAATCATCAAAAACATACCTTCTTTAGTACTCCACACACCCCCCTGCTTACCCTTTTTCATGCCTTCATGAAAACATTGTAGTTGACGTGTAAGGCAGTGAGTGAGTAGGCTGGAGATGGAATCTCATGTGAAGGCCTACAACCATGATGCGTAACTAGGTACTCAAAGAAATGGCCTGTCTAACCCTCAGGCATCTCATATAGGGCTTGGTATCCGGGTGCAGGGTGCCAAATAATTGGACTCCGGAACCTATATCCTAGCCAGGTTGGCCCTGCCCTCAAAATAATTTCGCCATAGAGGTGCAAGCGGTTGGCGGATAATTTAAAATTCTCATACTTAAATGGTTCCCTGAGCTTGATATTCGGATTAGAGATTTGATACCGAAATTTAGATGCATCAATGGCAGGGTCTTTGATAGAGAAAAAGTATTCTAATCCCTGCCGCATGATTGCCTCATGCGTGGGTCCTAATGTTAGGCCCCTATACTACTAGTGTAACCCCTTATTGTTATTAGTACAACCCCCTTATTATATTGATGTACCCATGTAGTGCCCATATTGTTACTATTGTGCCCCATAGAAGCCCACTATTGTTATTATTGTGCCCTTACATTATTAATTTTATGTCGGCTCTGATTA
>APFE030518846.1:199870-227770 GCA_000404065.3 Pinus taeda
AGGAATAGCAGAAATCGAAAATGTTGTTCCTTTGGAAAAGGAACAGTAAAAACACACAAATGCCGTTCCTTTGGAAAAGGAACAGCCGAAATAAAAAATGTTGTTCCTTTGGAAAAGGAACAGCAGAACACAGAAATAAAGAAAAAGAACAAAATTACAGCAAAATGACGGCTGATCCAAAGGGGGTTGTTCTTTTGAAAAAGGAACAGCTAGAAGAAAATGTTGTTCTTTTGAAAAAAAGGAACAACAAAAATAGTAACAACAAAACATTGATTCAAAAATATATACAAAAATGATTCAAGAAAATAAATTATGTACAAACTATAAAAAGAAATAAATTCCTTAATGAAGAATAGGTGAGGAAGACTTCTCTTCCTCCCCCAAAATCTCCATATCAGAGTCTCGACGTAGTTGCTGGCAGAAGGACTCCCAAGAGAGTGGTTTGCGATAGAGACGAACTCGGTGTCCATTTGCCTTGAAGGCATATCCAGAACCGTCAATAATGATTAGAGTAAGGGTACCATTGTCATGTACCTTCTGGATTTCGTATGGTTCCAACCAATGAGTCTGGAGTTTCCCGGGGATGTCTTGAAACCTGGAGTCATACAAAAGAGCCTAGTCTCCTTCATCGAAGACTTTATTTTTAATGAGAGCATCATGCCATTTAGCTCACTGCTGCTGGATCAGGGTAGTGTTTTGAAGTGCAGAGAGCCTAATTTCATCCAGCTCATTGATCTGCTGTAATCAATTAATCTGTGCCTCGGTTAGATTGAAGCCAACTTCCTGTGCTGTCCGTAATTTTTGGATTTCGAATTCTATGGGGAAAATGGATTGTTTTCCAAACACTAATTGATAAGGTGAGTAACCAGTGGTACTTCTCCATGTTGTTCTGTAAGCCCACAGTGCTTCAGGTAGTCTGGCAGCCCAATCACGTCTTTGTGATGCAATGGTTTTCGTTAGGATTGCTTCTATTATTTTCTTTTCCAGGTCGATCCTTGATTATAATATCAAATTCCTACAATAAAATCAGCCATCTAGTTATTCTGCCATTTGTGATAGGCTTGTTTACTAAATATTTTATGGCAGAATGATCTGTGTACAATATAATAAGATATCCAGTAATATAATGCCTGACTTATTGACAGCATGTATTACAGCTAGAAATTCTTTTTCAGTAACAGTGTAGTTTAATTCAGCAGGGGATAAATTTCTGCTGATGTAATAAATTGCACATGGTTTTCTATCCTCTTCTTGCCCAAGGACCGCTTCAGTGGTTGTATCTGAGGCATCAGATGATATCTGGAATGGTAAATCCCAATTTGGTCCTCAAAGGACTGGGGCTATGGATACAAGCTTCTTCAGATCCTTGAAAGCACATTCACATTTTTCTGTCCAAAGAAAATCAACGTTACCAGTTAGTGCATACAAAGGTGCAGCAATATGCGAATAATGTTCTATAAACCTCCTATAATAACCAGAAAATCTAAGAAAACTGCGTACCTCCGTTTGAGTGGTAGGAGTGGGAATAAGAAAAAGTATTTGGATTTTGGCTGGGTCTACCTAAATGCCAGCTGCTGAAATATAGTGTCCTAAGATAAGTCCTTCTGTCATCATCATATAACATTTTTCATGGCTTAAACAAAGCCTAGTAGCAATGCAGTGTTGTAGGACTTTTTCTGATGTATCTAGTGTTGGATCAAAATCATCTCTGTATGATTTAAATTCATCCATGTATACTTCAATTCCTTCATTTATTAAGTCTTCAAAAATGCTAAGGATAGCCCTTTGGAATGTGGCAGGAGCATTGCATAAGCCAAAACGTAAAACTCGGTAGGCAAATGTTTCCCATGGACAAGTAAAAGTAGTTTTGTCTTGGTCTTCAGGGGTAATCTGAATCTGATTGTATCCACTGAATCCATCCAGGAAAGAAAAGAATCCCTTTCTCACCAAAGTGTCTAATACTTGGTCAATGAATGGGAGAGGGAAGTGGTCTTTTTGTGTTTCTTTATTTAGCTCTCTGTACTCCACACAAATTCTCCATTTCCCATTCTTTTTTGGTACCACCATAAGCGGAGAGACACATTTACTATCAGAGATAGGGTAGATAAAATTGACATCTAAAGGTTTTTGAAGTTCAGGTTTTACCACATCTTTTAGATGAGGATTTAGTCTCATCTGAGGCTGTCGAACAGGTCTTGCATATTTTTCTATGTAAATGTGGTGTGTACATAACTGGGGGTCAATTCCTTTCATATCAGGGTAGTCCCATGCAAATGCTTCTTTATATTTCCTTAACACATGGATGAGCTTCATTTCTTGTTCGGATGTGAGGTTGACATTAATGTTTAAGGTTTTTCCCGGTTCAATTTCCACAATTTTACTATTTGCAACAGAGGTGACAGATATTGTATGATCATGTGTATCTTTCAGAGGATCTTCTTCTAATTCATTATCAAATGCTCCTTTTATCATATGACATTGTGTGCGGGATGTGAGTTCAGTTTGACTAATGAAATTATTAATGGCATCGTCTTATGTTTGGTCTTTGAAATCAAGTGCCTCTTGTATAGTTAATGGATATCTAATGTTATCAGTAAGGTATGATACATGGTGCCTATTAGTTTTGACTATTGTGACACTTGGCTGCACTAGAGGATATAGAACTAAGTTCTTGATATCTGTTCCTCTGGTTATGATCATATTTCCTTGCTGACAGCCAATATAAGCATCGGCAGTGGCAAGCCAAGGTCTACCTAAAATCTATGGATATCCATCAAGTCGGGTTTTGGGATTTATTATCAGAAAATTGGTTGGATATTCTTAGGAGTCAACATAGACCATGACATCATGTAGTGTGCCCTTTGGCCTAACCACAGATCGGTCAGCCAATTCTAGCAAGGTAGAGGTGGGTTCTACAGATGTAATGCCTAGCTTTTGGCAAGTAGTGGTTGTTAAGATATTGATTGCAGCTCCTAGATCAACTAAGGCATTGGACAGGGTCTGACCATAAATTTGGACAGTTACTATTGGATTTCTGGGCTCTTCGTATTTAATGGGTGTTTCTTTTCCTGATAATAAGTCAGATAGAGTGCCGACTACTTGGACTCTTGGATTATTTGTTATATTCCTCCTTGGTTTCTTTATGCAAAATTCTTTGATAGTTTTTGTGTATATCGGGATGTCTTGAATGGCTTGGAGGAATGGAATTTTTATGTACAAATTTTGTAATTCTCCCAGAATGTCAAAATCAGGATATTGTATAGGTCGAGGTAGAACTAATCGTTTTGGGAATGGGGGAGAGGATGTGGTTGCTTGATTATGAGTTTGTTGTTTATTCACATCCTCTTTTTGTGACAAATGTTCTCTAGGTAACTAATTTTCAACCTGAACTGTCTATTTCCCTCGGTTTCAATAATACACCCAGATCTTAACTAAAGATCATTACACTCCCTTAGATCAGCTCCTACTTCTGGTGTTTCTATGATTTGGAGAGATTGGACCAGTCTGTTATTTGGATTGGGGTTGGGTTGGGCTGGGAGTTTCGGTCTCAGATTAGACTGGGGATTTTGTTGTAAGGCTGGTAGTGTAGGTTGAGGGAGCGGAATGGTTCCTACGAGCTGATGCATTGGTCTCTGCCAGTTTGTCTGCCAGGTTGAACTTTGTGAAGTAGGGGGAGTCCATTGTGCTGGGTATGTGTTACTTTGCCAATGTGGTGGGGTATAAGGAAGATTTGGCCAACCAGATTGGCTTGCCTGATTCAACCACAGGTTTGAGGAAGGAAACGACTGTGGTGACCAGTTTGGAAATGGGGGTTGGAATTGACTTTGCCACATATTATACTGTTGAGCATTATACTGCAGAGGCTGAAAAAAAGAAGTTGGGTCTGGAAACATACCAGATTTTCCCGGCTACCACTGACGGCGCTGGTTGAGCAAATACATCGATTCTAGCTCTTCTTCTACTTCCTTATATACTGCTTTCAATCCAGGAAGTGAGGGACAACTCTCCATAAGGTGATCTTTTGTGTAGATGGCACATGTTTTGACTGCATCCAGTGGACACTCCTTATGGCTATGCTTTTTCCTGCATCGGGGACAGAAGATTGCCAAATTCTGTTCTGCCTCCATTTGCTTCTGTTTGGCCTACATAATATCAAGTTGTGTAGTTAGTGTCCCCAGTATATCTTTTTTAAAATTTTCCAATAAATTTCCAATTTCTACACGCATTACTCCTTCTGTCGAGATTTTATTATCTCTTACAAACAAATCATGCTCCGACGGTTTTATTCTTGTGTTGCCTCTCGAGCTCCTGATACATAAATCAATAATGTCAGCAAAATTTTCTTGATAAATATCTCATTTTCCCATAATGTTTAATGTTTCAATCCACTGTTCCTTCATGCCCCTTATTAATGTTGTTTTTAACACATTATCAGGTAAAGGCAGTGATGCATAAGGAGATCTTTGTAGATTATACTGGAAATGTTCCACATACTCCTCTAATGTTTTGTTTGGTCTAGCTATCATCTAGAATATTTCGTCCTTCAGTTCTCTAGACCTGCAATAGTCTTGATATTTTTTTAGAAAAGATTCTTTCATTTGATCCCAATTATTTATAATCCTGCCACCTAATCCCATAAACCATCTTAAAGCAGCCCCTTTTAGTGTAGAGGGAAATAGTTTCAGTTTCTGGGGGTCGGTGGTGTAATCATATCCCCTACACAGTACATCAAATTCAAATAAAAATGCATCTGAGTCTTCTGATGTAAGACCGTGGAATGTAGGGATATGTTGAAGAGGGATTGCTTTCATAGGCGCATTTGCTGCAGAATCCACTATGGGGTATTTAATGTAGAGGTTTGAGTGTTTCACTGGTTTTGAGCCATTGGGTCAAATATATGCCAATAACCTTCTGGGATATCTAGGAGGGTATTCCCAAATTTAAAGGGAATGGCTTTAACATGAATAGTTTTAATAGCACTTCCTCTATCTAGGATAATGAGAGTGCCTAATGTCTGAGGAGATTGAGTTTCTTCAAAGATGATTTTTGCAGCACTTCCCTTGTATGGGTTGTTCAATGGCTGAGTTGTCTCAAGAGGAGATCTCGGTTCCTTGGTTTCCCCTGTCTCTCCTCCTCCTTCACAAAGATTACTAAAATTCCCTTCCTGTAATAGTTTTGGAGTAGAATTTTCAATTTCTTGAAAGTCTTGTTCTTCAGTTTGACTATGCACCTCAGCAAAGGCTACAGATGGTGATCTTGTGGCCTGAAGGGAACTAGTACGCTGTTTAGAAATAACTTTCCTAGGTCCTACTGAGGGCTGAGATTCTGCTTTCTTGTAGATTTCGTCTATGAAGGTTGGTCGGCCAAGGGTCATCGGCCCCTTAGCTTTTTCTTGCTTGGGTAGAGGTTTGGAATTTTTCTCTGGCTTTTTTTGCTTAGTCATGCACTCAAATTAACTACTAAATTCTACTCAAACAAAACAGCAGAAAATCTGTAGGAAAGCAGGCAAAGGAACAGGGCTTTTACATGCTCCACATGTAGGTTCTTACCTTCCATTTTCAAAACCCAATTCTTCCCTAGCAGGTTCGTACACTACTCTGAAAAAAAAAAAAAAACAAAATCGCTACACTCTTTCCCCGGCAACGGCGCCAAAATGTGGAGCTATAAAAAGGGTCTCTTCACCTCTAATTACCTCACATTAATATGTCAATCTGGGAACGTTTTTTTATTTCAAAGAGTGTCTCAGTCTGAGGCTATCATTTTCCAGAGTAATGCTAGTAGCACAGTTTTTGAAAATACAAGAGTAAACGGATGCTTGTGTACAACTTAACTACTTCAAAAGATTAAATCACACATTCAGAAAACTAAGCAATTTATCAGTCAAGGGTTCAGTAGCAATAACCCATCCCTTTGGAAACTGATGGAAAAGGAAATTAGAAAACAAATCGTGGATCTGGGAGCCGGACAGTAGATGTCAATGCTCACTACAACCTAAGATCGTTCTTCACACCAATAACAAGAAATGGAATGGCAGATAAGAAATGGAACAACAATTAAGAAATCAAATAGCAAATCTGAAATGGAACAGCAAATCTGAAATGGAACAGAAAATCGAAAATGAAACAATAGTTAAGAAATAGAACAACAACTAAGTCTAACAAGCAGTAACATCTTAGTCTATCAGATCAAATGCATTAATCGTAATCTACAGGAACAAATAGCAATCCTTCACTCTTAAGGGCAGATTGAATAACACACACAAATGGAACAACACTGATTATTGATGAATTATGGAACAGCGCTTGAAAACCATATATACACACAACACACTTAAATAGTAATCTGATCCAGTTATCACCTCAGTTAGAAAGAATACGACTACATTTCAAAATAGAACAACATTGTTCATAAATCCAACAATCGCAAAGAACATAACTTCTAAGATGAATTCTGTAATGTTAATGAACAAGTGCACAGCACAAAGGTTCTGTAATGGAACAACAACAGTATTCTATAACGACTAGCAGTATTATATCAACACCTAAAAGAACAGTAATATGATGCAAAGTCAATACAATAGTTCTGTCTTTAGAGACCGTAATAAATTAAACATAACAGAGCATGTGATGTAAACTTATAAAACACATCAGATTACCAAATAATGTTGATAAGCAAACCACGCAAAAACCAAACATAATGGTACAAGAGCAAGTGTCCTCCAGAGCCGGGCCCTTAGCCTCCATGGGTACACCGCTTGAAGTTATTCCAGCCTCAGAGATGAAATAGTAACCAAGTTTGTATTAATGCATAAACTGAAATTACAATAGAGCAGTTCTTAACGAGACTCGATGATCGAAGTTTTGATCTTAAAAGAAATTACATAAAAGCATAACAATATCTAACTCTCCTCTTTTTTCCCGAGCTAACAGTGTTGCCCCTGTTATAAGGGTGACGGCGGAGATATCTAAGTGCAGAAATAGATAAAACAGTGATTCGCCGAACCGTTAGTCCTCAGTCATTTCTTTTCTTTCCTGCACCGAGCTGATATCTCCACTTCCTTTCTCGGGCTGATTCGCTTTGATTTGCTTTGCCTTGTTTGCATACAGTCTCCCGTCAAAGGGACAGCGGTTAACCCATCCTTGTCCTTTCCTTTGGAACGACAACTTCTCGTTTTTCCTCCTTCCTGCATAAGGAAATGACAATTATCAACATTTTCGTCTTGCATATTAATCTCACATGTTTTATTACAATTCTTTATCGTTTTCCGAGTTCATGATGCAAAAAGGTTTGTAAGTTCTAATGAAAGACGCTGAAATAATCATCAAAAACATACCTTCTTTAGTAATCCACAGTGAGCATAAGGCCTTTCTCTGTATCTCTTCTTTCCAACCAGTGTGTTCGGATAAGAGATTCAAAATCTTTGTCTTCGAGCCAAAATCTATTAAACTTAAACCGCAGGCTGACTCTAATATTAGCATTGCACCAAAAGAGTGTGATTGGGCGGTGATCTGATATGTAGTTTTCAATAATGTGGGATCTTACATCCCCCATATTTTCCACCATATTTTCTTGTACAAAAAATTTGTTAAGTCTCTTTGCTATATAATTATTACCACTTCTTCCATTATCCCAAGTGGAAGCATCTTTTAGTGGGCAAATGTCTACCAAATTATGGACAAAAATAATGCCTTTAAGCTTTTGTGCCATCTTATCCACCATCCTGGATTTCCCCCACAGCTCCTCTATCCCTGTGGTACAATTAAGATCCCTTGCCAAAATAAGAGAAGATGAATGAAGGATCCTAGATGCCTCCATTGTATCCCAGAAACGCTCCTGTTCTTTGTAAGAAGAATATACATTAAGGATGTGCATTCTTCCAGGGATACCTTTGATGCTTCCAGCCAGGAAAATACCTGCTGCATAGGAAAAGGCCTTTAGAGGCACATATGGGATCCCAAAAAGCTGTTGAACCCCTAGACCTACTGGTGGCATCAGTAGCCACAATATACCATGTTGGAAACATCCTCCAAAAGTAGTCAATAGTTTGTGATGTAGAATGCATTGATTCTTGAATAAGAATAATATTGGAATGAGATGAGAGAAAAAGGTCTTTTAAGGCGAGGAATTTTGGAAGGGCCCCCAAATCCATGATATTCAGAGAGAGGATGGAATTCATTTGAGCCTATTACAGGGCATACACGCTAAGTGCCCTGGAAGAGATAGGTGAAGAAATGGGGGTATCAATGACAGATGGAAAATTTGTCATGGTTGTATGAGTTTGACGCAAGCATCCTCTGAAATTTCTACTACCTCTGTTATTTGTATGCTTAACAGTTATATTCCCGACAGAGGAGGGGTTGATCACAGGGGACCCCGAACCCTTTGGCTTATGAATGGTGAGAGATTATAATCAAGGGTCTTCCTTTGAAGTAGGAAGTCGAGGTCACTATCTACATAGTTGTTAGGTGATGAAACCAGAGACTTTTGTGTGGGAGACATAGCTATGGGAGAGTTTGGTTGAGTAGCTCATGAAGGAAGCCTTCAAGCTTGTGTATACATGGCATAAGAGGTAGATGGAATGTCAACTAGAGTGTGTTGTGACAATACTGATAGTTGGGGCATAGCCGGGGTGGAAAGGAGCTGGTGATGTTCCTAACATGGTGGGTCAGCAACAATATTTGAACCAGACTGTTCTGACGTCGAGGAGGAGTGTACATGAATAGGGAAAGAAACATTTTTCACAAAGTGAGGAGACGACTCAGAAAAAACCTGGTTGGTGTGAATGGAGTTACCTGAACCCGATATGTTTCCACCTTGTTTCGTGGCAAAACCATGACGTGGAGAAAAATAGTCTGACTTGTTCTCCTTTTGATAGCAATGATAAGACCCTTTATGCTCCCACGAAGTCCGCCACCTGCCTCTTCCTTTAGGACAGTTAGTTATTAAGTGTCATGTTTGATGGCAATTGAGGCACTGAAATGGTATTCCCCAAAAATCCAGGTGTTGTGTGAGGTTAATGTCCTCCCACCTTAACTCGATGTGATCTAGGAAGGCCTCGCCAAAATCTTTTTCAATAAGGACCCATGCAATCCTTTTATCCCTGGCTCCCAGACATCGTGGATCAACATATATGAATTTACCAATGGCATTGACGATATCGGTAAACACTTCCTTCATCCAAAATTCTAAAGGTAATCGAGGCAATTTGACCTAGATAAGCTTGTTTTTGGGCATTTGCTTCAACGGATTGAAGCCCACATACTAGGCATACATAGCCAAAAATCCTCGATCCTTGACCCATGGCAATGGTACGATTTTCCTGAGATCCTCCTCGCTCAGAAAATGGAAACTGTACTAGCCTCCCATTAGCCTTACCACCGTGGGGACATATCCCAACGAAATTTTCCATTTTTTTGCCAGCCACTGCCTCATCTTTGCTTCTTCAATCTCCACAAAATACCACTTACCCACTAGAGCCCTCTTCTAGAGACTCGTTACTCTATCAAGGAGAACATCATGACCGAATGATAGTATTGGTGCAGGTGCGCTAATCTTGATGGCACGATGTTTTTTGCCACCTTGCCTTCTACCACCTTTTTTCCCCTCCTCCAAATTATTTTGTAATTGACTTTCGACATCTGCCCACATGTCACTTCCGTCACCCAGGGTTGTCAGCCAAGGGGAGCGTGCCACATTCCTAGTCATGTCCAAATTTGCGTGGCGCTGTGACTCAACCTCCAACATGGCTTTGATGAAGGCCTCGTGGAGAGAGATGTCAGACTCAAAAGAGTCCTTTGACATTTATGGTTAAGCAGGTACACCCCCTGGGACTTAATGTCGTTGCTCCTACCAAGACAAACTACTACAGGCAATAAGTGTTCACCCATCCTCCTGCATTCGGGTCAGTTCCCACGCCTCAATCCACCTAGAACTCGCCGCCCAAGAGAATGTCAACGTTGCCAAAACAACCTTTATGGTGTGACAGGTACACCCCCCAGGACTTAATTCTGTCCCTCCTACCAAGACAAGCTTCTACAGGCAATTTAAGATCACATATCCTCCTGCAATCGAGGCAATTCCCACGCCTCAACCCACCTAGAACTCGTCGCCCAAGAGAATGTCAATGCCGCCAAATCAAGACCCTGATTTAGGAAGATAACACCTTGGAACCAAAAAAAATAATAGTCCGAAAATAGTGAGATAACATGTAGGAGAGATAGGGGAGGACGTCAGGAAGAGTGTGCAAAGTGTAAGGATAAAGGCACACATCACCTGAGAGGAGCACGAGCTAACGAATATTGTGATATTTTAAAATTAAATAATTTTAAAAACCCCGGATATTCACGTCAAAAACATAGTAAATTATCTCTTTTATCATTTAATAATACATTTCCGTTGTATATATGGCTATGGCCAAGTCGAATTTCACATCATGTGACGTGATGATCACCTAAGAGCAAACAACTCTCACAAGCTTTTAAAAACTATGCATGTATGCCAATTTTAAAAATGATATCGTACTAATCAAAGTCATACAAGTTTTACTCTCTCTGAAGTATGTTAGAGCAAGTGTAATGTGATGATTATAAAATTTGATGTAAGGACTAACAAATTCATACACACAAAAATATTAGAATTTTTAACATTGGAAATTTTATATACAAATATAGATTAAAATTATAAATATAATAATATATATATAAGTTATTACGGAAATATATTATTACTTTATTAAAAAATTTAAAACAATAACCTAATGCAATTTGAAATTCTAATTTCACAAACGCAGTGTAAATGTATTAACAAGTTCTTAGTTCTCTCAACTTTAAAGTAGGTTTTAACATTTAAAGGAAAAATATATGTTGTATGGTGTTTTTTTCTGTTGTTTTTTAAGTGGGGAGTTTTATTTTTTTTAGTTTATTGAACAATTATTGGAAGTCTTAGTATCCATTTGTTTAGGTGTCATTCTAAAAGTGTTCCTCCTATATTGTCTCTATTTATATTAATAATTTTAGCATATTTTGTGAATAGGAAAATCTTTATATGCTTTTAGCAAGATGTTTGTGAGCTTTTTCCCTGGCCCTTCTTCCTTTGAAGATCTGTGCGAGGAATTAGGGTATGTCAAATCACCCTTGACCATAGTCAGAACATGGTTCACCTCTCTGCTCAATGTTTGGTTCATTTTAGCTAGGATATTTTCTAACCTTTTATGATTTCCATGCCTTCATCTCCATTAACTCAAATGATCTACCTTCTTTATTGTCCCTTTTTCTTGTTCCTTCTTGCACATACGTGCTACTTCATGTTCCTATGATATTTACTTCCCACCAAAGTAGATCTCAATGTTTACAACCATCAGCCACCCCTATGCTCTATATCCATATATATTTGCACTACCTCAGTGGCTCCCCTTCTAGATACTTTACTCATGTTCTTGTTTGTTCACTTACGCTTTGCTTTTCTTGCCTCTTCAAGCATTTTTTTTTCATATTTTTCTTCCATAGTTATTTCTTAGCAGTGCAATCCACCATAACATCCATATCAACTTTGTTGCTATTGTGACAAGTATGTGTTTTATGTTTTTCCCATTTTTATAGTTTTAAGTTTTCCCCTCTATGTATATGTTAGGAATATGCATATGTGCAATTCTCATTATATTGATGTTTTGAATTAGATTTAGGTCATGAGTAGTTAAGGTTGACCTACAACCATTACGTTTCTATTTTAATTTCAAAAAATTAGTATTTCGTGAAATATTGCATGATCTTTTATTCTTATTTTGCAATGAATAGAAAAACTATTCACACATGTAAAACTAATAAGATATTATTATACTTCTATTCGTTATACCCACCGACATGTATAGCTTGGATATTTAGAAAGTGTATGCATTTTGTACAAATTTTAATAGTTTTAGTCCATATTTTCATACTATCTAATAATTTTATATTTCTATGTGCTTGGTGATTCTTAATTGAAATTTTCATTCTTCGGCTTTTCAAAATTTCCAAAGTTTATGCACACATTTTAGAGTCTTGACCTTCCTAACATTGTAAGTAGATAGGTTACTATGTATCACTATGTATGGAGGCCATCACTAGTAAATAGCGTCTATGTTGTAGTGCGAATGCAATTATTATAAGAAGGCTTACTAGAATATTCCTCCTACTAAAAATTTCCTTCCCTAGATTGTTCTTCGAAGATATAAAATACTTTATAAAGGTGTAGAAGCATTGTAAAAGGTGTCTTGGAAATCATTTGTAATATGATATTTAATTTATTGGAGTATGCCCCCTCAAAAAGGCAAATGGACATTGTTTCCATGTCAAAAAAGGTATAATATTTCGGTTCATATTGTCCACTGTGTTTGTTGTTCTATTTCTTTTTATGACAAATTTGAGTAATGTGTGTAACTCCCTCTTAAAATATTTCTATTTGGCATATCACAAGTGAAATTAGAGAACTTTCCTAGCACATTTTATAGAATAATAATATTTTTTAGGCTAGAGACATGTTTCAACATCTATAAATAACATATACACCCATTGTTCAATGGGTAAACTTGTGGTTGCAAAAGCATACCCGTAGAAAATACCAAAGGATTTAACTAGTTGGAAACTCTTATAACCTACGTTGGCACCCCTTTGAGTAGTGCCACATCAAATAGCACTTGTATACAAAATCCACTTCCATGTACCCTCGTGCATATCAAAATTCTTGTAGGTGTCATGAAAATGGCCTTTTATATAAGCTTCTCGCCTATGTATCTACTATAGTGGCATCGATAAAAAAAACACTTCAAAATATTACACTCTCATTCCCAGTGACAAGCACCAAAATTACCACCTTTTACACCCATCCTTTTCCTTTTTTATCACTTTTGGCAATATCCTTACTCTCTTTTTTTCTTAACCTATGCATAGTGGTATATTTTATTTAAGGTATGATTTCTCATCATTCATGTCATTTTAATGGATTATGCTAGTGTAATTCAAGGAAAAATTGACCTTTTTACACTTATTAATGAAGAGGTGTGTGAAAATTGGTGAAAAGTACGTTACAGGTGCTATCATCACTACTACAACACTAGTCACAACTCTACAACACTTTTCTACATTGTTACAACACGAGATGCAACAGTGCAACACCAATTGAGTCGCTGCAACATTGGTCATGTTATTGTAACACCAACAAAGTTGTTGCAACATCATTTTACATTACTTAAACACTGACGAGACCGTTACTGCAACATTAATGATTAATTGTTGTTGTGACACCAATGGTTTACTATTGCTACAACCCTCAATACAATTTATTCACATCACTATTTTGTGTTGTAGTTACAATAGTTGGGATGACGATGGATGTAACAAAAATATCGGTTAAGTGGCATAGTGGATAGTGGAAAAGGACAAAAACATAGCATGTTAACTCATCTAAAGAAAACTATCCATATAAACATGAATATCAAATTGGAATAAATGCCAAATATCAGTTTCACACTTTTGTCAAGCATTATCCATCTTTTAGGAACATATTGACAATCCCATATCCTCATTGTCATTCTCAACCCTTTCATGCTTAGAATAGGAAACATAATTTACATAAGTCCCAATACTCAACTCGAGTATAAAGAGAATCGTTATGAATTAATGATTAGGAGCTTGTAATTCAAAACTCATTTTCTTAATAGACGACATTAATTTTGTTCATGTCACTAATTTTCTCATGTTAATGAAAAATTGAGTTTAGCTTATGTTTGTGATTTCCATCTCAATACTTCATCTACGAAGGTAGGACCCCTTCCTTAGGTGAGTACTAAATATTTTCTTAAAAAAAAATTTAATACTTTCTCAAGATTCAAAGAGTTCAAAGCAAAAGCAGAAAAGGAAAGTGGAAAGTATTTAAAAGTTCCCAGGTCAGACAGAGGAGGAGAATACAGTTCCAATGACTTCAAATATTTTTTTCAATAATAAAGAATCATCATGTAGAAAAAACAAGATATACTCCACACCAAAATGGAGTAGCAGAAAGGAAAACCAGTCAATCATGAATATGGCCAGATGTATGCTTCGGGAGAAGAAGTTGTGCAATGACTATCCGACTGAAGCCCTTTCTACTACCGTATATGTTCTCAAAATATCTCCAACAACCAGAGTCCAAGATACAATACCTCAAGAAGCATGGGATGGTAAGAAGGTGAATGTATCACACTTTAGAATTTTTGGATCTATAGCATTTTCACATGTTCCTCAGCAGCTAAGAAAGAATCTTGATGATATGAGTGAAAGATGTAATTTTTGTAGGCTATAGTGAACAATCTAAAGCCTATAAAATCTATAATCCAGTCACCAATATTTTTTTTTTTTTAAGTAAAGATGTTAGTTTGTTTGAAAATAAATCTTGGTTTGATAAAATTGATGAAGCTTTAAATCAGCTTGTTCATCCACCACAACTACCAAGATTGTAGGTTCAAGAAGAGCCATACCACTCTGAAAATGGTACATCTTCCAACAGTGAATCCAACAATGATTCATGATCTTTAGAAGACAATTAGAAAACTAGAAACATCAAAGAAATATATGAGTAGGAGCATGAGTTTGATCAAAAAAATGTGTTTCCCTTTCTTTAATCTCAACGAACCCATTTTGAAGAGGCAATAAAAGAGAAACATTGGGTTGATGCAATGAATCAATAAATCTTTGTCATATAGAAGAATGAGACTTGGGAATTAGTTGATCTCCCAAGAGACAACCATAATTGGTGTAAATCGGGTATACAAGACAAACTGAATGAAAAAATGAGAAATTGAGAAACATAAGGAAAGGTTGGTTGCCAAAGGATTATCACAACGATTTTGTGTCAACAATGGTGAAGCCTTTGCTCTAGTAGCAAGTTTAGACATTGTCATAACTATTTTGGCCACAACAACTCAACATAAATGGAAAGTTTTTCAACTTGATGTGAAATATTCCTTCTTAAATGGTATATTGCAAGAAGAAGTTTATGTGGAGAATCCCTCTAGTTTTCAAGTTCCAGGATAGGACCATAAGGTGTACAGGTTGAATAAATCCTTGTATGGATTCAAACAAGCTCCTTGAGCTTGGTACAGTCGCATTAACACTTATCTCACCAAAATTGGTTTTAGCAGAAGCCACCATGAGCCAACTTTGTATCGAAACTCATGAAGGTAAAATTCTCATTGTTTACATTTATGTTGATGATCTGCTTTATATAGGAAATATGATGTTAGAAGAATTCAAAGAAGCAATACGAACAGAGTTTGATATGACTGATCTAGGGCTCATGAAATACTTCTTAGACATTAAAATTTAGCAATCTACTAATGGCATTTTTTTTGTCAACAAAAATATGCCAATGACATCTTCCAAAAGTTCAAAATGACCAATTGCAAACCAACTAATACTCCAATTTCTCGAGGAACCAAGCTGAGAAAACAAGATGTAGCACCACTAGTTGGTTCAACATTGTAAAAAATTCTAGTTGGTAGTTTGTTGTATCTCACTGCAACTAGACTTGATATCATGTTTGCAAGTATTTTTGTCTCCAGTTTTATGCAATCACCCAAGATTTCTCATTAGAAGTTCACAAAAAGGAACTTAAGATATGTTGCAAGAAAAATTAACTATGGATTATTCTACACACATTCAAAATATTTCTCACTTTTAGGTTATACAGACAACGATTATACAAGTAGTTTAGATGATCGCAAAAACACCTCAAGGTATTTTTTTCACCTTAGAACCAATATGATCGCATGGGAATCCAAAAAAACCCATCGTTTCAATATATTCTACAAAGGCAGAGTATGTATATGCCACTTCAACAACTTGTCAAGTAGTATCGCTTAGAAGGCTATTGAAGGATCTTTCAAATGTTCAAAAGGAGTCAACCCCTATTTAGTGTGATAACAACTCTGCAATTTCTTTATCAAAAAATCATGTCTTTCACAAAAACATCAAGCACTTTGAAACACATTTTCTTTTCATTAATGAGCTTGTTAATAATGAAGATATCTTACTTGATTTTTGTGGTTCAAGAGATCAACTTGCAAATATTTTCACAAATCCATTGGGAAAATTGTATTTGAATTTCAAAGAGAGAAATTGGGAATTGTAAGTGTTAATACTTGTAACAACTGAAATGTTATGCTCTTGCCCTGTGAGAAATCCAAAATACCAGAAATACGAAGAAATATAGCCCAAAAAACAGAAATATCACATGAAACGAAACAAGTTGCAAATATATTTTATTATTCAAAAGCAAGATACAATGTTCACTTACCTCTTCGAGGGTGAAACCTCCAATAGAGTGGAGCTCAATTACAATAAGATTTGATGATTCTTTGTTTACTATTGAATACTATTTATAACTTAATAGCATCCAAACCCTAACTTCTAGTGGTCCCTTGCATAACATGGGTTAACCACTTTATTTATTAACTATGGCCCTTTATAACTAATTGTGGTCCATTTTCTATAATGCGGGTCAACCACTTATAATTATTATTAACGCAGATAACATCTTACGGGCTTTATTGACTCTTTAACTAACTATTACTCTAACTAGGTCCCTTGGGAATATTACAAAAAAAGGGGTTAGGGATGGACCCTAACATGCCCTCCCCCATCAAAAGTGACCTTGTCCTCAAGGATGAAGCTGCAGAAACTACTAAAGAGTAGTGGTTGGTTCCCATGTCACATCTTCTAATGAGGTGTCTTTCCACTTGATGATGACTTCCTTGATCATGTGGTCAAGAACTTGTCTTTCGCAAATACCAAGGACTTGATCTGGGTGGAGCCAAAATGAGCCTTCCTCATCCAATTCTGGCATACTTGTTTGAACCCTAAAAATTTTCCCCACAACTTTCTTGAGGTAGGATACATGGAAGATTGGGTGGATTTTTGAAGCAGTTGGCAAGGCCAGTTTGTAAGCGACTACTCCTATATGATGAAGTATCTAATAAAGCCCATAGAATTTTGGTGATAGTTTTTGGCAACCTTTTTCTTTGAGAGAGGTTTTCTTATACGGTTGGATTTACACGAACACCAAGTCCCCTACTTTAAATGAGTGCTTAGAACGATGTTGATCAGTATGTCCCTTCATTCTGTTCTAAGCTTGATGTAGATTATCTTTGAGGTGAATGATCATGGAAGCATGGTTATCTAGGAACTTATCAACTTCCTGTACTTTGGAACATCCGAAGATATAAGAAACTGGGAAAGGTGTGATTTGGCCATACACTGCCTCATATGGCATCATCTTTGTGGCTTCATGATAGTTATTATTATACCACCATTCAGCTAAAGGAAGCCATTGCACCCATTGGTCTTGCTTGTCTAAAGTGAAGCACCTTGGATAGGTCTCGAAACATTTGTTGAATGCTTCTGTTTGACCATTTGTTTGGGGATGATAAGTTGTACTTAGATGGAATTGCGTGCCCTAGACCTTAAAAAGTTCCTTCCAAAATATGTTACTGAAAGTGGGGTCTCAATCAGACACAATGGAAGTCGTCATGCCATGCAGTTTGAAGATTTGGTTCAAGAAAGCTTGAGCCACTGATGTTGGGATAAATGGGTGTGGTAGAGCGCAGAAATGAGCATATTTGGAAACTTTGTCAACAACGACCATGATGATTGATTTGTTTCTTGACTTTAGGAGACTAGTAATGAGTTGGAGTGGACTGGAAATGGTTGTAAGGTTCCCAGTAGCTTGATCATTTCCCCTTTGTTGTGTTGGCATACATCGCATTCATAGAGTGCAATTCAGCCAAGCCTAAATGTCCTGCAATCATAGAGTGCAACTCAGGCAAGCCTAAATATCCTGCAATCATAGAGTGCAACTCAGCCAAGATACGGGTTTTGAGGGTGGAGATCATGGATAACACTACCCGATCGTTGTAGCGAAGAAACTAATCCTTCCAAGAGTAGTCTTCATAGGAATTAGGATATGCTCATAAATGATTAATGAGTTGGAACAAAGAGGGGTTGGAGAACCATTCATTGTGAGCCTCTTCAATCCAAACTGGTATGGATAGACAGAGTGATAGAAGGGTGACCTCATCCTCAAATTGGCATGATAAGGCACTAGAAACTACATTGTCATGCCCCTTCCTGTAAATTATCTCATAATCATATCGTAGAATTTTTTCAAGCCATCAATTTTGTTGTGGCGATGGTAGACGTTGCTCTAGAAAATATTTTAGGCTATGATGGTCTGTGCAGATTTGGTAAGTATGGTCACCAAGTGTCTGCTGCATGTAAGATGGCCATCATTTATTTCTCATATGTAGATTAACTGATTTTTTGTCACTGAGTTGTTGACTGGTGAAATAAAATGGTCTACCTTCCTGCATTAATATTGCGCCAATACCTGTACATGAAGCATCACATTCAATCACAAAAAAATTGGTGAAATTTGGTAAGGCCAATATTAGAGTGGAGCACATGGCATGTTTGAGAGCCAAGAAGGCATGTTGAGTTATGTCAGTCGATAGAAATGTTTTTTTCTTAAGAAGATTAGTGTGGGGTCTGGCAATGCATCTATAACTGCAGACAAATTTTCAATAATAGCTCGTAAGACCCAAGAATCCCCTCAAACTCTTCAAAATTTTGGTTGGGGCCAATCTTGCATTGCTTGAATCTTTTTCAGATCAAACCTCACTCCATCATGACCTACAATGTGTCCCAAATACTCTACTTCTTCCATGCCAAAGGAGCACTTAGATAATTTGACAAATAATTTGTGATCCTAAAGCAATTGAAAGATCTAGTCAACATGCTAAAGATGTTTCTCTCATGTTATGTTGTAGATGAGAATGTCATCAAAGAAGACCAAGATATATTTTATGAGATATTGTTTCTAAAGGTGGTTCATGAAGCCCTGAAAAGTGGATGGAGCATTACAGCGACCAAATCGCATGAGCATTGAATTCATAATTCATAATGGCCTTCATGACTTCAAAAGGATGTCTTGGGCATACGAAGAAATATAGCCCAAAACACAGAAATATCACATAAAATGAGACAATATGGAAATATATTTTATTATTCAAAAGCAAGATACAATGCTCACTTGCCTCTTTGAGGGGGAAACCTCCATCAGAGTAGAGTTCCATTACAATAAGACTCAATGATTCTTCCCTTACTATCTAAGATTGTTTATAGCTTAATGGCATCCAAAAGTCTAACTCCTAGTGGTCCATTTTATATAATGTGGGTCAACCACTTACAATTATTATTAATGCGGATAACTGCTTACGGGCTTTATTGACTCTCTAACTAACTATGACTTTGACTAGGCCCCTTGGGCTTATTACATAAATAAAGGGGTTAGGGTTGGACCCAAACATGAGATTAGGAGGGGGTGTTGAGATAATTAATCTCACTATTCGGTGTTTTGATTCACTTGAGTTTAGTTGAGTTTAGCAGGAACTTTCTCCAGTTTATTTCCTTGTCTCCTATATAGTTTTATTAACTGATTTTGAATGATGAAAATATTTTTTGACTCCATTCGAATTTGAGTTCTTTCTCTCAGTATTTCCGACTATGCATTCTTTGTCACAAGTGACCGCAATTCACAAGCTCCTACACTGCTACCGGAAGTTTCCCACCAATGAACTTGTGGGCAATGTCCAACCATTACAGTTTAGTAAGATTAGCCAAAGGAGGAGGAATAGTTCTAGATAATTCATTATAATTCACGTCCCTACCAACATTAATGACATTTGAGGATGTCATAAAGTGTGTCTTCTTGTGAATAAAATGAAGTATGTTTGATTTACTTACAGAGTAAGTTGCAGGTTACCCATCTCTTCTAGAATTCACCCAGTAAATCTACAACTTATCAAAATCCTAAAATGAGCTAAAAATTGGTTGTCAATCAAATTCTGATGTTTCAATCATGATTCATGTGTCAATCACAAGATTCAAAATTCTTACAATGTGTGGAGATGTTGCAAATTACCCAAACTAGTCGAAATCGGTCCTATCAAGACTAGATTGTACAATAAAACCCTGAGACAGAAACTTCATGCAGTCAGTCCACATATTATATCTTTATTCCCTATCCAAACCATAATATGTTCTCATTTACTATAATTCTCATAGTTCCTATCTGATAAGATTTTCCTCTTTAACCTTTAGATGGATATGAGTTCCTACAAATGACTTTTTTTACTTGACTCCTCTACAATCTCTAGATGCATATAAGATCTGGTTTAGAAGGATACATGAAGCTAGTTGATACTATTGTGATGGATTTATTCAACTTATAGATATTGTAAGGATGAAAGGCATCTAATTTCAAAGGGCATCTGTATTGTGAGATTCATTGAAGCTAAAATATTGTAACGTTTTTTCCATGGAAATATTCCAATAAATAGAATAAAATTTATCAAGAAAGTTCCATAAACAACATGCATATCTAATTATAAAATAAGAACTTATTAGTATGATATAGAAAGAAGGTGCACAAAAAAATTGCAGTGAAGTTATTCGGGAACCGATGCATGAAACACCATCCCAGCCCGAGCCGCAAGGATCTTGGCCTTTCCATGTCAGGGGCATATTTTACTATTATTGTTGCACTAGAATCATGTTGTTCACTGAGCACATGAAGATACATCATCACCCATTATCAAAATTGAAAATTGATGTAGAAACTCATCAAAAATTGACAATTGACAATTGATGGTGCTCCTCTTAAATTGGGCTTTATGTGTGTGTTAAGTTCTGCGGGATTGGTCCTTCGTTTAAACTCTCATTTACTTTCTCACCATCCGTCTAGCTTAGTTTATTCTCATGAGCTCATGGACCTACTGGCATCTAACACCTCTACCCACAAATCATTCATCCAGGCCATGATGGATGCTGAGACAAATTTCGAGCGATGGGGCCCATCAATCTCTGATACCTCTCTCACATCTCAACCGTCCATATACTCTCCAAACAGCTCAGATGCGAAACAAATTATGCATGATCGTCCCCATGCAGAATATGGACGGAGAACAAGACATCAACAATGTTCTCTCAAGATCTCATCTCTAATCCCTGCACTTTTTTTCAACCATGGAATTCTCATAGAACGGTTGTCAGTCTTCAAAAACGTGCACTGGTTGGTAAGTGACATTTCGCCAAGTTGAGTGAAGCGGATATGCGGATTTGGGTTGAATCGAAGTGGAAAACATTGTTAGGATACATGCCAACAATGGTGTGATTGTTAAATGACTGGTATAATTTTCATTTCATCAGCTAAGAGGATCTTCACAAAATTATATCCATTCCCTGTATTAATGGACAAAGCTTTCTAACACTTCACTCTTGGTACAATGGGTTCAATCCTCTTAAAGACACCCCACAAAACAAACTAATTTGGGTTAAGTTGCCCGAATTTCCCATAGAATTCTGGTTGAAATAGGTTTTCAGGGATACAGGCAATGCCATTGGCACATTTGTGTATGTTGATCCGTGATGTTTGGGTGCACAAGGCAAACGAGTTGCATGGATCCTTATTGAGAAAAAATACACATGCGGTTTCTCGGATCACATTGAAATCAGTTGGGGTGACACACCTGGCTCAATAACTCAACTTCTGGGGGGTTCCTTTCTGATGTATTAACTTCCATCATACCAGACATAACCTGGCTCAATGTGCTTGGTGGCAGGGCGATAGACATAGATCTCATCATCAACAACAACATTATATGCCAAGTAAAAATATTTCACTTCCTATTGTTTCTCCACATAGTTGGCCTGAGGCTCCTCCTACTAGTCATAGTCCACATCAGCCTACAGGTATCTCATATCCTCCTTATAATTATCATATTCTTGATAATACACTCATATTTTTTCATAATAATATTTCTACTTCCCCCCGATCCTCATATGGGATTGGTGTTCCCCTTAACATGGCCACCTCAGCCCCTCCCTCGGACAGGTACCTACCTCCTCTTGTTGACTATCCGCCCACTTCATACCCTCTATTGTCCCATGATGTTCCATCATCCTCTCACATTTCATATACCCCATGTCCTCTCCATTTCGTGACACATCACATCCACATGAGTCTGAAACGTGGCCTACAACTCCACATTCCCCTCTAAAATCCCCTACCAATTCAATTGATAGTGATCTAGACTTTTTACTGCAAAAGAAGACTCTAGATCTTCACACACTCACCATCCATAAACCTCCCAGACCTACATCCTCCCATATCATCCCCTCCTCTACTGGAAATGTCATTGTACGTCATAAAAATAGCTGGCGTTTTGTGGTCACCCCCGGCCTCTCCCATTTAGTCTTGTTGATACTACTCTTATCGATGTCCCTATTGCTAGTTCCTACCCCCCTCAGGCCCTTAGAGCATAGTCACTTGCACATGGTTCAACATGACTTTTATCCTCTCACTTAATATTCGATGTTTGGGGACCGCTCCAAATTATTTGGCCCTTAAGGAGCCCTTCTATTCGCTTCGCCATATATTATTTTACTACAGGAGACTATGCATGCAGTTCTACGGGTGGTTAGGTATTTTAGGAAGATTCCTCCCTCCTAACACATGGCAGGCAATGCTACAGATGGCCTCTCGGGAGGTTTGGTGAAAATATGGGACCCATAATGGGTCAATGTTAAAGATTTCTCATGTTTTGCGGGCATCTTTCTAGCTGGGCACATTCAGGGACTACTAGGAAAAGTTCATATACTGAATGGATATGCCCCATATAGAGATCATATCTCCTTCTGGGAACATCTGATTTCCATGGAAATACTAGATCTGCTTACTCTTATAATTGTTGGGGACTTAAATTTTATAATTGATTTAAATGAGGTATGGGGATGTACTCATTGGGTGGACACACTGGCTGACCACATGAAGGAGCTCATCATCAAGCACAATCTTGTTGGTATTTGACATTCCACTATATCTCCAACTTAGGATAACAGTAGAGCTGGGGATACATATGTTGCTAAGAGGTTGGACCGTTTTCTCATGCATGAACAAATTGTTGAGTGGCCTGTGATGGTCCATTCTGAAGTTGTGAGTAATCATATCTCTGATGACCAGCCTATCGCCCTCCACTGGAAAAGGGGTAATTACAGAGGTGGGATACATTTCAAGTTTAATCAGGTTTGGCTTGATGACCCGGATTTCAACTGTCCTGTGTGTGATGTCTGCAATCGGGTTGGGGTTTGATCCCACTCACATATGATGCATATACTAGAGCAGGTTAAGACTCTTTGGCGGGAGGTAAAGGCATGGGAGCATAGAAAACACAAACACCTTAACTAAGAGTTGGATGACATCTCAAAAGCACTTCTAGACATTTGCCCATTTCTCCTTGGTGATAATCTCTCAGAACATATTAGAGGTTGTATACATGCTCTCGAACTCGGGAAGAATTATATACTCCACATCAAAGAGACCACTTGATGTCTTAAGAGCAGGACTGTCTGGCTCAAAGAGGGTGTCAAAATACTAAATTTTTTCACAGGTATGCAAATTACCTATTAGTGTCAGCCTTTGAAGCCTTCCTCCAGTGATCAAACATGCTTTTACAAAATGATTTTAAGGTGTCAAAGTCAATTTTTGTCATTTCAGTGAGTTTTCAACTAAAATTTGATCACTAGGTATTAGGTGTAGGGTTTGTTTTCACTCCTTCCAAAGTTTTCCAAGTTTCGGTCCATGTCACCATTTAGCTAATTGTACCATCATTCAAAGAGTTTTCATCATCACTTCAAGTTCCAATGGGTCATTTTACACCTTGTTCGTGTTTCAGTTGTGCTTGGGTAAGACTCATTTCCCTCTCCTACGGTTTTGAAGGTAATTTCTCTTATATGGTCAAATCATCAACAAAACTTGTATTCTGATGTTCATATACCTTCTCCTATCCTTAATATACCTTATTAAACACTTCCCATCACTGATATCCCTCAAATTCCTCATTTTCCCACAAACCCTAGTTTCTTGCTACAATTTGACAATTTTCTAGGCTTAGCCTATGTTTTTCCCTTTTGGACCCCATCCCCTCACTCAATATTTGAAATTTCACCTTCCCCTACTTCCTAAAATCCCTCCCTACTTCCCAAAAGTTTCTCAAGAATTTGGAAGCCCCTTATCCCCTTCATTTCACTTCATTTCGACAAATCCCCTGTTCCACACATCGGGATAGGTTTTACTCAAACGATGTTTCTGAGCAAGAAAAATGAATTTCGAAAAAGTGAGAGATTTTTTTGTCCATAACTGGCCAAGGAAGAAAAAATTCCTTCACGTTTTACACAGTTATCATGGTTTTAGAGAAATGTCAAAAATATAGTTGCTTCAGGAGAGTTGTTGCACCTCTAGAGTGACCTTAGGAAAATCAGAATTTATCCTAGCTTGGTTCGCCAAATGACTTGTTTGATGAGTCAAATGATAACTAGACATAAAGAGCTTTCCAATGAGCTATCATGAACTCAATTTTTAGTTTAGGAAGACCTTCAAAATTTGACTGGAACAGCACTCTACATTTAGGTAGACTCATTTTGTACATTTTGACCAGTCTTGGGCGATTTGACTTTTGACAGGGCAAATGAACTCCAAACTGGAAAATTCAAGATGTTCTAGAAAGTAGACTTGATACGATTTCCAACGAGCTATCACATGCCCAATTTAAACACCAGGAAGGCCTCCAAAGTAGTCTGCAAAACTGCACTGTGCATCTGTCAGCTGGCGCTACGCATACAATTGGCGCTACGCACCTGTGGTAGGTTTCCAGTGTAAAATTACACTGGCGCTCCGCATACAATTGGCACTGTGCACCTATTTGAGAACATTTCATTCCTATTGAACACTCCCAAAACATTGCTAAATCACCTCAAATAACTTCAAATCGTTAAGTTAACCTTCTTTACAAGTAAGTGAATTATTCCTCCTTGCCAAAGAGTGATTTTGTCTTGTTGGTTTTTCATCCATGAAATCAAAACCTTAGCAGCGAGGTTTTTCCATAATTCATTGTTTACATGGTTATACCCCTACACACATTCCCATTCCCTTACATGACACTTCTCTAAAAACCTACTTCCCATTCCCATTCCCTCATATACACTTCCCTAAAACTCTACTTACATACAAAACCTATAACCTAACCCTATACCCTCAATTCTTAAAACCCTATTCATCCCCTTCATACCATATTCCCACAAACCCTACATTACATAAAACTCACTCATATCCCTGTCTCATCCCACTCATTCCCTTTCTTTTGAAAATCTCTTCATACTCATCATTCACCCACACTAGCTTTCTTTCCTCACTAGCATTTACAGTCAATCATGCCAATGGACAGTGATTATGGAGATTTTGTACTTGTGGACAATAAGGTGGCACAAGAGGTGAGTTTCATGGACTTGGATGCTCAAAATCCGAGGAGTGTTAAAGATTTGATCATCAAGGAAAAAGATTTGTAATGCAAGGACAAAGAGGTTAAAAGCCAAGCTAAAAAGAGCTTTAAGGAGTAAAAAAGAGAAATATAACCTCACGATCTTGGTTGAAGCATCATTGGCTCATCAAAGCACTTAGAAAGGGTCAATCATGCCAAATTTCAAGAAATTGGGAGAAATTTTTGTTAATTTCGAAATTTTTAATGTAAAAAACAGGTTTTTTCAGCAGGTGCGCAATGCCACCAACGCTGTGCTTTTGTTGGGGACATCCTCTTGAAAAAAGGCTTATATGTTGTAATCAGCATGGAAAAATATGAAAACTTAGAAATGGCTAGGAATTTTGGACAAGTTTTAGGTCTCCAAAAGGGCAAAAAACACCCAAAAAGTGCCCTCTCTACCACTTTTTTGCCAGATAGGAAGCAGTCTTGGGAGAATCAATTTTTGGAGCAGAAAATGGACTCCAAATTCAGAACTTCAAGTTGTTCCAGAAATTAGACTCATCAAGATTTCCAATGAGCTATCCTACACCTGATTGGGACTCCGGAAAGCCTTCCAAAGTTGTCCTAGAAAAAGTGTTGCGCATAGGATCAGTGGCGCTGCGCATAGGATGAATTTTACCAGTTTTGCCTAAAACTCAGAATTTCACCCAGTTTGACTATCAGTTGAATTTTTTTCTTCTCCTTGGTAAATTTGTGATGATAAATGATGTAATATGATGTAAATTTGATGAAAAATTACTTGAGGGGGTAGATACATCAGTTAGAGGTGGTTTGAGGCTGAATGAATCAATTTCCATAGTTTTAGAGGCAAGTTGTTCCACTACTTATTTTATAGTTCCTAGTTTAGATGTTGTTGAAACAACTCCTTGACTCATGGATTTGACCCCTGATGGCTAGCATAGGTGGTTTGATGCCTATATTATGTACTTTCTTAGTCATTTTTAAAGGTTGGAATCTTGTGGATGCTTTGAGCTTCATTGTAAATCACTTATGCAATTTGGCAAGGAAATGAACCAGGGTTTTGTAGCATTTTGTGGGATTCTTATGGTAATATGTCTTGGCATTGTTTCTTCCTTTTTTATTTAGTTTCTCTTATGTGTATATGTGCCAACATCTATTTATTTCTTCATAACAAAATGAATCAAGATAAATAGCTGGAATCCATTGATATTCAGTCCTCTGCCTTGACGATACATTTAGTTTTTAATGTTTTCTGTTGTTTGAAGAGGACTCATAAAGTTTGTGTGCCCTCTCGAACTCCTCACTGGTCTTAGACTTACCATCACACTCAATTCAAAGTGTTAAAACACCTACCTACCTCGCCCCACATAACATCCTACAAATCTGAGTTGATTTCCTGGACCCAAAGCTGCCTTCTCCAATTGATCTAGCAACCAAACATCAAAATCAAACAAAATCCTTTGACCTAATATACCTAGCCTAAAATCAGCATTCAATTTAGTCATCTCAAGCCCTAACTGCCAATATTCTACTTGAGATCGACAAGGAGAGAGCCCTCTCCCGACCTGGTAGGGCTAGCTACCAGGTTAAGCGTGGTTTGATGTTACCCTAGACCTACCTTCCTTCAGCCTGAGGTAGATTTAGGCACTAACATAGTGGTGACCCCACTTGGGAACATAATTTTGTGTTCCTTAGTAAAATTTAATCAAGTTCAGATCTGATTGTTGGTGGTGAACAATGATTAGACACAACAAGGCTGAAATCATTCACCTGGCAACTCTAAATCAGTTTCAAGATCAAATCCAAGGACTACGCTAGAGGACGAACCTGACCAGCAAAAACATGAAAGGACAATATGGAAAGATCAGGTATTCAAGTTGGAATTTCATACAAGACATTTTGTCCTTTGTTATAAATTATTTCTTCTCTTTTCCTGAGAATTTCAAGAAGGCTTTGCAAAGTATATTGTATTTGAGAAAAGATCCTCTGCCTGCATTTGATTCCTTCCCTTTGAAAATTGTGAATACCAAATATTTGCATGCCTTTGAGCTTGATCAAGACCCTTTTTTTGAAGCTTGTGATGACCGTCTTCAAACTCATGAGCCTCAAGAGACCAAGACTAATTCTACACCTTTTGTACATAACCCTATACCTTGTAAAATTCCAGATTGGTACAAGCCTTTGATTTTACCTCCTATATCCCATGCTTTCCCTAAAAAACATGACCTATATCTACCAAGATTTGATGGTGACTGTAACAACATCACTGTTGAGAGACATGTACTGAATTTTGAGTCTTTTCTTGACCTTTATGAAGTTGATGAAGAGGATGTCAGTATTAGGCTTTTTTCTCTTTCTTTGCAAGGCAAAGTCAAGAGTTGGTTCAAAACCCTGCCTGATGCAAGCATCTCAGATTTCTAGTAGTTCGTCAAAATTTTCCTCGATAGGTGGGTGGTCAGAAAAAACCCTTTCTTGATTATAGAAGAGTATAACCAACTGAA
>APFE030518846.1:229276-252084 GCA_000404065.3 Pinus taeda
ACTAATCAAAATCCTAGAAGCTGACTCACCCACCTGCAAATATCTATATATGGATCCCTCATCCTAGAGATCCAGGGGCTGGAATTTTGTATTTTGTAAGGAAGTGCTGTTGGTTTCTCTGTGAAACATTGTATTGTTGGGTGATCTAAGCTTTTCATGAGTTGAAGAGGGCTTTCATGCTGGGAGGATGGTGCTGGATCAGATAGCTTGGTTGTAATCCTCTCTTCTACTACTTCTATCAATAAAGCTATTTGAGTTTTCTGCCATATACTTGTATATCTTTGAATCTTGTATTTGTGTATGCATTTGTATGGTTAATATACATATGATCCTATATTGTTTATGGTTATAGATCTCTATGCTTTGATGGTATTTTGTTGCTTTGACTCTACAGGTGTTCTTTGAAGTGGGAAAAGTAAGAAAGGAGTGGCGAAAGTTCTATCAAGGGAGAAAGGAAACAAGCAAGGAGACTAGTGAAAGACTGAGGTTGGTACTGTCTGCTTCTCTATCATCTATCTCTCATAAAGGAAAACACAAGTGACTTTAAATTTTTTGTTTCTAAGATAGCTACCCATCTTAGTGGGACTAGCAGCTCTGAATGGACACTAGTTTTCCCGATAACAAAATGGCGACTTCGCTGGGGAGGAATTAGTTTGTTTGTTTGTTTCTATTTGTTTTCTTTATAAACTACAGACGGAGCCTGAAGTTAAGCCAGCTAGCCTTCGAACTGCATTTGTTATGCAAGTCCAAAGTAGATCAACGTTGCTTTAGTCAATCTTCGAGTTTGTTTATGAACTAAACAGCTAACTTACAAACATCCTAAGTGCCCTGGTGGTAGCTCACGTAACCTCATTAGATCAGTCCCTATACTTTGTGTTTATTGTCTATCATTAGCTCAGCCTAAATCCCTGAACTTAGCTGCAAACTATGAGTGAAAACCAAGCTTAGTCTTGTCCCTGGACCATCGCACTGTCTCTCATTGACAACCTGGATGCATCGTACCTCTCATGTGTTGTAGGTGAGATGCATCCCTATTTCCCTATGTTACAGGTGTGATGATTGAATGAGACTATTTCTGCCTCCAGATTTTGGTTTTTCCTTCATTGTTTTCATCTCTATTCAATAGTTTTGTTGTCTATGATTAGTATATCACTGTTGAAACTCTCTTCCTTTGCATTATTCAGCCTCCATTGATAAATAATTGTGAATGTTTTTCCTTTGCAAACAGTAGCTTAATCGAATTGTCGTCTTTCGATTTGAAAGTGTCGCAAGTGTCGTTTTCAATCAAAGAAAAGAGTGTCATAAAGTCTTCCTCTTTCAAATAGCCGATTACACTTTTGCCATTGTATTTGATTTGAATCATCAATTATTTGAAGTGTCGAAAGCGGTTTTCAATTCGAAATTGAAAGTGTCGTCTAAATATTCCTTTCATTTTTGAAAAGAAATTGCTAAAGTGTCACTTTGAGGAAAGATAGTTCAGATCTGTACTTAGTTTTCTTTTTGTCATTCTCACATTAAGGAAACTGAAAAATAGATACATGCATGTGCATTTTCATTTACACTACATGCGGAAATTGATTTAGGACAATACATCTTAGTGTGTGCTCTCTGCTCTATGTTGAAAGAATTTTACTTCTCTTTCCTTAGTAGCTAAGATTTTCATTTCTAAAAGAAAGTAAACGACTGTTTATCATCTTAGATTTCATATTTAGGAATTGTATATCTACATCATGTGGAGAACCTTAATGGCAAACTTCTTAAGAAAGATCAACTGTAAAAGAAACCTCAATGAACATAAAAACGCTTTGGAACCTAATGCACAACATATAGAAGTCTAAGCTAGAGACGTATTCCAACATCGTAAAGCCTGGTAACTATTGTTTTCAACATAGGTTGGGTGATTCCTCCTCTTTGATACGACAAGTGCCAGTACGGACTTGTGTGCCCACATACCGTTGTGTATATATTGGGAGACCACAATAGGCTATATCCTTTATCCTTAGGAAGTCGTGTCTGCCGCCCTATCGTTCGCAATGCACTGAACACAACATTCGGGAACATTGACTGTCGTACGTAAAAAGTATTCTGCAATTTTGCAGTTGGTTTGGTAATCCCTCTGTCTAGATTTCCAGAGTAGTCACTTTCGTTCCTTTTCAGATTCCTTAAAAGAAAAGGTCCATCTGAGCACTTGTCACTTCAGGTTCATTAAAAATTGAAGGCGACTAGAGTCATCTTTAGCTTTTTCTCGACTCTTAAAAATTGAAAAAGTGAGTTATGTCAAAGCATCATAAAATTTATTTTAACCAGAATAACATCACTGTTCCCTCATTGGTCTTAGGTTCAGAAAGTGGAGTCCACCAAATAAGGATTTCCCCTTGGGGGGAATCCTATTCCTTTCTCTTCTTGGGGAGATGTTGGTGCTCCACATATGGCTACATTGTCCCTTCCAGGACTCACTATTAGCCTGCCAGTATGGATTTTCTCAACCTCTGTCGTTCAAAACACCGTAATTCCTCAGCAATAAAATCAACAACCAGATGATACTGAAGTTGCTCCCCTACCTTCTACTTCGTTTATTTCTCCCTCTCCTTCTTACTTTTCGCTTGGTGAAGCTGGTAATGCTAAAAACCAACTAACTGAGAAGAAGAAGAAAGGGAAGGAGAAGAAGAAGAAGAAGCCAACGGCGAAAGAGGGCAATCATGCATCCTCTGGCAAAAATCCACACACTGCAGTGCCATCCAAACCCAAATCTCCATGTGTCATTTGCAAGGGAGACCACTATCATCGAGATTGTCCTTGCATCCCGCAGATCCTAAGGGACTGGTCTCCCTGTTTGCACAATCCAGTGTCTTCATCCTCTGACGATCATGTTGAGGGTACACCATCAACTAGTGAAAATGAAGTCAATGGATAGAAAGGAAGATCTAAATTTCCTTGTAGGCTGTGTGAAGGCGATCATGCCCTCCACTGTTGTCCCTTCTTGGACGAAGCTAAAAGGGTCTGGGATAATCGTCCTGCTTCACCACAGCGACTTCCTCCTAGATACAAGAAACTCTTGCCAAGTCCATCACTAGTTGAAAATCTAACTAACACGCCTCTGTTTTCAGTTGAAGCATCTACCATTGAAGATAAACCCTCTGAGTCCACATCGAACCAAAGTCAACAGGTTGAGACAGCAGTCAACCCAGTCTTGTCTTCAAAAGGTCCATCTTTAGATGATACAATCTCCAAAGAGAATGAGAACGACACTGTTCAAATTCTTTTTATTAACACAGAGTCCAATGATCCTGGGGGCAATCTACCCATTCCTTTACCGCAGGAAGGAAGTTCGTCATAGATTCATCCGGCCATTTATTCGGTCCCTCCTCCAAGCAATCTAGTCATTTCCTTCGATTGGAATCTACTAGGGAGACCCCACCTACCATCTAATGTACCATTCCAAATCATAGTGCAAGCTTACAGAATGATCATGGCTGGTACTATCATAGATGAAGGGGCTTCCATGAGTATCCTTTCCTCAACTACTTGGAAAGCGCTTGGTTCACCATCACTTCTGCCTAAGATTCGAAATTTTTTAGGCTTCAATAAAGGAACTAGTCGACCTTTAGGGATCCTTCCAAATTTGCCTATAACTTTGAGAAGGAAAATCGTCCATCTAAACGTAATGGTAGTCTAAGGGCCTCTAGATTACAATCTACTCCTTGGGTGTGACTACATTTACAGCATGGGAGCTATTGTTTCCTCACTCTTTCGAGTGATGTGTTTCCCGTATGAAGGCAAAATGGTCCAACTCGTAGACCAGCTTTCATTCCCCATTCAAGACACGGCTACTAGTCAAATTCCATCCCTAACTGGTATTTTTACACAAGGAATGTATCATCAACCTCCAATCTATCCACCTGATGAGCACGAGTGATTCGGTGAATGTGACTAAACCCAAGGGGCATGCGCCCTCGCCTGCTTCGGCAGGAAAACCCCAGGTATAAGGTAGGTTTCTGCGTAGGATATTTGACTAGTCTGACACACCCATCCATTTAGGAAAATGGGATTAGACTGGAAAATGGTTCCCTCGTCAAAGGTTATGTGAGTGGAAGCTCCCACCATTCACCTTTGTCTATTTCGATGGACAGAGCCAAGGAAGTGTTTTGTTTGCAAATGCGGACAAAACAACCTTGCTTTAATGCAAGAACTTCCATATGGTAACTTGGAAACTCTACTTCTCTTTATACCTGGGGGCATGCAAACCTTTTGTACGCAAGTGAAAAGTGACCAATGTAACTCTAACCCCATAGTTTTTTTACTAACTTCAACTACTTAAATTAGGTGATTGGTCTGATCAACCACTCACGTTTGCAGCGGCCAGATGGCAACGACAAAGTAAAGGAAAGGTTTCCCATCGAGAAGCAATCCTACCTAACCTCAGTGGTTCTTTAACCCCTAGGACAGTAGTTGATCATTCTTAGCTTGCATACAAAAGGCTTCGGAGCAAAGTTGTGCATGGGGCAAGCTCCCTAAAAAATGAACCTACTAATAAGATGCATCCTTATTCTTATTATACGAATGGCATGAGCAGGTTTATGCAAAGGTCAAGATCGTTAAAAAATAAACCTAGCAATGAGCATATATTCCCCTAGAGTTCAAGCTCATTAAAAAATGAACCCACCTTTCGATAAATAACATTTGTGATCGCATTACTATCAGCTTTTGAGCCTTGGTCATGTTCTTACCATCACCTCCACTTTTTAGCTGATCATATGCCTCCAATTGATTGTTTACCCTTTTGAGGAAGAGCTGCGATGAGTGATTCTTTTAGCCACCTTCTTTACACTGTCATGATCGAAAAGTTCCAAACCTTACCTGGAACTAGCTACTACCCGAGAATATCACTTGTTCCTCAAAGATGAGTCTCTTTTAAGCTCTTTTTAGACTCGTAAAATATAAAAATATTGTTGAGCAATTGGCCTCTTCATCTTGCTAAAGTGATTGGAAGTGCCATCCCTCCTGTATTTTAATATTTTTGGACCTGAGGGATTATCACACAAAAATATCGAGCGCTTGTCTTTTTTGGCTCACTAAAGTGATTGGAAAAGTCATCCCTTTCGTATTATTTTATACTTTTTCAGACTTAATGGATTACACCACGAAAAAGGACTACTGGAGTTTCCTTTCTGTCTCTTTTCAAACTCTCTAAATATGAAAAGGACTGAGTTGTCTTTGTCGTTAAGCTCGTTAAAAAAATAGCGACAAACTTGTTCATCCAGACAAGAGCGAGTTTCATTGTCGCTAGGCTTGCTAAAACATAGCGACAGGTTTGCCCGAAGGGTAAATTATAGAACAAGCATATGTTATCCTCCTCAAGCTTGACAAAAATAAAGAGGTACTGGTTAGCAATGATTGGGGAAAAAGGGAAGAAAAATTGAAGAACTTCATTCATAGCAAGTCGCTCTTGAACATGACACTTCCACTCCATCACCATGATTGAGTCGGGTTGGGTTATTGTGTTCACCATCACCATTGGTCCTCCATACCATCCATGGGGTTAACGCTACTGATCCATCACAGTGTCACCGATATATTCAAGAGAAGTCGCTCAAAGAATTCACCAACCCAGCTAATGCCTCATCCACTGCAATAGCTTCACGCTTCATTTTTCATGACCGCCACCTTGAACCTTGTATCATTAGATCGTTTTCAACTCTAGAAAATCATTTGCTTCATTTCGTGTCGTAGATGTGGGATTCATTAAGGCCCTCCTACTATGGGTCATTTCTTGTTGACATCAGCTCATTATCCAAGAAGTTGACTTAGGAACAACCCTTTCAGTACTTTGAAGCTTGTATGCCTCAATGGCAAGTTTCTCACTTCTGACGACAGGTTTACATTAATGGCCTTCGACCGAAAGATTTTGTGTGGTGTTCACCATCAAGTCCTATATTCACACCATGTGAATTGTATTGTAGTACCTTGAGGGTCATTATCATTATTGGTGATTCCTCTCGCGCCTGTTAACAACTTACATCATTGGCTGGTAATCAGGCGATGTCTTTCCATGTTCGACACCAGAACATCTTTTCACATGGATTGACGTGTACTTCGGGTGAAGATTGAACGATTTTGAAGACCCCGAATCTAATTTCATCCATCCGGGTTGCGATATATTCACGAAAATAAAGACATCAAATGTACATCATAGCTTCACAGATAATCGTCCAAGCTAAAGGATGATGGCTCTTCTAGAATCATCAGTCTGCCACACAGACGGTTGTCTGTCCTATGTACATGAAAATGAATTTATAAAGCTGAGCATGGGAATGCCCGCCTCAGCTAGATCATGAAAATATTATGAAGATAATGTATTGTATTGTATCTTATTACAGGTCACCTTCCAGTTCGAAAACATCGGATCCTCATGATAAAGCATTTCCCCGACATTAGAAGATTTACGACCTCATGCTTTAGGGGGCAACTGTTATAGACATATTTGGGCACTACAACCCCAATCACATATGTCCATAAACCAAGGGCTTCTAAACCCCTAAAAGTGTTGTTTCATACCCTAAAGGAACAAGGTCAATTGAGTACATCATTTCCTAGAAATTCTCCCTAAAACACTACTTAGAACTGGTCAAAACTGGACCATACAGACTGCTCCATGCCAAGGGTGTGATGCATACTGAAAAGCCCTTCGTAGGGTGTGATGAGCGAGAGAAAACAAATGGAAGAGGCAATTTTCTAGGTGGAAACCCAGAGAATCTTCTAGAAATTGCTCATTTGACACTTGCCTCTCTGAATTCACCCAGGGATGAGTAAGAGATCATGAAATCTCCAAGTGGAACCAATAACTATTAGTGAAATGACACTAATCAAAATCCCAGAAGCTGACTCACCCACCTGCAAATATCTAAATATGGATCCCTCATCCTAGAGATCCAGAGGCTGGAATTTTGTATTTTGTAAGGAAGTGCTATTTGTTTCTCTATGAAACATTGTATTGTTGGGTGATCTAAGCTTTTCATGAGGTGAAGAGGGCTTTCATGCTGGGAGGATGGAACTGGATCATACAGCTTGGTTGTAATCCTCTCTTCTACTACTTCTATCAATAAAGCTATTTGAGTTTTCCTCCATATACTTGTATATCTTTGAATCTTGTATTTGTGTATGCATTTGTATGGTTAATATACATCTGATCATATATTGTTTATGGTTATAGATCTCTATGCTTTGATGGTATTTTGCTGCTTTGACTCTACAAGTATTCTTTGAAGCGAGACAAGTAAGAAAGGAGTGGTGAAATTTCTATCAAGGGATAAAGGAAACAAGCAAGGAGGCTATTGAAAGACTAAGGTTGGTACTCTCTGCTTCTCTCTCATTTATCTCTCATAAAGGAAAACACAAGTGACTTTAAATTGTTTGTTTCTAAGATAACTACCCACCTTAGTGGGACTAGTAGCTCTGAATGGACACTAGTTTTCCCGATAACACTACCGGGAAGCCTTTGATCCAGAAATGGAGTTTCAGCTGAGAGAAAGGAACCTTGCAACACTTGAAGAGATGGAGAATAGTGCAGTAGATGTAGAGGCTAATTTTCTTATCAGAAGGGCAAAGTTGAAGGAAGAAGAGATGAAGAGCACAGATCTAGAGGAATTGACATCTTTAGAGGTAAAGCTCGAAATTTTGGTAAGTGCAGTGGAAGAGATGATGCAAAAGATCACCACAAGGAATGAGTATGATGTTCAAGATCATGGCTCGCTGATTGAAGAAGAACAAGTTGCTGATCCAAAACATCTTCTTTCTTATCCCGGTTGTCATAGATCTGATAATGATTGTTTTGTAGGTCATCTTGGAGAAGAGAGATCTATTCATATGACATGTATGCTTGATGATGTGTTTTATACTAATGATTTGCCTAAGTTTGATCAGTATGATGATGACTATGTTCTCCAAACAGAAGCTACTCTTACAGACAAATCAGCAGCTATTTTGTGGGAGGAGGAAGTTCACTTTCCACAGCTTGAGTATAGTGATCAGCCAATACATATCAACTATGGAAGTGAGGAGGAAAGTGCATAAAATTTTGAAGTAAGTGAAGGATCTTTGCCTTTTTTTTGCTTCATTTCAGTTCATCAAAGACAACTTTCATGCAATCAAAAGTCAATCGTCGATAAGTTCTGATCTGAACAATTTTGAGGGCAATGAAATCCTTGTTCAAGACTTCTCATATCCAGATTTGTAGCCCCCAAATGCCATTAATTGTCAAGTCATAGATGAAGACTTGGAAGCTAGACCATATGATCAAATGATGCCAGATGATTCCGTACCATTCTGTTTTGAATCATGTTAGTTTTTTAAGGGAAATTTTCATAGTACATCTTCAATAAAGGATGAGAAGCCTGTAGAAAATCATGCAATCGCATTAGAACTAACAGAAAATGGGTTGTAGCAGTATTTTCAAGTTTTTCATGATCCAATAGTTGATGTGTTGGATGATGTGTACATTCAAAGTCCTTCTCCATTAGCTACCTATGAGCTTGAAACGTGTACTGATACAAACTTGATTTGGCAGCTGGTTTCTTTGTCATTATCAGCAGGATTCTCATCACAATGCTCATAGCAAAGTTTCCATCCATGATATGAGGAGAAGAAAAGTAATCCATTGGATGAGCTAAGTCCCAGTGCACATGAATTTCAAGATCCTTATGCAGTGTTTTTGGAGTCAGATAGAGAATCCATATCATTCAACAGATCTGTTAACAAGTTTTCATGGGAATTGCCTTTCAGTAGTTCTCTCTTGTTGTTCACAAGCAAGCACTTGTGGAGAATGCAAACAGCAGCCAGAATGCTTACTTGGTTGCATTCGTTGTTTCATTTCACTTGATCAAGTGATGAATGGAATAGAGAGAGTAAGTTTTATTGAATAAGCTCCATTTTGAGCATATTTTCTAGTTTGTCAATTTTGTTTTAGTATTGCTTCAGTTTCATTTCAGTTATGAGTCTTGAGTTTTGATGTTTTTGTTGCCAAGATATTGACTTCACATTGTCCAATAGATAAGGCACTGGTCTACTCTCCCAAAGATCTGTGGTTCTTGGCACCTCCAAGGAGCTACCATCCCTATTGGAGCCAATGTTAGTGTCAGTCTTTGAAGTCTTCCTCCAGTGATCAAACATGCTCTTACAAAATGATTTTAAGGTGTCAAAGTCAAATTTTGTCATTTTAGTGAGTTTTCAAGTAAAATTTGGTCACTAGGTATTAGGTGTAGGGTTTGTTTTCACTCCTTCCAAAGTTTTCCAAGTGTCGGTCCATGTCACCATTCAGCTGAGTGTACCATCATTCAAAGAGTCATCATCATCATTTCAGGTTCCAATGGGTCAGTTTACACCTTGTTCATGTTTCAGTTGTGCTTGGGTAAGACTCATTTCCCTCTCCTAGGGTTTTGAAGGTAATTTCTCTTGTATGGTCAAATCATCAACAAAACTTGTATTCTGATGTTCATATACCTTCCCCTATCCTTAATATACCTTATTAAACACTTCGCATCATTGATATCCCTCAAATTCCTCTTTTTTCCACAAACCCTAGTTTCTTGCTACAATTTGACAATTTTCTAGGCTAAGCCTGTATTTTTCCCTTTTGGACCCCTTCCCCTCACTCAATATTTGAAATTTCACCTTCTCGTACTTCCTAATATGCATCCCTACTTCCAAAAATTTTCTCAAGAATTTAGAAGCCCCTTATCTCCTTCATTTCACTTCATTTCGACAAATCCCCTGTTGCACACATCGAGATAGGTTTTACTCAAATAATGTTTCTAAGCAAAAAAAAATGAATTTCGAAAATGTGAGAGAGGTTTTTGTCCATAACAGGCCAAGGAAGAAAAGCCTCCTTCATTGTTTACACAGATGTTAGAGAAATGTCAAACATATAGTTGCCTCAGGAGAGTTGTTGCACCTCTTGAGTGACCTTAGGAAAATCAATATTTCTCCTAGTGTCGTTGACCAAATGACTTGCTTTATGATTCAAATGATAACTAGACATAGAGATCTCTCCAATTAGCTACCATGAACTCAATTTGGAGTTGAAGAAGACCTTCAAAAGTTGACTGCAACAGCAGTCTGCATTTAGGCAACCTCGTTTTGCACATTTTGACCAGTCTTGGGAGATTTGACTTTTGACAGGGCAAATGAACTCCAAATTGGAAAATTAAATATTTTATAGAAGTTAGACTCAATACTTTTTCCAACAAGCTATCACATGCCCAATTTGAACACAGGGAAGGCCTCCAAACGCGGTCTACAAAAATGAGTTGTGCACCTGTCAGCGGGCACAACGCATACAATTGGCACTGCACACCTATGGCAGGTTTCCAGTGTAAAATTACACTAGCGCTACGCATACAATTGGTGTTGTGCACTTGTTGAACATTCCCAAAACACTGCTAAATCACCTCAAATCACTTCAAATCACCGAGTTCACCTTCTTTACAAGTAAGTAAATTATTCCTCCTTGCCAAAGAGTGATTTTGTCTTGTTGGTTTTTCATCCATGAAATCTAAACCCTAGTAGCCAGGTTTTTCCATAAAGTCGTTGTTTACATGGTTATACCCCTACACACATTCCTATTCCCATTCCCTTACATGCAACTTCTCTAAAAACCTACTTCCCATTCCCATTCCCTCATATACACTTCCATAAAACTCTACTTACATACATAACCCTATACCCTCAATTATTAAAACCATATTCATCCCCTTCATACCCTATTCCCTCAAACCCTACATTACATCAAATCTCACTCATATCCCTGTCTCATCCCACTCATTCCCTTTCTTTTGAAAATCTCTTCATACTCATCATTCACCCACACTACCTTTCTTTTCTCACTAGCATTTACAGTCAATCAAGAAAATGGATAGTGATTATGGAGATTTTTTGCTTGTGGACCATGAGGTGGCACAAGAGGTGAGTTTCATGGACTTGGATGCTCAAAATACAAGGAGTGTCAAAGATTTGATCTTCAAGGAAAAATATTTGTAATGCAAGGACAAAGAGGTTAAAACCCAAGCTAAAAAGAGCTTTGAGGAGCAAAAAAGAGCAAGATAAACTCAAGATCTTGGCTAAAGCATCATTGGCTCATAAAAGCACTTAACAAGGGTCAATCATGCCAAATTTCAAGAAATTTGGAGAAATGTTTGTCAATTTTGAAACTTTTAATGTAAAAAACAGGTTTTTTCAGCAGGTGGCACTACGCTTTTGTTGGGGACATCCTCTTGCAAAAAGGCTTATATATTTGGAATCAGCATGGAAAAATATGAAAGCTTAGAAATGGCTAGGAATTTTGGACAAGTTATAGGTCTCCAAAAGGGAAAGAAAACACCCAAAAAGTGCTCTCTCTGCCACTTTTTTCTCCAATTGATCCAGCAACCAAACATCAAAATCAAACAAAATCCTCTGACCTAATATACCTAGCCTAAATTCATTATTCAATTTAGTCATCTCAAGCCCTAATTTCCAATATTCTACTTGAGATTGACAAGGAGAGAGCCCTCTGCCAACCTGTTAGGGCTAGTTACCAGGTTAAGCGTGGTTTGATGTTACCCTAGACCTGCCTTCCTTCAACCTGAGGTAGATTTAGGCACTAACATTACCGAAGGAAGGTAAACTCTATTTTGGAGATAAATGATGCGGCTGGAAATAAAGATTAAACGCAACAAGATATATGCAAAGTTGATGTTCAACATTTTCATACTGCATACCAAAGGAGGATTCAGGATTGTCCAGAGGACCAACTGTGGGGTGTCGAATTATTTCCTCGCATGTTTGATAAGGATGCAAACTTGGTTCTATTTAAACCTATTTCGAAGGAGGAAATCGTGAATGTGCTTAAAACTTTAAAGCGGGATAAGAGTCCCGGACCCGACAAGTGGAATGTGGAGCTTTTTACTCACTTTTTTTTTATCTCTTCAAGCAGGATCTACTGAGCATGGTGGAGGAATCCCTCACCAACGGATATATTCATCCTTATTTCAACTCTACTTATATTGCTCTAATCCTGAAAAAGTCCCCAGTGACTACCTTCTCGGAATATAGGCCTATTTCACTTTGCAATCTTATTTATAAAATCATATCAAAAACCATTGCAAATAGGATGAAGCTCACACTGTCCAAATATATCTCTCCACAACAGTTTGGGTTCCTAAAAAACAGACAGATACATGATGCAGTGGCGATCGCCCAAGAATGTATGCACTCCATACATCATAAGAAGCTAAAAATACTATAATGAAAGTCGATTTACAAAAGGCCTTTGATTGTCTTGATTGGGGCTACATGTGGCTCGTCCTACACAAAATTGGTATACAATCCGGTCCTGCTGAATGGACTATGGCTTGTGTTTCAAATGTCAAATATGGTGTTCTTATAAATAGTTATCCTACGGTTTTCTTCAAGGGAGGCAGGGGCCTTCGACAAGGTTGTTCGTTGTTGCCACTCCTCTTCATCTTGGCTATGGACGGGCTAAGCCTTCACATTCAACAAGCGGTGGCTGATGGGTCGTGGTATATTCTTCTGGCAGCAGGTCATATCATCATGACAAGATTGCAGACCTATTTAGAAATGGGTTGTGGAATTACAACTTGTCGAGCAGATGGAAAGTGAATGGGAACAAATTAGATCTAATATGCAGCTTGATGGAGTTTGTTGTGTGGTGGACCAATACCAGATTGCTTGGAAGGGAAAAATGAAGGATGGCAATCACAAGGTGGCCAACACATATCTTTCTCTTTGTTGTCGGGAGACATCGCAAACTAAGGTATGTTGGTTCACATACTATTGGAAATCAAATTCTCCCATTAAGATTATACTTTTCCTTTGGCTGGTATGGAAAAATAAAAATCTCACATGGGAAAACCTCCAAAAGAGGCATTAGTATGGGTAGAGCTACTTTGTTATTTGTAGTGTAGTGAAGGAGCACAACATACATTTATTTTTATATTGTCCCAAGGTTGTCATGCTCTGGCGAAAACTCGCTCCTCATATCGGATTCCCATATCAGCAATTCGACCATATCTCTGAATGTCTTATCTGGTGGAGTAAACAGAAATCTGCATGGCGCAATATCCCCCTATATTTTTTTCTGGGAGGTCTGGAAATGAAGAAATAAGATCATCTTCAACAATCACAGGATTTATGAACTGCAGGAATTGGATAACATCAAATTGGCTCTCTCAAGTGGTTCTTTTCAGACTAAAGGACCGAAGGATACCACTTGCAAACCTACTAGCCCGAAGGTGGTCTTCCCGACTGGCTATTTTGATGGATCATCACAAAGAAATAATTGTGGATGCGGTTTCTAGATTGCCTTTTCTCCAGAACAGGAATATTGGGTACATTGGGGTGTAGGTCATGGCATGAACACTAAGGCAGAAGTAATGGCACTCTTGGGATTACTTTGGTTCTCAAAATATATGAACATTGCAATATTACATACGTTTTGGGACTCTAAGATACTCATTGATTATGTTCTGGGATGAGCACATATCTATCAACTCACACTTCAAGGCTGGCTCTTTCAAGAATAGTAACTTTGGACTTCTTATATGGGCTCATCTATTGAGCACATCAAAAGAGAGAATAATCATTTTGCATACAGACTCTCGAAAATGGGGCTTCATGCTAAGAAGGACGGGCTACACATTGAAATTAAGATGGAGGAACATATCTGGGATGCTGGGGTGGTGCCCTTCCCTGGATAAATTTTATTTTCTGCAGGAACACTCATATGATCATGATGGCGGCACAACTTTGCAACCTTGCCCGTGATATATTTCTGCTGGAAAAAGTATTATAAACTCTTTTTGTATTTTTTATATTGTACATATAATATTTTTTTGTATGCTTGGTTTGCTGACTCACTAGTTTTTATTGTGTCTACTCAGTACTGGCCATGATGATCCATATTTCTAGGTATGCCAGTATATTTTTGATATCGGAGTGATATTTGATGATTTCTATACATTTGTATGTTGCTTTCTGTAACTCACTCATATGACGAATATAGTGTTATAGTGTTTTTTTCATACTGAAAAAAAAAAATAGAAATATAGATTTATTGAATATTCGACAAGAGCGCTCACCATCTCTGCTCTCTGCGAATCCTGTGGTAATCCCAAAAGACACTGACAGCGAAGCTACAACAATGAAGAGGAGCGAAACAGAACATGGTTGATCCTTCAAAGTTCAAATGGAGAAACCAAACAAGGAGACATGCCATCTGATATCTTGTACTCTCATCTCTTTATAATATATTACAGCAAATGCTCCTGGTCTTTTCATGTCGTGAAAAGGCCAGAGTGGGAATCAAAGAATAAAATACTGATGGTAGAGCTAGAAACCAATATTGGAAATTTATTATTTTTCCAAATATTAGATGCAACCGAAGGTTGTAATTTGATTATATAGGTTTGACTATCTTAGAGAAGTGGGAATAAAGTATAATGGAATTCCAGCCAAGTACACGTTTGACTATGGCTATGTCATAGCAAGTGGAGGAAACTACAAAGAAATTGCAGGCAACTGGAGGGATTGACAGCGAATGAGAGTTTGAATTATCATGCCTTTGCAGGCAACTGGAGAGATTGACAACGAATGAGAGTTTGAATTAGCATGTTTTGCAGGAAACCGGAGGGATTGACAGTGAATGAGAGTTTGAATTAGAATGTCTTTGCACACAACTGGAGAGATTGATAGTGAATGAGAGTTTGAATTAGCATAAAGAGTGTTATAGCTTGGCTTTAAAATTTAGAAATAAAGACATTTATTCGTTTTATGCATTAAAATTTATTTATTTAAATAGATAATCAAATGAAAATTATGTAGTTTACTTTTTGTTTATATATATATATATATTATATATTATATATATATTATATTATATATATATATAATATATCTATATATATATATATTATATATATATATATATATATATTATATATATAGATATATAGATATATGATATATAGATATATAACCATACAAGAATATAGAAATAATACATGAACCATTCATAAACATGGCATCTCTATAAAATCTTTGCAACACCTTAACCATAATCTAAATACCTAACAATAATACATGGCATATAAAACATATATGTGTGGCATATATTCATGAAAAAAACACCAACAACTCATAAACATGACAACCACAACTCCAAATCCATCTTCCCCTACAAAATCAAAATATTGTTAGCAACCCAAAATGCACAGCCATCATAATGCTCATTGCCTAGCATCAAAATTGACCAAAATGCACTGTCAATTACAAATCCTCTAATCACACAATGTCAAACTCTAACCATACTCTATGCATACACATTGATACACGGTCACTCCATATACAATGCTTCAAAAAACGTTATGGAGCAAATGTGTTTTCATATTCATTTAATGTCACTTAATCATAGGCTAACAACACTTTCTCTCTACATAGGTTCTCTCAACTCTAATGCGCACAGCCATATCGATCCATCACTGCACAACACACTATAAAATTACTCTACCTGTTTTTATCCACACATACACAATATCTCAATTGCACTCTCTAGTAATTTTGCACAACATAAACTCTACAGGCATGTTCATTCAACCTCCAAATATGTACTCTGATAATATTGCATACATATGTTGTCATTTACTTACATATCTAGATCACAATCATAGACCATAACTCACACAGACATTCTAAAATTACACTATTGGTTTGTCTATATGAAAATCAGATGTACAAGTGTATATATCGACTTCCAATCGCATTACATCTAACCTTGGGTAATTCACAACATAGAAATTTTTAAACTAATTACCCAACACACTAATATGTTTAGCCTCTAAGCACGCACTATCTAACCTATGATCGATCCATAGCAAGGCAATTTAAACTAATCAATCAACCACATAAATCTCTACCTTGAGACCAAAACCATGCATTAAACTCATTCCATTAGACCTTGGAGACTAAATCAAATGATCAACCGTGGCTAAATTAAATGTTTATGATCGATTCAAATTGCCTTAAAAAACCTTGAATAAATTCCATGGTATAGCCAATGGATTTTCTTTTAGCATCCTAAAGGATTTGTTGGGTATGTTTTATATTCTTTCCACAAGCAATCCCACATGTTATGTTGCATTGGGTGCAGCAGAGGCGACAACCCCCCTATTTGGGGGTTCGCAAGGGGGTAGTAGTCGGGCTACATGGGGTGGGAATCTTCTTTTTTTTAATTTAGACCCAAGGTTGGGGGGAAGACCTAAGGATGGTGGGCATACCTACACATGGTTTTGTACATATTTTTCACGCGTGGTTTTAGGCATGATTGTTTTTTCCCATGGTATTTTGTAGATCTAGTCAAGAAAATATGGTTATGTTCTAATCTAGGATTAATGGATTGGAATTTATAAATGCTTCCACATGTATATAATGTATTGTAACATTGAAATTCATATAATAAAAATCAATCTAGTTTTCCCAGTTTAGGTTTGAGTAGAAAATCTTTGTGTATATTTTATGTTCTCATCATTGTTGATTGTTTTGTGTTAATAATTCGTTTGTAGGTAATCTTTGTACAAGGTTAAAACCTACATAATGCATCTATGGTTTCTTTATGAATATTCAAGGTTGCCTTCATCGGTTATGAACTAACAACATGGGTTATGAACTAACAATATGAGTTTCCAAAGCTACATCCACAGATTACTTGTTCTTAATCAGTCTTTGTCCCCTGAAGTAGGGAAAACTCAATTTTTCTTCAAGCATATCTGCAATGACTTGCATCAACTCATTTGAAAGCATGATGTCAAGGTCCAAAATACCTCTGCCATACATCATATTATTGTGCACAAGCTCCCACAGTTGTTGACCTTAATGCCAACATACAACTAGCTCACTATTGATATCAATGCCAACACCATGTTGCCACAACTATTTCTTGTAACTCCTACATGCTTGCTACAAAATATTCACCATTAGCACTCAATTCTTGTTTCCCTATATTCCTTAATTCATAAATTCCTCTTGGATGCATTCCAATATTTGAAATGGAATCATTCATGTACTTCTAATGGGTGAATCATTATGTGTAATTTTTTCCAAAGTGAATACTTGATCCCATTTCTTGGGATTCTCACTTACTAAGCTTGTCATAATATTCCCTAAGCTTCTATTTACCACCTCTATCTTCCAATCATTGCATGGGTAGTGCGCTAAACTGAAATTCAAATTAATGCCTAGTTTCTTCAACAAATTTCTCCTAAAATCATCTTCAAATCTTATATCTCTATCATGAAATATACTTGTAAGAAATTTATGCAACCTTACAATTTATTTAAATAATAATTATTGGTTTCATCATAGATTTTGTACAAGCTATGAAATGTTCCACCTATACAAATATTTCTACAACAACATAGATTGGATCATTACCCCTTTGTGTTCGAGGAAACCCCAAGACAAAATTCATACCTACATACTGCCATGGTCTACCTGGGATTGGAAATAGATGATATAAACATGCATTATGACTCTTACCTTTAGAATATTGACATACTCTACATATTTCAACAAATATTTTCACACCAACTTGCATACCTGGCCAAAAGTGGAGAGGATTTGGCCGGGAAAATGTTATATCATATCCAAAATGTCATGATAATCTTCCACTATGATTTTACTTTATCAAATTTTCTCTTATTGAACATTTCATTATGAGGAGTATAACATTTTTTAATACAAATCCCCCCTTGAACCATATTGTTCAACCATTGAGTCCTTTTTATGCTAACTAGATTTTGATAGGTTTCATATGCATCTTTAAAATATGCATCATCTTTATATATCACCTTCATGTCATCAAATCGCACAATATTAACATAGAATTCATGGAAAATTAGATTAAATATACTCAATACATCAACTATGTTGTTTGATTTAGCACATTTTTCTTTAATAATAAATGTGAAGTTTTGTAAAAATCCACCCACTTAGCATGTTTTGATTTAACCTAGGTTGATTGTTGATAACCTACAAAGAGTGATTTTCAATGTACAAAATAAGTTCCTTGGGCATGGGATAATTTCTCCATTTCATTGATGCTTGAAAAGTGGCATAAACTCTTTATCATAAGAATACTTTTTTTCTTCATTTATTTAATTTTTCATTGAAATATGGAATATGTCTTCTTTCATGACTTAGGACAGCTCAAATTGTAGTTCCACTTGCATTTGTCTCTATTTGAAAATTTTATGAAAATATAGAAAGGCTATGATAGGTTGTTTAGTAATATTTTGCTTCGACAATCTAAAATTTCTATTAGTTGTTATTTTCCACTTAAATAGTTGTTTACTTTCCTTAACAGTCTCTATAATAGGAGCACAAATGCTAATGGAATTTTTAATAAATGTTTTGTAAAAGCTTGCTAATCCATGGAAGCTTCTTACCTCAAAGACATTCCTAATTTATGATCTTTTTAACCTTTTCCTGATCCATCTTCAAACTATCTTTAGAAATCACAAAACTCAAGTATACCAATTCGTTCTTCATAAAACTAGATTTCTTTTAATTAATTAATACTTTTTTTCTTGCAAGGTATTCAAGACAAACCTGAGATGTCTCAAATGTTCCCCCCTTGTTTGGCTATATACCATGACATAATATAGAAAGACTATGACAAATTTGGTCATAAATTCTTTCAAAACCCCATTCACAGTCTCATGAAAGTGTTAAGGCCATTTGTGAGACCAAAATGCATCACCAACCACTCATACAATCTATGGTTAGTTTTGACAGCTATTTTCCATTCATCCCCCTCTCTAATTCTAATCTAATGATACCCACTCTTCAAATCAATCTTGGAGAAATACTTGGCCTCACTCAAATAGTTTATCAAATCATCAATGCGAGAAAGTGGAAATCTATATTTGATTATAATTTTATTGATGGATCTAGAATTAGTGCATGTTTTCCATCTCCTATCTTTCTTTGGGCTAATCATTATAGGAACAACACATAAACCTAAACTTTCCTTATGAGTCCCTTATCTAGGAACTCTATTACCTGTGTTTTTTTCTTCTTCATTCATCTTATATGTCGTTTGATTTGGAATTATACTTGCTCCTAAAGTCAAGTCTATACAGTGATTAATTCTCCTAATAGGAGGTAAGTTACTTGGTAATCGTAAATAATAATATCAACAAAATTATCCAAAATAGCTTGAACTTATGCAGGTAAATCCTCCAAATTTGTATTAGTAAGTATTACATTTGGCTCACCAATCAAACAAAATTCTACTTCTTCCTTCTTGACCTCTTGCAATAATTCCTTTCTAGTCATCTGCAATACACTAGGACCATGTTTTTCCTTTACTCCCTCATCTTGCAAGGGTAACAATACATGTCTTTGACCATTCTTTTCAAGTGTATAATTATTTCTTCCAATATCATGTATTTCTTTTCTATCATAATACCATGGTCTTCCCAACAAAAAGCGGGAACATCCATATGCATTATGTCACATAATACCACATCCTTATAGCTACCAAACTAAAATTCCACCCTGCATTATTCATTAACAAAATTTGATGTTCTTTTTGTAGCCATCATAATTTATAAAGCATAGGGTGTGCTATACTTTTCAATTTTAATTTTTTTACCATCTCAATAGAAACCAAAATATTTGTACTATCACTATTAATCACAAATTTGCAACACTTACCCTTTTACTGGCATACAATTCTAAATAAGCTCTTCCTCTATATGGTCTCCTTAGCTTCTTTCTCTGATTTGACCAAAACTCTCTTCACTAACAATGATTCTCCCAATCAGTAGTCTCTTATATTATTGTTTAATTCACACTCTCTTATTTTTCCCTTACTACATGTGTACTTGTTTGACTCATGAGATGGTTATTTGGACATTCTCATGATATATGTGCCAACTGACCACATTTGGGTCATGATAATCTTCCACTATGCCCAATTTACTCCTATTTTGTTCCCTTTTTAGTTTAATTTCTCATTGATTCACGTTTGGATGTTACTTCATTGTTGTATGTTTTCTTGTTTTACTTTCTAACAACTACTAATGGCATGTGTAGGTAGTGTAGGTTTTAACCCCACAGAAATTACTTGCATACGAATTCTAAAAACTAAAAATAAAACAATGGCGAGAGCATAACACATAAAACAAATATACACAGATATTTCCCCCGGATCCCAAAATCGGGACTACTAGATTGATTTTTCATTATGTTCCTTTCAATGTTACAATACATATATATACATGCCAAAGCATCCAATACCATGGACTGAAAACCATCGCACCCAAAACCATGTGTGAAAACCATGCAAAAAACCATAAGTAGGTCCGCCCAGTTAATATTGGGTCCAAAATTTTTTTCCCCAAGGTGCTGCCTCAGACATCGTAGAAGGAGCTAACCGCCCCCCTGTTGAACTGGTAAATCCCCTCTGCGGACAAAGGCGATCCCACTAGCCCAACACGGGTCTAGCAACAATCACACACGCTACACGCAGGTTCCTAATTGCATAAATCAAAGATCGATCAGAATGATCTACTTGGAATCCAACACTATTTGTTGTAGAAGAAATGTCGCTCCCGTCCTTTAGCTTTGGCTGGTCACAATCCTTACACTCCACGTAAACGGACACCTGCACAAGCAAAGAACAATACAAACACAAGCGTAAAATCCAATATATGCAATTATATATCGGTCAGACAAGATATAACTCAAATACCATTAGAAGACACATGAGTGGAACCATAATGATAGTCGTTCATTAATCAGTAAAAACAGAGGAAGATTACAACCAAAGGGTCCTGACGTTGAACCTCCTCTGACTGGGCCAGCAGCTAAATACGCTTTGCAAAGTGACCTTTTCTCTCTTAATATTTTGGCAGCATAACCCCTCTATAACTCTCAATTCTCACTATCAATCCAGCATAAACTTGGCACTCACAATAGCTCTAGCAAAACTCCTTGGTTTAATGTAGGGTGACAGTCATTTATAGATGGAGGAGGAGGAAGTATGCATTGTATCCGGACAACTACTGAAGATTTGGCATTGTCCAGAATAGCCCTGAACTTGGTTGTCATGGATAAAAAGATGACACTCGACCACTTCCATGAGATTTTTCCCCAGAGAACTGCATGAGCAATGGAGGAAAAAACACTTCAGTGCGCGCTGGCTAAAAATCATAACCAAATTTGGGTGGTGCGGGCTTTGCTCTATGACAGAGCGTCCATGGGCGCGCCCTTTTTGGAAGAACTAAGCCATTGGCGCGGGTAAGACACTGTGGACCCGCGCTAATGGAAAAAGGGAACTTTTTAGGGCTAATCTGAAAAAGGTGTCTTCAGGGGCTTTGAAGTTCATACTTAGGAGAATCCAATGCAAGTGGTTTTAAGTTGTGTCACTGGTCACAGGTCCATAAATGTGTCCTCCAATGTGTGAAAGCAAGGGTAGCAGGGACGGTGACCAACGGTGACAAATTACTGCGTAACATATGCCCCCTAAAGCATGAGCCTCGAGAGAGAGAGAGAGGTGAAGTGCTTTACAAGACCATATATAGCTGTCGCCGAGAATTTGCATTGAGAGACACAGTATGATAGTTCAAATATATGATATGTGTGGCATGGACGCATCCATCCATAAAGAGTACATGATGATCAAGATCCGTAGTATGGATGTAGCCATCTGGTTAGGATCAATGAATAGACTCGGGTATGGTCACAGCCATCCAGTGAAAGATTCATGTATCAAAATCACGCCTGGATTACAACAGACACAATCCAGGGTCTTGCGCTCCACCTCGACCCGAACATAAGTACAAGTTCAAGCATGTGAAAATGTGAGCTGAAGTCGAACATGCGTGAACATCGTCTGATTACTAGCCAATAATGAAAGCTGTTAACAGACGCGAGAGGTACCACCAATAATGACAATGGTCCTCAAGGTACTATAGGTACAGTCTACAGCGTGTGAATGAATGAGCCGATGTCGAACACCCATAGAGTCATCCGATCGGAGGCCAATGATGAAAACCTCGCGTCGAACACGAAGAACCTGTCATTGAGGCATGCAGGCTCCAAGGTACCAGAAGGAAGTCTCTAGGTCACTGTCCTGGAAAATGAGCTGAAGTCGACAGGAAGTGATCTTCGTCGAAGGTGGGCCATAATGTTTCCCACATCATCGACATGAGACGGGAAGAGACAATGTTGTGAAGTAAGATTTATGAACTATCGGACAGAGGTGGTTTCTTTCAGAGGTCAACTTCTCTTGAACATATCGGCGGCACGACAGTGGAGTTGGCAGTATTTGACGTCAATGGATCAGAGGTAATGACGACGTGGCAATGAGCAGATGAGAGGTCAAATAGGATCACCCAAACCCATGGAGGCAAGTGAAAAACAAAGTGAGATATCCCCACCCTGACACGAAAGCAGAGAAGTGCCATGTTCAAGAGCGACATACTGCCGACACGACTACAATTACGGTTCCAAGATTTTCTTTTTCCCCCGCCATTTCTGGCGAGTACCCCAATTATTTTTAACAAGCTTGATGGGGATAGCATATGCTGGTAGTATAAGTTCAACCTTCGGTCGAATCCAACCTAGTAAAAGTTTAACGAGCCCTAGGGAGGAGAGGCTCAAGTCTCGTCATAATGACGAGTCCAATGTCGTCAAGGTTTAACGAGTCTGACACAGGTAAAACTCGAAGTCTTTTTCATGTTTAGAGAGTTTGAAAA
>APFE030518851.1:0-22519 GCA_000404065.3 Pinus taeda
ACCTAACATAGGGTCCAAAACCAAAATTTTCTGGGGCGCTGCCCCGGACCCCATAAAGTGGGGTTACGGGTACCCCTCAAACCCCCTGTTAACTATGTGGAAAGAATATAACACAACCCAACAATTGAAATAAGTTTTAAATTCAATTTTAAAAGATGTATGGTAAACAACAAATAATTTTTATTCAATTTTATTTCTTTTGAGATTAACTACAAGAGATTAGTCATAACATGATATTTAAGGCATATGTATTGGAATTTAATATACCAAATTAAACAATTAATTATATATATTTCTATAATTTTACATATAATTAAGCATGAACTTTCCTAAATTTACTTGGTTATCTCAAGGTTCAATTAAAAAACACAAATGAAATTGAAATAAGTTTTATTCAATTTTGAAAGATGTCTTGTAAACAACAAATCAGTTTTATTCAAATCAAATTCTTTTGAAGTCATCTACAAGAGCTTAATCATAATATGATATGAGTACACTCTTACTATGATGCAAGTCACTTTGATACCTAAAATGAACTAAAATATATCATGTATCAAATTAATATTGAGCATGGAAAGTGTTGCAAATATGTTTTATATTGGCTTGTATAAAGTGTCTTTTAGTGCAATCAACATGTGTGTTATTACAATTATTTTTAAGATCAATTATTTGAATTATAAAGTCAACCACATTATAATTTAATATCTATATATATATAAAATATATATTATATATATATATATATATATATATTATATATATATATATGGAAAATTTTGAGACCCACCCATATACCATTGCATAGCCAACTCTTTTAAGTATATTTCAATCAATTCCTTATGTCAAAAGTTCAATTAGAAAACACAAATATGATTGAAATAAAATTTATTCAATTTTAAAAGATGTTTTATAAACAACAAATAAGTTGTATTCAATTTTATTTATTTTGAGGTCATCTACAAGAGCTTAGTCATAACATGATACAAGTACAATCTTACTCTTATGCAAGTCACTTTTATACTTAAAATGAACTAAAATACATCATGTATCAATTTAATATTGAGCATGGAAAGAATTACAAATATGCTTCATGTTAGCTTGTAGAAAGTGTCTTTTAGTGCAATCAACATGTATGTTACTACAATTCAATTTTAAAAATAAATTATCTAATTTCTAAAGTCATTTATATTAAAAAATCTATATATGGAATTTTTTTTTGACCCACCCATATACCATTGCATGGTCAATTTTTAAGTATTTCAATCAATTTCTTATCTCAAGGTTCAATTAAAAACCAAAAATGGGATTGAAATAAGTTTTAATTCAATATTATTTCTTTTGATATTATCTACAAGAGGTTAGTCATAACATGATGTAAGTCAATCGTATTGGAATTTAAAATAGGTCAAAAAACAATATATCATAACATTTCTATAACTTTATATAATGTTATTAACTTTCCTAAATTTACTTAATTATAAAAGTATTTAAATCAATTCCTTATGATTGAAATAAGTTTTATTCAATTTTAAAAAACTCAAATATCAATGAAATATGTTTTATTCAATTTTAAAAGATGGTAATGTGTAAACTACTGTAACGTGCCTCCTTTCATATCTACCCACTTTCACCAGCTTGCCCGGACTAAACATGAGTTGAGCGGCTACTATGACATGACTCAACCTCCTAAATAACCTTAAGGAAATGAAGCCGGCCTAACAAGACCTTATTGAATTCCCTCAGGTGCTACAAGACCCTGTTGAAGGCTGGAATATCGGTGCCTCAACATCGGGGAATACCACCTAGTCGAGAGCTTAAGGCAACTCATTTTCTGTTAAAAATGGTGGGTTTGACTAGGGATAAAGGGACCAATTTCTCGTTTTAAAGAGATATAATATAATAATATGGAACAAATTGATACTAATGGAATGATTCAAAAGCAAATGATGATATCACTAATTAAACTTATCCTAATTGCTTCTCGGGAATATGATTTCTGTATATGCAATTCATAGAAATATTTCACAAAGCATGCAACATTATAGATCATTAAACACTTTAATGAAAAGAAAACAATAAGATAATTAAATTAATTAAATGGTTGATTAATTTAGTTGATTAAAACTCATTCACATATAAGAACTTGTTATCTCATATATAACCACATAATGAAATAATATATAAGAATTTTATTACCTATTTCAATGAAACATAGTAGCAATATAAAGATAATAGTACCCAATACATCATCACTGTGCTAAAAGAAAAGATAGCTTCAGGTTCTCCTTCTCAATAAGATAACTTTGGATTTAAACAATAGTGCAAGTTCAAAGTTTCTTTCAAAAATTCAGAACCCCTTTCCAAATGCATGAAAGGGGTTTAAATAACCTATTAATATTACAAAAATAGTAAACTAAAAAGTCTCCAAAAGCTTTAATAAACTAAGATAAAAATAAATCAAACCTAAAGATATCATCTGTTGCAACAAGAAACTCATGATTGTGCTCTAGGTTGATTTTACATCTACTCCAGGCTGATTTTACATCTGTTCTCTGAGTCCACATATATCCGTCATTGGATTTAGCTTGGGGGCGGGGGGGGTGAATTGGATGCATACGTATCCGCCCCATGAATATTGCATCATTGAGTGCTGGAAGGAATTAGGTCATTGCATTAGGTATACACCTCAGCACTAGCCACTGACTATGCGACTTCACCAAGAAATGCCAATAACCTTCAAGGTTTATTTTTTATAAACTTTGAATAGCTTTAATCCTTTTGTTGGACGATTCTTGCCACGATTGTTTCAAAACTTTGACATCTGACAAAGTGTCCTTGGGGCATTCTTGTATTAGATTGGCCTGCAACAAAGTATCACTGGTATATTCGATGAAGTTTGAAGCGAGATTTCTTGCTCTGATAATAGCCATTTATGCCTATCTCATTTTGATGTCCCAGTCACCGAAAACAATATATTTTTGTGATTCTTCAATTTGAAGGAGACCAACTGATCTTCCTTCAACACTGTCTTGCCAATCAGTATATCCTCAATAAAAATTAACACAAATTTATCCAAGTACTGATGAAATATACTGTTCATGAGACACGTGAAGGTTGCGGGAGCATTGGTTAGCCTGAAGGGTAACACCACGAACTTGTAATATCCATAACAAGTTCTAAAGGTTATCTTTGCTATGTCTTCTTACTTGATTCTGATCTGATGGTACCTCAAATGTAGATCAATCTTTGAGAACATTGTCGCATCCTTCACCTAATCAAACAACTCGTTTATACATGGTAAAGGATATTTATTTTTAATAGTCAGCTTATTTAGCTGGTGGTAATCCATACACATGCGCAAAGTTCCCTCCTTCTTTTTAACGAAAAGTATTAGGGCTCCCCAAGGTTTCACGCTAAGGCGAATGTAATTTTTATCCAACAGTTCTTGTAACTGCATTTTTAATTCTGTCAACTCTGGTATACTCATGCGGTAAGGAGCTTGGGACACCAGAGCTACTCCTGGTATCAATTCAATGGTGAAATCTATATCTCTTTTTTTTTTTTGTGGAGTCGGGGGGTACCAGGTTCTCTTCAAGAAATATGTCCGAAAAAATCTGTATTATTGGTATATCTTCTAAAAAATAGATTTTTCCTTTGGGTTGGCATATCCTACTTGAATTGCATAAATTTGATATCCTTTTCTGATACATTTTGCTAACTATGAGGCAGTTACTGGTCTTAGTTTGAGAGGCCTTAGTATACCTTGTATTTCCTGCCTTTTTCCCTCCTCGTCCATATAGTAAATAGCTTTTGTTTTACAGTTTATGAGGGACCAATGTTTTCACAACCAGTCCATGCCTATTAGAATGTCATAAGATCCTAGGGGAAATACATTCAAGTTCGCCATTAGGGACTGACTTGCTATTTTCAAAGGGAAGTTGCTTACTTTGGCCAACACTCATCATTTTTCCCCTGTGGCTAGCTGTACTAACCAAGGATTTTTGAATTTGACAGCTTGTAAACAATGTTGTTAAACTATCTTAAGACTAACATAACTTAATGTAGCTCCTGGGTCAATTAAAACAAATATAGTTTGTTCATTAAGTTTACCTTCGAATTCCACCATGGTTGGTTGATATTTTGCCTGATGGTCTTCAAGGGCAGCATTGATTTTTGGGATGCTCCTGACCACTTCTCCTATAGTGGATGCCTCCTGAATTTGCGAAATATGTTATGTTCCCTTGCGATTGGGACATTTTTTGATGTAATAGGGTCCTCCACATCCCCAGCATTGTACTGGGGGTCTTGCTGCTATTTCAACTTCAGTTCTGCCCGACTACTTGTTGGTCTTGGATTCAATAGGAAGTCTAAATTTGGACTGATTTCTATTTATTTGCCCTTTGTGGGGTCCTTTATTGATTATAGGCTTGTTTCCCTTGCTGCCAACAGGGAATTTAACTCCTTTTTTATTAATCCATTTCCTTCCTACATCTCCCTTTCGCTTGCTTTGCTGATAACATATATGAGCTTTCTGTATGACCTCATCCATGTTTTTTGGGTTGTCGAATTCAGGATGCTCCTTCATGAACGACGAAAAACTACTGATAAATCACTGCACCTTCGCCTTTTCCTCCCATATGTAGGGTACATACCGAAATAAGGATGTAAATTTTGTAATGAACTCATCCATTGTTAGCTGTCCCAATCTTAAATCGTGAAACTTTTTTTCTTTTCTATCATAGAATTGTTTAGTTAAATATCTTTCCTTAAAATACCTCTGAAAATTTTCCCACATTATGTTCTGTTCATTCACCCCACACACAATCTTTACTTCCTGCCACCACAAGGTGGCTTTCCCTTGCAACTGGAATATGGCCAAGCGAGCTTTTAAATTATGATCATATTCATACAACTGAAAATACTTATTCATATTAATAAGCCAAGCTTCAGTTGCCTCTTTTTGCTCACCATCAAAGAGGGGCGGTTTTATTTCCTGAAACTCTCCTCGCAGTTCTATCCTTTGGATTTTCTGTGTTGTGTTCAAGTGCACTATCAGATTTTTCTTCCCCTCCTTCCGTCTCTAGATATTTTGTCCGATATTCTAGCTCCCCAGTCATATGTCTATTTTCTGGGCTGGGGATTGGCTTACGCTTATTTTTCCTATCTGATAAACTCTTAATAATCTACCCTCAACCATGCCATCTCACTTTTCAACTCTTGCATCGTTTCCATAATGGTGGTATTGGTGTTGCGTAGTTCTTCTCCTAGTTGTAGCCATACTTCAGGGTTAATTTCTTGAAAAGATGCAGGTCCTAAAGTTGTCATGGTCCTATGCAGTGTGTTACATGTTCTCTTCATGCTACCTGCTTTGGCTTCTTTTATTGGAAAAGTCACCCACATTGTTAAACATTAGTTTCCAGAGGCCTCGGTTTTGTAACTTGAGTGCTCTGATCCCACTTGTCATATCTCCACATAACAAAAAAAATTACTTAGAAATTTTTACAACATATAACCTATATTAATCCCTACATCATTGAACCACAGTCACAATACCATATAAGAGTCACTTTGAAATGCATGTAAATATTTATTGTTTTACCATATTCATTACATTACCCATCACATTACTTAGCAATTAAATGGTTTTGCACACTGTATGGTTGGCATTGATAATCGATGGGATTTACATTAACACTGACATAACCCTACTATACTCTCGAGCGTTGATAGGAGCAGATCTCGAAACTTCATTTGTCAACTCACCAGTTGTCCACCCTTTCTTGGCATCCTCACTCCATCGATGACCATGCGTGCTCAAGCTCATCCGATGATAGAGCCGCTGTCTAGCAGCTTCAGTTAAGCTTTGTGTAAGGTTCCTTTGTTCAATTGTCACTTCTGTGTTTTGGTTTGGCCTTTGGCTATCTAGATCATTTCTTGAAACCTTCACAGGCCTTTGTGCGCAATTCCTTTGCAGCTAGAGAGCGGCCTCGAGGCCCTGTGCTTATGGTGGAATTGGATCGTAGCGCGGCCCTAACAGGTAATTTTCCTCCTTGTAAGGTTTATATATATGAAGTAACTTTTGCCTCTTTGCTCACTGGCATAGAGGATAATACTAGATGTGGGTTTGTTACAAGTTCTTTTGGAGGCCCTTTGGTGCTCAGAGTAACGTTGTGAGTCACAACCTCCAGTGTTCTGTCATGGTTCTATGCCCTGACCCTATTAGTTGCTTCAGGTATGTGCAAACCTTCTTTCACAGTTAAGGGTTCTAGCGGGTCCGGTTTCTTCTTGAGTGCCCAACTCAAAGAGTTAATGTTTAGAAAGTTCATTTGGTTGTAATGCCGTTGGACCCATTGGACATTATGGAACCCGTCTAGACTTTCTGAGGCCCACCTCTCTCAAGACTTTATATGTTAAATTAGATGATAGTATTATTTTGACGAGGGTTCTCCTAGGAATTATGTAAGATTTAACTCATTAGTTTATTTGAAAGCTGCTCTGTAGCGGGTGTCTACCCTATTTGAAATCAAATAAGAGAAATTTTTAGCCATCAACAAGTGTGGTTCATCATCAAGACCATATGAAGAGGCAAACCATGGCAAATGCTTAAATAGAGAACGATGTAGAGACCATAATTTCAAGTAACGCTGTATTTAAATTATGATATTAATTTATTAATAGAAGAGGCAGACCATGGCAAAGGCTTAAATAGAGAGCGATGTAGAGATCGTAATTTCAAGTAATGCTATATTTAAATTATGATATTAATTTATTAATATATTAAAAACAAATATTATTAAGCAATAGTAAATTAAATGGCTAGTTTTTTAAAAAATAATATTTAAATTATGATATTAATTTATTAAAACATATATTAATTAAATAAAACTATATTTAACTGTTAGTTTTTGAAAATATATTTTAAATTAATTTATTAAAATCAAATATTATTAAAAATTTCAAATAAAAATTATAAAAATAACTCAAAACTCTAAATAAAACAAAATCATTTAATAAAAAAAAAATTAACGCGAATCAAAATATATGTATATATAATATATATATAACAAGATCAATATAAAATATAAGATTGAGTTTCATTAAGTAAATAATTAAAATACTAAAAAATAATTTATAAAATTAACATTTTTTATATTAAATATATTTAACAAACTTTATAGCTATACATTTTCTATCAAAAATTAAACAATACAAATAAATATAAATGAGGATAGAAAAGCCAATGCTGAGCATTTTTCCATAGACCAAGCATTGTTCATGATTATCTTTAAACTGACGTACAAGCTTATATTATTATTTCTATAACAATAGTAAATATGAAATATGAAAGCACGAGAGACACCAACACCATATTTATTCAAAACTGCTTTACGGGCTTTAAAATTTATAAAGATTAAGGTTGTGGAACCGGGTATCAAATTTACAGGGAATAATTATATTTCAATGAGAAAGGTTAACATTGTTTTTTTTTTTTAATATTTCCAAGCCAAAGTAAATTATTTTTTCCTATATTAAAAATAAATATTGATTCAAAATTTCATCATATTTTTAAATATTATATTTGTATTTATATTTTTTTGGGTTAAATTGTATATAATATATATATATATATATATAATATATATATATATATATACATTAATAAATTAATGGTAAATTTGAATAATTTAATAAATCGATTTATTTATAATTTATATAAGAATTATATTAAAAAAATTTAATTGGATTATTTACTTATAATTTATATAAAAATTATATAGAAGATATTTAATAAGGTTATTTTTTGTTTTATTTCCTAGACATCATTGTTTAGATACAATGAAATTGTTTTACAATGATACTTTAATTCTTTTTTATTATTCCAATGGTTTATACAACTGCAATGAGTGTTTTTAAAATGTAATCAAAATATTGTATATGTTAGAAAAATAAACAACAACAACCATTTAAAACTTCTAAAAACACAATTTTCTGTAAAAGATATGTAACTTGTATTATAATCTTTCTCTATAAAAATTCTAAGCATAATGATTGGTGCATATGTGCATTATGTTGTAAAATACCACTTGCAAAAAAACATAGGGATAAAATTATTTTTAATCACCAAAAATGAATGTTTAAATTGACTAAGTCTTATTCAAGCATTGAATGTTTGGTAAGAATCAAACCTATAAACATACAAAAGACATGTAAGTACTATCTATAAATATAAGCAAAAGAAGCCAGCAATAAATACAAGGAAAAAAAATAGTAAATAAAAAAGTGGAATAGTAAAAAGAATTACCGTAACCAAAACTTTGCATTCTCAAATTTCATCATTAAGATTTAATTCCAACAAATAAATAATATATGCATACCGGGATCCATGCCAATAAGATTTTATTTATACAAATATTAACCTTTCATTTTTTAAACTATTATAATATGAGAAATTTTTATTTTATTTTTATATTTTTAATTTTCCATGATATATTAAAAATAAATTAAAAATAAACCATTAAAATAAAATATATATATATATTATAAATTATTTTGAAAAAAATAAAAAATAATAATTTTTTTAAAAATCTTTTTCTAACCCTTTCGAGAATTCTCGAATGACAACTTTAATTTTGAACCCTAGTCATCCAAAATCCGAAACAGTTATAACACCAAACATGAAAGCAAGCTAGACACCAGGCCTCTGCATTTTTCCATAAATAGGCAGTTTTTCATTATCCTCTCAAAACTGACCTACAACAGTAAAATTTTACAATTGTCCATAATCTCACACAGTTATCGCTGATCTTAGTGCCCTCATCTCGTCATCTTTCCTATACGGTCGCTGTCAGCCATGTGGCGACTTCTCTGCACAAAATAGGAAAAATTCCAGCTCTGCACTGCAAAGGTTTAGCCAAACCCACTTAGCCGAGCCATGTTCTTGCTGTAATTTTAAGGTTTTCGGATGCAAAGGTAAATAAAAGAATACAAATCGGATATACACTTATTTCAGCACCTGCAAAGAATAGAATGCTATCATGAATGGGCTTGTAGACTTTGGTTGCAGGACTTCCAGCCTGCAAAGGGCTTTTTTATTGAAAGCTAAGCTAGTTAGCCCATCAAGTTGCATTGGATTGTAGGCCTCTTCTTCTGTCATCCTGCGTCAAATGGTCATGGGGGTTGAATGGGTAGCAGCATGCAGTCAAAGGGAGCTTGTGAGGGCAACATAGTGGAGCGCTTCAGAGTAATGTGAGTGAGATAGTTGAGTTGGAGGTACAGGACTTGAATATCCTCAGAGATAAGTCTGCAGGCAAGTTCATCATGAACTGGCCCTGTAAAATGGTTGTGGCCGAGGTACATATTCTGGACCTAGACCAGCAGCTGGGAAACTTGGCCTGTGAAGAGATAGATCATAGTTGAGATCCACCATTGGTGTATTGACTTGAACTTGGGGGACAATGGGTTCAGAGAAAGAGTTTGTCTGCATTTGAAAAAACGTGAGTGGGAAACTGTATAAGATGGCAGGGATGCTGCCATTGAACTGATTGAAGCTCGGATCAGAATAAGTCATTCTTTATAAACTGTATAGCTTTTCAATGTTGCCATTGAGCTTATTGTTGAAAGGGAAAGATACTGGAGTAAACTGGGGAGAGAAGGCAGGCTTCCTGAGAGCTAATTGTGCTAAGGGGCTGGGCTACCTGAGACAGAATGGATGCGAAGGTGGGGACTGAACCTATGAGCTTGTTGTGACAGAGAGTGAGATTTGACAAAGCGTGCTGCTGACCAATATCCCGGTCAATCTCACCCATAAGCTGGTTAAAGCTCAAATCCGATGTCTGCAACTTCTGTAAGGCACACAGGCAGGGAGGAATACTACCCTATAGTACGTTTTGCTTATACCCATAAACTGGAGTTTCTGGTATAGAACCTGCCACCAAACCTGGGACTAATGTGATATCTACCAAGGTCTAGATGCAGCCTAGAACCCCATCCAGCTTATCTGTGAGCCCTGAGGCACTTGTGGATCCATCGCCTAGATTGAGGGTCGCAACTCGGTCTGGTTCACCTTGAGATTTACACAAGGGTCCAGAAAAGCTGCAAGAATCGGCCTGAATATCCCTTGACTTGAAGAAGGTTGAGGTTGGCATGTCGTCCATGGTTTTCCAGATTGATTGCAGAGCAAGAAAGTCAAGCGGGTCTAGCATTGGCTCTGACGACCATATCACCATTTCCAGGACAAGCATTGGAAACATTGCTCTCAAAATCTTACTCACCCTAATCGTCTCCAATTCCATAGCTAAAACACATAAACACCGTGATATTACAATTTTGATTTTGAATTGATCAAACTCAAAGATCAAGGAACCCAAGCTATAATTGTAACATAAGATCTCTTCACACCATCGCACCTCCTGAACTTCTCAACCGACGGGAAGCTGAAAATAGGCGATGCGGTCCTACAGAAAACTTAAGGTCCACCATAAATCTGACGAAATGGTAGTTGCTTTCCCATGCACCATTCAATGCAGCCTTCTGTAAAACACCATTACACAAGAAACAAACTGTCCATTCCCTTCTCCTGCAAATGATAAATAAAAACATTTATTGTACATTCACTACAAGCTATCTCAGAGTTTTCTCACACCTTTCCTTCATCGGCAAGCAATGGATTCCCCAAACGACTCATATCCTGTTGCAAAAACCATCCTACCCACCACTGAGTTTATCATTGTTGATGCAGTTGTCGCTAAATAAGCCCTATCATCCATACGGGTTACGCCAAAAGAGTACCCAAAATCTCCGCTATTATCTCTTGGGCGGGAAATTCGACATTGGCCAGAGTTGCAACGGTCTTCCGAGCCTAGCAGCCAAGGCCAATTACAAACCTACCACTTCGGCATGTGAGGTGCATGGCAACAAAGAAACTGGGAAAATGAAAGCATTGAGACAAAAAGGTGGGACAAATCGTATTGTCTCCACAGCATGAGGAATGGAATCCATGTGAACCTTCATTGGTGTCATGCATCTAATGCTACTCGAATTTTGTGGACATCACAGGATAGGAAAAAACGAAAGCATTTTATTTTATTTTTAATCTAGAGTAGCGGTAGGGTATATCGTTTGACAACTTGAGGTTGTTGTTCTGTGTTTTCTTTTTCGTTTTTTCAAAAGCCTAGTGGAGCGGGTGAATATTCTATTATATTTTATTTGTACTTGATAAATGTTTTATTTTGGTAAATAGTGTGTTCCAAAACATAAGCAGGATTTTAGATATATTTTAAGGAGGGTGAGTTGGTTTATAGATATTATTATGTTTGTTTTGAAGGGAGGTATTATGTACGGGATATTTGTTTACTATTTATCAATGTAGTTAAATATGAAAAATATTTTTCAATTTAATAAAGTGTAATTTTAAATTTTTTTTTTTTTACAATTTATTTTTTTTTTATTTATTTTTTATGGGATTGATTGTCAATTTGAATATGTTATTTTCCAATGTCTCAAAGAATACATAGTTCAGATTAAATTTTGTTTTGATTTTTATTGCATTCCATAACTATTTAAGCCAAGAGTACATAGATCATATCAAATTTTGTTTTTGTTTTATTGTATTCCAAATTAAACGAGTGAGACATCACATAATTAGGTAATTGTTACATTTCTTTGTTAAAAGATGCAAAATATTTTTTTTTATATAATTACAAATTTTACTATTTATAATTTTTATATGAATAATGTCTAATAATTTTGTAATTTCCATAATAAATTACTTCTTTATATTTTTAAATTTGTAATGTTTACCATTTTATATTTACTTAATATAGTTATAACATCTAATATTTCAAATAACACCAAAACAAACTATATACTATAAGTAGCTATTTATAAATAACACACTGTATTATTTCTTATTTTTTTAAGTTAAGATGTATATTAAATGATAATTTTCAACATCGTGATCAAAACGAATCCTACCCAAAGATACATTTTACAACTACATTTACAAAGCTTAGTTGTTAATTCTTTTAATATATCACAATGACCAAATAGTTCCAATATTTTTTTACAAAGGGGCAGTGATAAACTACTATGTAGCGCTTGTTAATAATTAGCGTTGAAAATATATATCTCTATATAAATAAGCTACTATATAGCACTTGTTAATATTGGTATATTTACAAATGATTTTAAATTAAAATTAAGTTTGAAAATATATATCTCTCTCTCTATATATATATATATATTTTTTATTTTTTTTGTAAGCTAGGATGGTACTCATTCTGTTACTTTGATCAACAGAACATTACAGCATATCCAAAAAAACAGTTGAAGCCCGCCCTCTAGGGGAAACCGGGACATAGCACCATCTATAGTTTTTAATAGCAGCCCAAAAATAATAGGTCCACAGCTTGGCAGACTTAGCTAAGTAAACTATGCAGTCTTGAAACTTACTGAAACTATTACTAAAACTATTGGTCTGCACAACATGATTGTTCCTATCTTGCACATGAACAAAACCAAAACAAAAAAACCGCTTGCAATTTCTAACCATCTTTTAACTCAGTCGATGCCGCCATCTGTATGCTTGTTTGTTGCTCCCTCTGGTCCAGAATGGTCCCGATTCAGCATTTGCTGGATAGCATCCAGCTGCTCCTCCTGCTTCGTCATAGCTATGCGCAGGTAGCTCAGTTCTCTGCGAATAGTTTGATCACCTAGGGCCAGCTCCACCATCTCTTTGGCCACGTGCTCCATGGCCTTGGCAAGAAGCCCCTTCATCACCCAATAAATATGCAGCTACTATTTGATTAAGGACATCCGTCCTCTGGTATGACCCGGGTCGTGAAGGAGAAATTCCAATTCCTCCATTTCGTCATCAGACTGATTCTGCAACGCTTCCTCTTCAAGGTAATCCATGATTCTACGCACAGCCGGGTGGGAGTGACGAAGAAAGGCCTGCTCAGCCCTACGAACACGGAGGTTGACAGTTTCCCTGGGTTTTCTGCCTTTGCCCGAGTGCCTGGAAGTTTCCCCCTCCTCCTTTACGGGCTCCCTCTGCCCTTTGCCCCACTTACCCGGCAGGTCCCTTTCACTATCAGGAGAAATGTTGTGCTTCCGCAGGCCGAAACGACGGGTCCCAGCCTCCCGATAATCGGGAAGATCAGTCCTCGCCTGCTGTTTAGTTTCCTCAGCTAAGTTCTTTTGAAGGTTCCGGCGATCGCTCACAGCTCTTTTACCCAAATCTTCGTCCGGGACGTCCTCCATCTCGTCAAGCGTAGAACGGCGCTTCCTCATTCAATAGCATCGGACCTTCGAATCCCGGCAATTCAACTGATCCGTCTTCGTCTGTTCTTGACCTTCCGCAGCCGCGTTCTTATGATAGCGCCTACCATCGCGCACGGCCTCCGGGATCTTGTCATCATCCGAGTTATCCTCAACCTCCCACACAGTGAAAGGCGGTTCCTCCTGCATAAAAACTTTACCTTTTTGGCTCCTATTCTCTTCCCTTGCCCTCTGATGCTCCTCAACCTGCTTCAGTTTCTGTCTGGTCTCCATGCTGTCCACGGGTCTATCGCGACGCTTTCTCTGTTTGCCTGAGATTGTAACAGCTCTCTGATTCCGCTCAGTGGAAACCTCCGCTCTTTCCCAAATTAGGAGCTCACAGAATGCCGTAACAATCGGCCAGCCGTGGTTATAAAGCAAATGTCTTTCTTCGGGGATCCAATTTGGGCCGGATTTCTTAAGCCGCCGGTAGATCTCCGGCGATCCCCTGCTCCCAACCATCATTTCAGTATTAATCTCCTCAGCAGTGCGATCAGACGAACCGCAACCACCACCTCTCATAGTTCGGGCATTAATTAACTTACCATGGGTGTACTTTTGCCTAACCGCTCCACCCGCCGCCGCTGTACTGCCATCGAAATTCTGATCTGTCATCCTGTAGCCCGCAATGAGGATACTATCAGATCCCAAATACCCCATGTTCTTGAGTCGGGAACTCCACTGTCCCCTTTTAGTCCAGCTCACCGCTCCGTGCATTGGCATTTGCGGCTTGATCATGATCAGCCTTGATAAGGTCCACCACCTCCTTCCACTCCCCGTTTCCCTCTACGGCTCGCCACTGGCTATCGATTGTGCTGCCACGTCCTCTGCATCCCCAATTGGCCAGCCAATCCGCTGCCTGATTCCCTTTTCTGCGGACATGACTGATAATTCTGTAGTCGATGTGTTTGAGGAGCGCTGCAATTTCTTTAACAATCCCCGGAGTCCGCCAACTTTTAGTAACCTTCTCCCATCCCTGCCCATTGTTAAGCCTTCGCAGCATGTCCACTGCAAGTTGCGAGTCTCCTGTAATTTCCAACTTAGAGTAGCCGTTCCTGATGGCTATCTGTAGTCCTTGATGCAAGGCCCAAAACTCGGCCTCATTATTGGTCATCTGGCCTCCCCAGTCAGCGAAAATCCATCTGACTCGGCTATTGCTGTCTCTGAAAATCCCCCCGAAACCAGCGTCGCCGGGTTCCCCTTCGAGGCCCCGTCGAAATTGAGTTTAACAAAGTGGTCACTTGGATAACTAAACTTTTCTGGGCTTTGAGTTCGCATATCATGGCTGGCCGAACATTTAAAATGAACCATCTCGGGTTTTAGGTTTATCTTATTCAGAATTTCTTGTTCATCCGGATTTGCCTTCCAGTCATCACTCGCCCATTTACCGACTAGGATAGTCTCCCGCATACTTTCGACCACCCGATCCCAAATTACCTCTGGTTTTTTGGCAGAATTTTGAAATATCCTCCTATTTTGCTCCTTCCAAATCATCCAGAGGATAAAGGGGGAGATAAGATTCCAAGCCCTCTGGATCACCCTGCAGCAAAAGGTTTCTTTACACCAGTTGAAAATCAAATCATTAAATTCCCTGCTGTTAGTTCCTGGTTTGTTGAACAGTCATTTAGCAAGCATCCAGAGTTTCTCTGTATACGGGCATCTGACTAACAGGTGATCTCTAGTCTCAGTATCATTGTTGCACAGGTAACAACGTGAAGGGCCATTAAATCCTTTTTTATGTATACGGTCCCAGGTTAAGATTTTATTTTTAGTTGCCAACCAAATAAAAATTGTCACCTTCGGCCACCAGTTGCCCTCCCATATTGTTTTCCATTCCACATTTCCGTCTCCTCTGTTATGAGAATCCATTAGATAATAAGCCTCTTTGGTTGTAAAAGTCCCCTTCATAGAGTTCCCCCATCGGAGGATGTCTTTCCCCTGGCGAACTCTAATTTTTCTTGATCCCATTTCTTTCCGGTAACAATCTTGGAGGTCTGGGTTAAGCTCCCGAACCCATGCTGTCGGGTCTTCCCAGACTCTCCACCCCTCCAATATGTCATTTACTTTCCAATAGTCCTTTACATTGGTTCTATTTCCTTCAACTCTGCCACGGATCTGGAGGAGGTTCTGAATGCTGTTCAAACTTTCACGTTGTTGCCACCTGTCATCCCAGAAGTTGGCCTCTGAGCCACCCTGGATTTCCCAGAAGGTATGTTTGCCAATCAAATCGCGGTTTTGAGAGGCTAATTCCCAAATAGCGGAGCCTTTGGGGATTTCCTGTTGCCTGAGGATATCGACCTGAGAGGCTGGCATTCTGTATTTTGTCCTCCATATAGTTTTCCAGAGATCGTTTCCACCACTGAGCCATCTCCACCACAGCTTGGCCCCCAGGACCCTGTTAAGAGTTTCAGGGTCTCTCAAGCCTAATCCACCTTTCTCTTTTCTTTCAGTTAGCTGACTCCACGAGACTAGGGCCCATTTTTTCTTCTGATCGGATCCGCTCCATATGAATTTCCTGATGATTTCTTTGATTTTAGCACAAACCCCAACAGGGGCGGCCATAATCGATAGAGGGTAGATAGGGATAGCTTGAAGGACCGACTTAGCAAGAACGACTCTGCCAGCAATGTTGAGAACTCTGAAGGCCCAATTTGCAACCTTGTTGCCTAATTTGTCCAGCACTCCTTGCCAGTTTTTCACCCTCTTAGAAGTTAAGTCCAAAACATTACCCAAATATTTAGTAGGTAATTCCCCCCTTTTGAATCCAAGAATTCTGATTAAGTGGGATTTGACCTGGTCTATTGTGTTGAAGATAAAGATGCAGGATTTGTCCTTATTGATTTCTAACCCAGAAGCCTCTGCAAACAAATCCAAAATTCTTTTGAGATGTCGAACTTCTTTTACCGTTGGTTCTCCAAACAGCATTATGTCATCAACAAATTGTTGATGAGTTAGGGATAAGTTGTTTCCCCAAATTTGCAACCCTTTAATTCTGTTTGCTGCTCGTTCTTGTTTGATGAAGCGACCAAGGCCCTCAGCGGCAAGAATAAATAAAAATGGGGACAAGGGGTCTCCCTGTCTAATACCTCTAGAGGCATTGAAAGTTTTTGAGGGGCTTCCATTAACCAGAATAGAAAAGTGAGGGGAGGAGATCAGGTTATGGATCCAAGCAATCCATCTTTGGTGAAAACCAAATCTCTCTAGGACAATTTCCAAATATTTCCAATTTAACCTATCATAAGCTTTGGATAAGTCTAATTTAATCATCATTCCTTTTTGCTTTTTAACTTTTAAGGAGTGGATAACCTCCTGAGTTACAACAAGGCTGTCAAGAATCTGCCTGCCTTCCACAAAACCAGTTTGTTCAGCCGAGATTAAATTGTCCAAGAGAGGTTTTAATCTTTTGGCAATCAGGGATGTAATCATTTTGTAAATAACATTGCACAAAGCTATAGGTCTGAAGCCATTAGCCTCTTCTAGGTTATCTCCCTTAGGGATGAGTGCGTAAAAGGTAGAATTGAGAGCAGGCCATACCTTTTGGTTTATCCTTGATTCTTCCACTAAGTCCAGTATCTCTCTTCCCAGGAAGTGCCAGCCCGCTTGGTAAAAGTCCACTGTGAAACCGTCCGGCCCAGGAGCTGTCCCCTTTTTCATAGCCTTCACAACTTCCTCCAACTCCTCTAAGGTCACTGCCCTCATGAGAGCTTTGTTTTGGTCCTCAGTGATCAAGCTGGGGATAGCTGAGCAGATCTCCTGAATGGCTCTCGTTCTATCAACTTGAGGTTCTGCTAGAATCTCCTTGTGGTGATCCATCAGGACTTGTTCAATTTTGTTCTGCTCAACTACTCTTTCCCCATTCTTGTTTTTGATCGATAAAATCCTGTTTCCCTGCCTGTGCTTGATCATAGCCTGGTGGAAGAATTTAGTGTTTCTTTCCCCCTCTCTTAGCCACTTTATCCTAGATTTTTGACGCCACAAGATCTCCTCTTGCTTTCGTCGTTCTTCTAATATGCCAAGGATTACCCCCTCTTTATTGATGCTTTCCTCTGTTCTACCTTCTAATATTATCTTCTGCTAAATATCCGTCATTTCCTTTTCTAGTTTTTGTTTATCTTCCAAGATGTTGCCAAATTCCTCCTTGTTCCATCTTTTTATTTTGCCTTTCAGTTCTTTCAACTTCAGTTGGAACGTGTGCATCCTACATCTGCCCTGGCTGGTGCATTTTCCCCACTAGTCCTCAACTTTCTTGATGAAATCAGGGTCCCTTAACCAAAAAGCTTCAAATCTGAAAGGCCTTTTCCCCTGAATCCTCTTAATATCAATTTCTAATCGGATCGGCCAGTGGTCCGATCCCAAAGATGGAATGATCTTGGCCTCCACAAAAACATCCATATTCATGATGGCTTCCGAGACTAGGAATCTATCCAGTCTAGATGCAATTTGGTTTTTACCTCCCCTTCTGTTGTTCCATGTGTAGATCCCATTGATACTCTGGATATCCACCAGCCTGAGTTCCTCAATCATTTCATTGAAGCTATCCATGAAGTGATCCCTCCTCCTAAGCCCTCCTTTTTTCTCGTCCAAGGATCTGATCAAATTGAAGTCCCCACCAATGATCCAAGCAGCTTCAGGGTAGAGTCTGCGGATGGATTTGAAGCTGTTTATGAATTGATCCTTTCTCCCCGGGAAGGGGGGGCCGTAGACCCCTGTAATAACCACCTGTTGAATAGTTCCTACAATCCTACCCAGTCCAGTAAGGGTTCCATTCATGCTGGACCAGTTGTCTATGATAATTTCATTGGGGTTCCACAGGATTGCAATACCTCCTGCAGACCCTATTGCATCTTGCCCAATCACTTGATATGGGAGATTACTTTTTCTTATTATTTCTACGAGCTGTTGAACCAAAATTTTTGTTTCCTGAAGGATCATAATACTAGGTTTCTCCTTTTTCAACTTGTCCTTTATATGCCTCTGCTTACCTCTGCTATTCAAGCCCCTAATATTCCAACTGATAACTATCATTTAAAACTTTTTGTAAGAGGGGAAAAATACCTCCGACAGAGGTATCACTTTACCTGAGTTTATCAATATCTCTCCCACTGTCTCGATAGTCTCACTCATTGGTTTCCGGCCTATTTTTCTGCTGTTTTTGCCAGAGCTGCCCATTCCTTTATCTTCACTGTCCTGCTCGCTTTCTGTCATAACTGGTTTGTCTGGGGGTTCTCCTTTTTTCTCTTTGTATTTCTGAAAGGCTTCTTTATATAATTGTTTTTGTTTTTCAGGTATGAATCTGTTGTCCAGATATTTCCATTCCTAGAGTAACTTTCTCATGATTTTCTCCTCTTCAGCTTCATTTTCTTTCGGGTTTTCCACTTCCATCCTAGATGCCAGTTCTGTTTCTGTTTCCTTTTCCTCCGGTTGTTCTCTGCTTGTTTTCTTTAAATCTGTTCCTTTTCCTTTTTCCTCTCCAGTTATGTCCATGGGGGTATTCTCTGGGTCCTCATCGTCTTCCAAGTTTACTTCATATTCTTCGTTTTCACTCTGCAGTGCCTGAAATTGATTTTGATTGCTTGTTTGGCTGGACTTCTTCTGTGATTGGGACTTCGGTCCTTCTTTATTCTGTTTTCTCTTCCTTACTACCTGTTGAAAGCCTCTCTCTGAATCCTCCATTCTCACAGTATTTCTCTGTTGGGCTACCTGACTTTTCTTGGACTCTTCCTCTTTATTCAGAGGGCATTGCCTGTATAAGTGGCCATATTCGTGGCAGATGCGGCAACGGAAGGGAATATGTTCGTAATCAATTGGCTGTTTCCAGATTGTATCATGATACTCTACTTCGACATTGTCTGGGAGAGGATCTGCCAGATTTATGTAAACACAGATTCTCGCATAAGCATTATACTTACCTCTCTTTGTAGCCTTTGCAGCTTTAACAAAGCTCCCAATCGTGTTGCCAATCCCCTCCAGGATTTCAGGGTCCCAGAACTCATCAGGGAGCCCAAACAATCTTACCCAAACCGGTGCATCAAGCATGGTTTCCTTTTCCGGGTTGTATCGCTCTTCCCAAAATTTCATGAACAGGCCAGCATTGTTCAAAAAATAAGGTCCCTCCTCAAAGATCCTGTTCTTGTCTTCCAGGTTGGAAAAGATTGCTGTGAAGAAACCTTGGGCTCCAAGTTTGAGGTCTACCTGTCCCCTAGGTTTCCATCTCTGATCAATCCATCTATAAAGTTCCCACTCAGAAGGCCAATACCCAACGAACCGACATATTAAGGCATGGTCTCTCATGTAACAGCTATATTCCTCCAATTTGTTGTTTGGAACAACATACCTTGGCTGTTTTTGAGCCCTAGGTAGGCATTTTCCTCTCATCCTTTTCTGCCACAGGTTACCCATCACTGGGGCATGATTTTCCTTTCCAGTATGTTGATCTCCTCCTGAGCTTGTCTCTCCTATTACCACATTTCTGAAGGAGGGGATCTCCCCCCCCCCTTGGTTCTCCCATTCCGTTCAGGGCGGTTTCTAATGATTAAAAACTGGATTGCCGTTTGAAAGCGCCTAAAACCGAACTTACCTGCCCTCAGGGATTCGCTGACAGACCGAAAAACTCGCTGGACACCTTTCTGCACTAATCAGACTGCTACAGCGGGATCTCCCGCATACGACACTGGCTTGTCAGCTGCGACTCTGCAGCCCTGAAAACCCTAGCAGAGCCCAACTCTTCGTATGCTCAGTTTTGAGATCGAAGCCCATATATCTCTATATATTTATATTTTTAGTATAATTCAATTATTAGATATATTTTTTTATAAGATCTTATCAAAATTGAAAATTTTAATTACTTAAATTGTTTTCTTAATGTATAGATAAATTATATTTTGAAATTGGTATGCAACTTTCAAAATCTATAGAATATCTAAAATGTTTTAGATAAAATTAATTGATTTTTCTTGATAAAATTTTGTAGATATTTATGTCATAATTTTATTATTATTTTTTCATCATTAATTTTTTTTTTTTTTTTTAATTTTTATTTTTTTAATGATGTGTAACTTCTCAAAATTTAATTGAAAATATTTTCAACTTCATAATAATTTTGACTAATAGTTCACTTTACATGACAGTGACAATGCTTACATTTCTAATTTACTTCATATCTGGTTTATTACTGGCTTGAAAAATAATGGTTACATACATTATCTTTCAAGTTATGTATCTCATTATTACCAACTTAGATCCATCTTAATTCCCAATCTACCAAAGAGGGGTTTATTATTGGCTTGAAAAATAATGGTTACATACATTATCTTTCAACTTATGTCTTTCATTATTACCAACTTAGATCCATCTTAATTCCCAATCTACCAAAGAGGGGTCAACTTCCTATTTTGAGGTGCACACTTCTTTTATAGTGAAAATATGTTTCTGATCCCTTTTCACGCTTGGTAGATCAAAATATTAAACATTACAACATCTCCCCATGCTGGATTGGAGAGCACACAAGAGCACACAATTATTAGATAGTTTTGTTTAATTTTTAATATAACCCTTTTTTATATATAGATGTATAATTCAAATTATTATTCATTCATATGAGAGCAGAGTTCCAAGGTAAAGTTTTTTTGACTTAACAAGTCAAGAATATTGGTAGTGTGGAAAATGTTTTGAAAATAAGAACATATGTGAGTTATATTATATGATGATTCATATCTTGCTAGTCTACCTATTACCAACTTTTGTCATATAGATGTATGTATTGTGATGTCGTCTATGACACTTGGAGGGTATACAAAACTTTTGAATCTTATCATCAAATTATACATAATTATTTATATTAATTTAGTTTGTATTAGATTTCCTTTATATTAATAAGTTCATAATAACATGTAAACACAATCCAACTTCATGGATGAGCTTATGAGTTCATCTCAAGGGGGCTTCACTAGGCAATACCATATCACGTGCATTCATATTGGGGGATATTTATTAAGGAAAAAATAATATAATATATTGGGGGATATATATGGGATAAAATGCTTTTATATTGGTAGGTATAAAAAATGGAACTCCAAGTTAATGAAAAAATATAAAGGGGTATAAAAAATGTTAATGAAAAAAAGAATACCTACAATATCTAGTGAAAGTATGGGTATTTTAAATTGGGAAGGTGTGTTGATTTTGTATTGGTAGGAGGTTAAATAATGTGATTTTTAGAGGTATTTTCCAATATGTAGTCAAACTAAGGGTATTGTTTAATATGCCATGAACGCATGTGATATGTCAAAGGTTCATTGAGTGAAACCTCCATAGTTCATCTAAGGGGGCAGTTGATCATCCATACCAACGTCCATCAGTGCATGTTTCCATGGATTCTCTTCCACCTCCACCTCATAACACTCATGTGGATGAGAGTAACTATGTACAACCACATGGACCAATAGTTGAGGTAAACTTTTGTATTCCTAAGATTTCAACATCTTCTTCTTTTAAGTTACATGCATGATAATTAATTCATAGGCTAATTATAATTTGTCCTTGCCATTGTGTACACATGCCCATATGCAAAGTGTTGCCGATGTCACGATTATGTGAATGCATGAGTGGGATGTTGCTTATAGAGGCACTGGCGATGTGGGTCCATCGATGCAGGCCTCAATCTTTGAGCCATAGGTAGGGGAGCACCAAACCCAGATTCAACAAACCCCCATCTTATCTGACTTGCATTTGGACTCGAGTGAGGTTAGTATATTCACATATGTATTTAATTGTGGTTCAAAATAATTTATTTCCATATTTTTTTTTTATTTTGTACAAATAATGATCTAATTAGTTTTAATTTGAATATGTTATATTGCAATACCGGATTTTGGACAACTACTTTGTGCAACATAGGAGTTATGGTAGTACTTAGAGCAAATAATTTGTATATTTTTAGACCCATTTCATAAGTTACATTTACATGTGATACAAACTTGGTATATTTTCTTACATGAACAGTTTATCAATGTACATGAACATTATTTTAGTTTATGGATGTTCATGTAGCATTTGTAATTTGTATATATTTTCATATGGAAAAATTATTGACACATTCGTTATTTCAATGTATGAATTTTTATTAATCTTGTTTATGGTTGTTCATTAAATTTTGAAGTTTGTGGATTTATTAATTATTTCACTAGCTTAAATTTTTTATATA
>APFE030518851.1:22617-41979 GCA_000404065.3 Pinus taeda
TATAGTACAAGTCACTTTGATACTTAAAATGAACTAAAATATATGATAGTTGAATTAAAAAAAACAAATATGATTGAAATAAGTTTTAAATTCAATTTTAAAAGATGTCTTGTAAACAACAAGTCAGTTTTATTCAAATCAATTTCTTTTGAGATCATCTACAACAGCTTATTCATAACATGATATGAGTACACTCTTACTATGATACAAGTCACTTCGATACTTAAAATGAACTAGAATATATCATGTATCAAATTTATATTGAGCATGGAAAGAATTGAAAATATGCTTCATATTGGCTTGTATAAAGTGTATTTTAGTGCAATCAACATGTATGGCTATACAATGATTTGAAGATTAAATTATTTTGAATTATTTAAAAGTCATCCAACTTATATATAATATATATAATATATATATATATATATATATATTATATATATATATATATGGAAAATTTTGAGACCCACCCAAATACCATTGCATGCCCAGCTCTTTTAAATATATTTCAATCAATTCCTTATGTCAAGGTTCAATTAAAAAACACAAATATGATTGAAATGAAATTTATTCACTTTTAACAGATGTATTGTAAACAACAAATAAGTTTTATTCAATTTTATTTATTTCGAGGTCATCTACAAGAGCCTAGTCATAACATGATAAAAGTACAATCTTACTATGATGCAAGTCACTTTGATACTTAAAATGAACTAAAATATATCATGTATCAATTTAATATTGGGCATGGAAAGAATTACAAATATGCTTCATATTATCTTGTAGAAAGTGTCTTTTAGTGCAATCAACATGTATGTTACTAAAATTCATTTTTTTAAAAACAAATTATTTGAATTCTAAAGTCATCCATATTATGATAAAAAACCTATGTACGGAAACTTTTGTGACCCACCCATATACCATTGCATGGTCAATTTTTAAGTATTTCAATCAATTTCTTATCTCAAGGTTCAATTAAAAACCAAAAATAGGATTGAAATAATTTTTATTCAATATTATTTCTTTTGATATTATCTACAAGAGGTTAGTCATAACATGATATAAGTCAATCGTACTAGAATTTAATATAGGTCAAAAAACAATATATTATAACATTTCTATAATTTTATATAATGTTATTAACTTTCCTAAATTTACTTAGCTATCCAAGTATTTCAATAAATTCCTTATGATTGAAATAAGTTTTATTCAATTTTAAAATATGTCAATGTGTGAACTATTGTAATGTGCCTCCTCTCATATCTACCCACTTTCACTAGCTTTCCCGGGGTAAACATGAGCTGAGGGGCTGTTGGAAATAGCAACAAGAAATGCTAAAAATAACATTGTTATAAATAGTAGTTTGGGTACCAATGTTGGACATAGAAACAAGGAATGAAAAATGGAAGTGTTAAAAATAGCATTGCTATAAATAGCATTTCGGGATGGATTCCAATTTTAGTTAGTCCCTGAACTAAAATTGAGAAGTAAAATTTGAATTTATCTTAGCAGTGCTTTGTAAAATAATTAATTAATTCATCTTGAGTTAATTAATTGTAGAAAATCAAACATGAAGTCTATGTGAAGACATGCAACAGTTTCTCCATTGATTGAAGAAGTTATCCCTTGATTAAAGGAGATCAGGATGAGTTGTACTTTGAGTTGTAATTAGTTAGCTCAATTAACTGAGTGAAGTCCAGTTAGATTAGTTCCAACAGTTTGTGGAATTAATTGTGAGTTCAGTTAGTTAATGGTTGCATGCATGTAACTGCTGCTCTCCAGATAACTAAATATTCTCTCATAAATAACTCATGCATGTCAGTTCAGTCAAAGACCCAGTTGAGATTAGAGGAAGGGACAATGTACTATTAGTTGGAGGAATTTTCCTATAAAATAAACTCATTCATGTAGAAAGAATTATCTCCTTCAGGTTTTTGCAATTATTTCTAAGCCAAGTGAGCAGTGTGAGGTGGTAATTCACACAAGTGGAAGCACTAGACCCCAGGAAAAATTGTGCAAGGAAATAGGAGGCTTGGAGGTAGGGGAGAAGGTTGTGAGAGCCTTTGATTGTTTATGAGCAGTATTGTTTGATTGCAAAGAGAGTAGGACAGCTTGTGAGCTAATTCTTTTTGTAATCTGAACATATTTTCCACTTGTATGATAATACAGAGATCGAGGTTTTTAGCTAAGGCTCTCCCCAGAGTATTATTCTATGTTCATGTGTGATTGATTTCTCATTCTCAGTTATATGTGTTCTATTTGATCTTTCTCATATTCGATTAAGCTTCCACAAAATTTGTTGTAGAAGTAGATATTGTATTTTGCTTTAGTATATTGCATAATCTGTTGATCTAAAGTGGGAATTTCTACATGATATCAGAGCAAAGGTGATCAAAGCAAAGAACAGTATACAAAGAAGAGAAGTTCGAAGTTTGAAGTTCCTGAATATAGAAATCGAGTTCTTATCACATCTCAATTTCACCAATGGCATTCAACGGTTTAAGACTCGAGTATGCCCTTGATGGCAACTCAAATTATATAGCCTCAAAGGATCGCATGGAAGCCGTATTAGAGAACAAAGATCTAAAGGACTTCACTGCTCAAGAAGTCCCCAAGCCGACAACAGCTAATGCTACAAAATTGGAGGAATGGAAGAAATGTGTGGCTAGAGCAAGGAGAATCCTCCTGGAGGAAGTTCAAGACCACATTGTCTCAAGCCTCCATGGGAAGGAGGTACCATTTTCAATGTGGAAAACATTGAAAGATCTATATCAGAATAGCAGTGATCAGAGGAAGCTGGCGCTGAAAGATAAGCTTCAGAAAATCAAGTGTTAAAAGGGCGACACGACCTCTACATATCTGAACAAGCTCACCACCTGCAGGGATGAGCTTGGAAGTGTAGGGATCACGATAGCCGATGATGACATGATGAGTTTTGCACTCCTCGATCTTCCGAAGAGCTGGCATAGCTACCATGACTCGGTTAATGGAAGAGAAAAACTGCTAGATTGCAAACGAATTTGGTCGGATCTCATGAAAAAAGGAGATAAGAAGAAGCACCAGAGATGGATCCTCATCGAAGCAAGATAATGAGGAAAATCTAGCCTTAGCAAGTAAGGCGAGGGAAGGGAAAGGGAAGGCATACCATTCCAAATCCATTTCTTCCCATGGTGGGAAGAAGTTTGACAAATAAAAAGTGCGATGCTTTCATTGTCATGAGGTGGGCCATTTTGCTACAAATTATCCACTGAATAAATCCAAGAAGGGATCCTTGGAAGGATCAGAAGGTGAGGCACTGGCCTCACAGTTCGAGTTGTATTTCACACTCTTTGCATGCATGGTTTCATCCAAGGTGGGATGTGGTTTGTTTCTTGACAGTGGAGCTTCTTTCCACATGACCGATGACAAGAGTTTGTTCAATACCTTTGAGGAGAAATATCTCCAGATACTCATAGCGATGGGTAATGATGAAAAGTATAGTGTCTCAGGTGTAGGCACGGTTGTTTTTCAGAGGGAGCCTGGAGCTCGCATTACCTTGATTGATGTCAAGTATGTACCAAGACTGAGGAAAAATTTGGACTCGATCGCAATGTTGGAAGACAAAGGCTATGATGTAGTCTTTAGTAAGGGAAAGGTTTTCCTTTGACACATCACCACTAGACATGTGAAGTAGATCGATTCACGAGTCAAGAACCTGTATACTCTTGAGGTTCAAGATGTATGCAAATCCTTGAGGAGCAAGGCAACTGATGGAGACTTAGTGGTTGAGAGGGAGAGTACATTACCTCTCAACATGCAGCGCCAAAAGAAGTCTCAAACAATTGTGGAGGAGCCACGATTGGTGAAGCAGCTTCAGGAGGTTGTGGAGTAGCCATAATTGGAGAAGCCGAGAGGAGATCTAGTGGAGCATTCACTCATGTAGAGACCTCCAGTAGGGGGAAATTTTGAGCCAAGTGGGCAGAGGGATCACATGCATCCATACCTCTAGGTTGGAGTGGGCAATGTGGAGAGACAATTCCAAGAAGGCTGGAATAGGGGTAGGATCATTGAGGTACCCAACCTCTTTTATTAGACCTTGCTACAGGAGCCCTGACAATGAGTAGCAGGACTGGCTGAGTGGGTAGAGATAGATGCGGATGGAGTGACAAAGAGAGCTACAATGCAGGAATTCCAAGACAATGCAGAGCTAGAAAGTTGCAACAATGCGAGAGGCACAGGAGTGTTGCACCAGTGCAGGATGACATAGAGAGGTGTGCAATGGTGCGAGATGCATGGAGTGTTGCAACAGCTCAAAGGTCAGAGAGGGAGCACTTGTCAACGGCAGAGGGAGCTTCAACATCAGAGGTTGTTTCTAGCCCAACAGGGATGTCACTTGGGAGATTTTTTGTTTCTAGAGTTGTTGGAGAAACAACACTTGGGAGAAGTGTTGCATGCAAAACATTCCAAAGGTTTAGGATTGGGTTCGAGTTGAATGCCTTTCTTGTTGAGAGGAAGTGTTGGAAATAGCAACAAGAAATGCTAAAAATAGCATTGCCATAAATAACAGTTCGGGTACCAATGTTGGACATAGCAACAAGGAATGAAAAATGGAAGTGCTAAAAACAACATTGCTATAAATAGCATTTCAGGATGGATTCCAATTTTAGTTAGTCCCTGAACTAAAATTGAGAAGTAAAATTCGAATTTGATCTTAGCAATTGTTTGTAAAATAATTAGTTAATTCATCTTGAGTTAATTTGTTGTATAAAATCAAACATGAAGTCTATGTGAAGACATGCAACCATTTCTCCATTGATTGAGGAAGTTATCCCTTGATTAAAGGAGATCAGGATGAGTCGTACTTTGAGTTGTAATTAGTTAGCTCAGTTAACTGAGTTAAGTCCAATTAGATTAGTTCCAACAGTTTGTGGAATTAATTGTGAGTTCAGTTAGTTAATGGTTGCATGCATGCAACTGCTGTTCTCCAGATAACTAAATATTCTCTCATAAATAACTCATGCATGCCAGTTCAGTCAGAGACCCAATTGTGATCAGAGGAAGGGAAAGTGTACTATCAGTAGATGAATTTTCCTATAAAGGAAACTCATCCATGTAGAAGGAATTATCTCCTACAGGTATGTGCAGTTATTTCTGAGCCAAATGAGCAGTGTGAGGTGGGAATTCACACAAGTGAAAGCACTGGACCCCAGGAAAAACTACGCAAGGAAATAGGAGGCTTGGAGGGAAGGGGAGAAGGTTGTGAGAGCCTTTGACTGTCTATGAGCAGTATTGTTTGATTGCAAAGAGAGAAAGATAGGTTGTGAGCTGATTCTTTTTGTAATCTGAACATGTTTTCCACTTGTATGATAATACAAAGATCAAGGTTTTTAGCTGAGGCTTTCCCCAGAGTATTCTTTTGTGTTCATGTGTGATTGATTTCTCATTCTCAGTTATATGTGTTCTATTTAATCTTACTCATATTCGATTAAGCTTCCGCAAAGTTTGTTGTAGAAGTAGATCTTGTATTTTGCTTTAGTATATTGCATATTCTGTTGATCTACAGTGGGAATTTCTACAGGGGCTACTATGACATGACTCAACCTCTAGATGACCTTAAGGAAATGAATCTGACATAACAAGATCTTATTGAATTCCCTTAGGTGCTACAAGACCCCGAGAAACTAACCAACCATTCTAGGTGTACAACCCTTGGGATAATTTTTTTTTTAAGTGAACTATACCCCCAGTAGCTCCCATGACAAGGCCTCCAAGTCACTATAACCCTCCAGTTTATCCCACAGGTTTTCTTCCCAGTGATTGTAGTCTCTTTTAAGAATTTTTGTGCTAACGACTGCAAAATTTAAGCCACTTTTCTAGGGGTAGGATCTAGACCTTTGCCCAAATCTTAATGAAAATTCCAAAAATTATAAATAACCCAGAGACAAATCCTCTAAGACAAAACTTACTCAAGGACTTGACCTAACCCGGTCTAACCATGACAATCATTCCGTCAAACACATAATGAACATGCAACCTGTGGCTCATGGATGCATATCTGAACATAGAGATTTAAAACTTATATGAGGTTTACCAAGAATGACTAATTCTCTTTCACAATAGCTGCCATGACACCAATTACATCATGCATTCATTAACCAATCATTCATCAATTAAAAGGTGATAAGAGCCATACTTAAATTTGTCATAACTTACCATGCTTATAACCAACATATAACCAGATAATTAACAATGATATAAAAACCATTAAGCCATATAATAACAAGTAAATTTAGTCATAAAGATAAGAGAAACTTATCTCTTATTAACCATATGAAAAATCCAACCAAGTCAGGGACTTCCACGTACCACCCGACCATAGATTGTGTTGAACCAAATATTTTTTTCAGCTAAACACCCCTATGCCATATTCCAAGCATGCATGTGGGATCTCATGGGATAAACCAATCAAAAAACAACCAAGGGAATCCATAGGTTAAACCACCTCCACCCTCACACTACCATGATCTCACCTAAACCAATCCCAAGATCACAAAACAGAACCAAGATTGGATGCCATCCCTTGAGGAATTTTCCTATCTCCACTCATTTGTTGAGGGCTTCCTGCAGAAAACCATATCTACCCCCAACCATTGGGATTTTCCTGAGACCACCTCACTCGGATCCAAAACCTTCCGGTAATTTAAAGCTCAACCAAGAATGAATCCCATCATACCATGGCTATTCGAAAATGTCAAGGTAAGGATAAAACCACTATCGAAATCGACAAAACCCATGCCAATGACAACAAATGAACCAAATACACACATGCATATACCATGCATGACAAAACCAGTTAGGAAATTGTACATGCAACCTGTTACCTAGCAGTATTCATGTTGAAGTTGCTTGATCCGACCTTTCCTTGTTTGATCCTTGCTTTCCTTTACTTTCCTTGTCCTTCCTTTGCTTGCTTGCTTGTTTTCTCCTCTTAGTGCGCCTCTTCTTATTTCTAAAACCAATTCCAAAACTAAACCAACCAAAGGTTGTGAACTTATCCTCATAATTATTTTTATCATTGATGTCTCTATTTTCTTCATTTTTCCTCTGTTTTCCTTCAATTTCCTTCTCACATGCAAATATGTGACCTTTCACTTTCCTTTTCTCCTAATTTCCTTCATTTTCATAAATAAAATGCCAATAATGCATTTTTGCCTTTTAAAAGCCCTTGTCAATGCCTTTGCCAATTTATTTAGCCATAATAAACCAAACCGAGCACCCCCACTAGGATGTTTTTCCCAACATTCAGCTTGGAATATGTGTCCCATGACCTTTGTCTTATTTTTCCTTTATTAACTTTATTACATGAACTTTTAACCTGATGATGTTTTGGACCCCTCCCCTTTAGGGGAACACAATCCTCAGTGTTCAATGACACCTATAACTAATAAGACCGCTGAAAACCAAAACATACTACCCATGGAGGTTTATAACTTAGCTCATTGCAGTATTTATAATGACCACTACTGAAAACATGACAATCATACCATGTATTAGAGTTTTATAACATAACTCATTGTGGTATTTACAACAATAATCACATATACTTATGCACATTTGCTTCAACCAACAAATAAACATATTATTTATGGAGCTTTATAAATCTAGCTCGATATAGTATTTACAATAATATACACATATATACATATGCACATTTTCTTTAACCAACAAATAAAAGGATATGATGGCTACATCCACAACAAGGGATTCCATAGGATCACACCTCCACCCTCAAAGTAATATTATGTAGGAGCATTCGACTCAAAAATATCATTGTATTTTGGTAGACATGGGGGTCTTGTGTTTTAAGGAAGTTGGTTTCCTTAGTATTAAATTAATGTAATTATTAAGGTTTTTAAGTAAGTTTATGAGAGATATTAAGAATAGGAATTAATTAGATATTGTGAGGAATATTGTAAATGTTCTCGAATGTAGGAGAACATGAGTAATGGTGAGTGATTAGTGAGGATTGAGAGATTTTGAAATATTGTAAATCTTAGATTAGGAATTGGTTTCATGATTTTGGGGATTAAAGAGAATCCTTAGGATTTAATTGAGTTGTTGAGATCCCCAAGGGATCATTGAAATATTTTAGGACTTGATGAGCAAATTAAGGATCTGAACCGAAATGGGTTACAAAACCTTTTGTATAAATGTAAACCTAAAAGGCATAGATAGAGTTAGTTATTTAGAGAGTTAGGAATTAGAGGAGTTTGATTGTAAGCCTATGGGCAGATAGGGAAACAGAGGCCATTGATATTGGAAATCAAGCTTGAGAGAAGAAATTGTGTAAATACTTGTTTATGAATATATAAATTCGATTTCAAACATATGTAGAGTACATATGTGATTAACTTGTAATTATTTATAAACGAAGTGTTTTTGCATAAGATATGTGTGTGCAAATGAAATCGAGAAGGACAGAGCACCGAGACAGCGTACATAGAAAATTGGAGGTTAAATAGTTCCAATGATGGACTGTAATGAAGCTTAGGAAGGAGTCAAACGAAAGATCAATGACGTAGAAAGTATCAAACAACAAAGCACGTAAATCGTCAGATCGGCCAGATCGACGGATAACAACGACGAAAGATGAATGGCGGAGAGTAAACTACGTGTTAGCATTAAGGGTTAATACTAAGATTAAGTGCTAAACCTTTGGTTAAGCATCTTAAAGGTTTTGATTTAAACATGTGGGCAATTTTCCAAAGGGGGAAGTGGTATCTCACGTAGCCTAAAGGCTGTAAGTGCTATTTCAATATTCTACGCAATAAAACATGGAGGCGCCATGTAGCATAACAAAACAACTTTTCTCGTGTGATTCCGAAATTTCATCGGTCGTGCTAGTTGGAGTGTCAGATTGCGTGATATCCGTTGGATCAAGCAGGATTGATCTACGGTGGAGATTTGGCCACACAAAAGTTGAGCAGGTGACCAACAACCATTGGATCAGATGGAGCAGATAAATGGTAGAGATCGTTTGGGTTAGTTGATGAGCAGATGACGCAATAGCCATTGGATCTGAAGGAAAAAATCAACGATGCAGATTTGAAGCACAGATTGAGCATCAGTAAATGTGCAAAGTCGTGTGAATCGCAAGAATGGTAAACTAATGAAGGGTTAAATGGTTTATGAGTAATTTCTATTATACAAGAGTTATAATAGAAATAAAGCGGAATAAATATATTATGGTTAATATGCGCGGGTAATAAGAGTTAACCAAAGATATTGAAGGGTCATATAGTTTCTGCTCAGAGGTTTATTAAGGTTTAGACCTTGGATAGCTAAATCAAACGTTTCCGCTTAAGCATTTAATTAAGAACATTAAACCTTGATTTAAGAGAGTTTTTCCTAAGTATGAGATGGAAATTCCTAAGACATGAATATGACATGCATTTGTATGAATACTGTGAATATTTGTGGCTAAGGCTGCATCATTGGGTATCAGAGCTAGTCAAAGATATTTTTATTTAAAGCAGAATTGTGCAGAATGCAAGTGTGATTGCGAAAGAAAGAGGAGATTAGGTTATTTGAATCTAATAAGTAGAAGCCATGACATAAGATGAGAGTAAGTAATACTCTTAAGAAGAGATTGTACAAGCATAAAGAAAGCACAACGATGTTTGTTTTCTTGAGGAAAATGGAGATTCACTCGAATGTGAAGAGTGGATGGAGACGACTTGTGAAATCATACATGTGTTGTTTTATTTAACTCTGGTTTGAGTTTTGAAGGTTAAAGACAGAGTAAAGATTGATAGAAGCAAACAGACAAGGAAAGTTGTATAGTGAGTGAAAGATTGGAAAAAAAAAAGTGGAAGTGAACCTGAAGAATCCGACTGAAGGTTGGATAGAGAGGAAAAGAGTGTTCTCAGAAGGAAGCTAAGCAGAAGCATTTTAAAGTGGCCATAGAAATTTGGCAGCTGCAAGCTTTTAAAAGCTTGGAATGATCTTTGTTTAAAATATCATTGATATGCAGGTAACAGTAATTAGTGAAGCATCTCAATAAGAAGATCACAACCTGAAGAGCAGTGATGAAGGAAGACAGTAAGAGTTTTTGAGAGAGAGTGGATAGAACCTAGTATTTCATTTGTATTTAAACTACAAGAGGACAATTGTGTTCTCAAAAGTGCAAATGAGTTGAAGTCTAGAGCATGGAGTGCTCATATGGTTCCACGGGAGAGAATTAGAGAGATACGAAAAGACTGAGCTCAAAGAAGAGAAGCTTAGTGAGGTATCATGCAACAAGGAGGACTTACTGTTGCAGAGACTTGTGCTGCTCATAGTGAGTGGGTGAAGAACTCATAAAGAAGAAGATGACTACTGATAGTCATTGTAGAGGTTTAGAGAAAAGCCACAAAGTGAAGAAAGAAGATGCCAAAGCAAATGGCATATGGAGACAGATGAATGATGAAGAATATGAGAGGGAGAAGGCTGAGATAATAGTCCATATTGAATTACTGATGGAACTGTTATAGAGGAATGAGAAAGACCAGAGGTGTGGTTTTCTTATGAGAAGAAAGATGAGGTGGCATAAACTACATAAGATGAAAGAGAAAATGATGAATGCTCGACTGAAGGAAGAATTACTTGGAATAAATGAGTATTTGGAGGAAGACTTGAAGACTGAAGCTTCAAGTGAGGCCGAAAGGTCACATGATTTTAAATCTGATAATTTGTGTATGTTTGCAGGTGAAACATGTGAAAAAGGACAATTTGTTGATATTATCGTAAAGGAGGAAGAAGACAGACAAAATCTAAATTCTGTTACGAAAGAAGATGAAATAGATAGGTCTCATGTAAATACACATACATAGTTGGGAAAAAGTTTTACTTTTCAACATATTGCAAGGACTGGAAACAGAGGAAGTTTGACTCATGATGATGGCCAAAAGCAGGAAGAAGTGGAGAAGGATATCAAGTAACCAAGTGAAGGACTTGAGGAGATTGAAGAAAAGACCATCGAAATATTTCTGAGTTATGTAGAGGACTTGGAACAACAGGAGGACTTGATGATTGATTCATCAAGTGAAATCATGAGGTCTTGTGGTTTTAAAACTAACAAGTTGTGTGTAAATGCTGGTATTGCAGAATACAAACCATCCTATGGAATTGTCTTGAGTGAAGTTGAAATTTGCCAAGCAAAGTATGATGATGACTATCTTTCAAATGAGGATCAAGTTGAGTTATTACAATAGAAAGAGTTCATAAATTCCTTGCTTAGTGAAGGAAATATCTTCAGTAGATATGAGACAGATATGTCTTACGAGAAGGAATTTGTTATTGGTAAGGACAAAGAGAAATTGATTTTCTTAAATGACCAAAGGAAGAGTGATGGACATACATCTAAAACTATAACAAAGATGGAGGATCATAATTTTATTGTGATCGAGAATGAAGAAGTAGTGTCACCAAGAAATTATACTTGTGACAAAGAAGAAGATAGTGAGGATTGTATGGAGCTTTTCGGAGAAATCCCAAGTGAGAAGGCAAATTTATGGCATGAGATAAGTATTTTAGAGAAAAGGATAGAAAACCAAAGAGTAAGTGTTTAGGTTGTAAAATCAGAGCTAAATGAGGATGAAGAAGTTCACTATAGTGGACAAGAGCAGGAAGACATCATTGAAGCAGTTGGTGTGGAAGAGAGACTAGCTGACAATCTCGTGAATTCTTTTGAGAATTTAAATTAGCATACTGATGTGCTGACAAAGGAGTTAGAGGAAAACTTATAACATCAAATTAAGATGTTTCCAAAGAAGGAAAAGGAAATTTTGGCCTTATATTTCTAATGTTAACAATTGGTGTATTATTGAGGTTGTGATGAAGATACTGTTGCAAAGACAAAAAAATATTTGGAACAGGAGAATAGTCAAATGAAGGAGGAAAAGGAAGATTCCATGATAGAACTTAGCCCATGGAACAAAAACATTAAATCATTGGAAAGGAAATTTGCAAACAAGGAGCAAAAATTAGATGTTACAGAGGGAGATACCTTCAAGGATATTCATGAAGTTTGGGTGGAAGCAATATCTACAACAGTATTTGGAGAAATCTCAAGAGTAATAGTAGAAGCTGAAGTAGAAAAAGCTGAAGAAAGTAATCAACGGTTTAAATATGAATGGACAACATGCAGTGAGATGCAATGGCAGAGTATGTACCAGCCCAAGGATGTGCTGGAGATGGATATTGAAGAATTATGGCAGTTGATGATGAAACAATCCAGATTGATGAAAATGATAGTAAGAGGAGTGATCAATCATAATTCGAAACTAATTGAAGAGAGAAAGATAAACCAGAAGACAACAGGTATACAACATCAGCAAAGGTGCAAGGCATTTGGGCAGTTACAAACTAAGGTTTGGGACCCTAGAGGTTTTTCTATCAACATATGATAACACATGATCTGGACATCATGAATGTTTTTAACCTTGGAAGTCTGATGCAAGAGCATTCGGCTTAGAAATATCATTGTATTTTAGTAGACATAGGGGGTCTTGTGTTTTAAGGAAGTTGGTTTCCCGAGTATTAAATTAATGTAATTATTAAGGTTTTTAAGTAAGTTTATGAGAGATATTAAGAATAGGAATTAATTAGATATTGTGAGGAATATTGTAAATGTTCTCGAATGTAGGAGAACATAAGTAATGATGAGTGATTAGTAAGGATTGAGAGATTTTGAAATATTGTAAATCTTAGATTAGGAATTGGTTTCATGATTTTGGGGAGTAAAGAGAATCCTTAGGATTTAGTTGAGCTGTTGAGATCCCCAAGGGATCATTGAAAGATTTTAGGACTTGATGAGTAGATTAAGTATCTGAACTGAAATGGGTTACAGAACCTTTTGTATAAATGTAAGCCTAAAAGGCATAGAGAGAGTTAGTTAGTTAGAGAGTTAGGAATTAGAAGAGTTTGATTGCAAGCCTACGGGAAGATAGGGAAATAGAGGTCACTGATATTGGAAATCAGGCCTGAGAGAAGAAATTGTGTAAATACTTGTTTACGAATACATAAATTCGATTTCAAACCTATGTAGAGTACATATGTGACTAAATTGTAATTATTTATAAACGAAGTGTTTTTTCATAAGATATGTGTGTGCAAATGAAATCGAGAAGGACAGAGCGCCGAGACAACTTACATAGAAAATTGGAGGTTAAACAGTTCCAATGATGGACTGTAATTAAGCTCAGGAATGAGTCAAACAGAATATCAACGACGTAGAAAGTATCAAACAACAAAGCACAGAAACCATCAGATCAACCAGATCGACAGATAACAATGACGGAAGAGGAATGACAGGGAGTAAATTATGTGTTAGCATTAAGGGTTAATACTGAGATTAAGTGATAAACCTTTGGTTAAGCATCTTCCTTAAAGGTTTTGATTTGATCACGTCAGTAGTTTTCCAAAGGCGGGAGTGGTATCTTGCGCGACCTAAAGGCTGTAAGTGGTATTTCAAAATTCTACGTGATAAAACGTGGAGGGGCCACGTAGCACAACAAAATAACTTTTCTCGCATGCTTCTGAAATTTTATCGGTCGTGCTAGTTGGAGCGCGAGATTACACGATATCTATTGGATCAAGCATGATTGATCTACTGTGGAGATTTGGCTACACAAAAGTTGAGCGGGTGATGCAACAATCGTTAGATTGGATGGAGTAGATCAATGGTAGAGATCGTCTGAGTTAGTTGATGAGCGGACGATGTGATAGTCATTGGATCTAAAGGAAGAAATCAACAGTGCAGATTTGAAGTGCAGGTTGAGCATCGGTAAATGTGCAAAGTTGTGTGAATCGATATAATGGTAAAGTAATGAAGGGTTAAATGGTTTATGTGTAATTTCTATTATACAAGAGTTATAATAGAAATAAAGAGGAATAAATATATTATGGTTAATATGTGTGGGTAATAAGAGTTAACCAAAGATATTGAAGGGTCATATAGTTTTCGCTCAAAGGTTTATTAAGGTTTAGACCTTGGATAGCTAAATCAAACATTTCCGCTTAAGCATTTAATTAAGAGCATTAAACCTTGATTTAAGAGAGTTTTTCCTAAGTAAGAGATGGAAATTCTTGGGACATGAATATGACATGCATTTATATGCATATTGTGGATATTTTTGGCTAAGGCTATATCATAATGCCAGGATTCACCTCTTTCCCAGGAAGTCCAGAATCCACTGCCAAGTCAATCCTGCATCCAATGTCTAGTGCTACGATCCTGCGCTACATGTTCCCTTAGTGAATAATTACTAGCTCATTGTTCCAAGGCACACTCCCAATGTGCATCTAATCCCATCTTGAAATGCTAATGACCGAAACAAATCCATCCCCTATACTTCCCTTCTTTGCTACACAGTCCCTCGGGAAATTCAATAACCCTCCTTCCACACAATCACTCAACTTCCAAATTCCCCGACATCCCCTATCTCGGGCGATCCATCCCTTAGCAAGGTTTCTTCGCATCAGAAGGTCAAAAAACCAAGGCATATCCATGCCTCAAAACCATCATATCGGCCATAGCTTTCTCATGGAAATCAATGGAAACTATTGGGTACCAATGTCCCACAATGGCCCTGCTCCTGAAGTGTTTTACCAACATATTGTTTCCTGATCTAATTCCTTTTATTATTGTTACTAATTCTTGTAGTCAATTTCAATTCACCCAAGCTGGGCATTTCCAACCATCATTTCATGTACCAAGCACATGAATGCCATTAGACATAAAGAAATTGAAATAAATTCAAATCATACCTCATTGGTGGCCCGTCAATAATGTATACTTGAAATTCTATTTACTTCTTGTCACAAAAAGTCAAACTAGCTCTTGAATAAATCATCATATACAAACATATCACATCCAGTTAGCTCAAATGCAACCAACATATATCAAAATCATAAATCACATATAACCATCATAAATCAGAGTCATTGATTGCATGCATAATTAAAAATGAAATAAAATACAGATACATATCTTTCAATCAATTCTTTTCTTTTACCTTTGTCCTTTGTTCTTTATCATTTTTGTTCACACACTGAATTGATTACCAAATCTGACAAGCACCCAGTGCCTTCTCTTTAAGCAACAAGGGAATCTGGAGACTAAACTGCATCCTCCCTCAATATTAGTAACAAGGGTATTCCGAGACTAAACCGCCTCAACTCTCAATAGCAACAAGGGTATCCCGAGTCTAAACCACCTCAACCTTCAATACTAATAACAAGGGAATCTGGAGACTAAACCACCTCAAATCTTAATAAAAACAAGGGCATCCCAAGCCTAAACTGCCTCAACCCTATATATCAATAACAAGGGCATCTAGAGACTAAACCACCTCAACCCTCAATAGCAAAAAGGGTATCTTGAGAGTAAACCACCTCAACCCTCAATAGAAAAAAGGGTATCTTGAGACTAAACCACCTCAACCCTCAATATCAACAACAAGGGCATTCGGAGACTAAACCACCTCAACCCTCAATATCAACATCAAGGGACCAAACAATCCCATACTTGCTTATCCCATCACATTGTACAACACATACACATACGCACTGTACAACACCAACACCCGATGTACAACACGACACATATACCTACATCTGGTGTACTACACGACACATACACCTACACCTGATGTACAACACAACACATACACCTACACCCGGTGTACAACACAACACATATACGTAAACAACGTACAATACCATGAACATGCATGTCACTATACAACGACTACATAATACACATAATACAATACCACATATACATAGAACTACCTACGCAATGTGTACACAACAACACTTGTAGGATGTGTACATAACACCACATGTACCTCATGTACACAACACTACATGCACACGATACCACATGTACAACATGGACACAACACCATATGTACACAACACCACATATGCAACATGTACATAGCACCATATGTACACAGTACCTCATATACATGATGTACACAACACTGCGTTTACAACATGTACACAACACTAGTACTGAACATCTAGAGACCACACCATCTATACTAGGCAACCTTGCCTCTAGTGTCTTCCCATTGTCCATGCTTGTCCCAACATGTCACAAATCACACCGCTTTCATTCAATTGATGTATCCCTCAACATTACCTTTCATAGCATAAACATAGACATAGTATAAGCACATAATATCAATTCATATCCACATGATACTAACCCCATAGATCTATCAGGGCGACTCTTCCCACTCGATTCCTTATAAGACCAAGAACCTCTTCATGCCATTCACCTGCATAAACAATCATTCCTCCACAAGAATGATCCATGACAACCCTGTCATACAACAACATACATATATGCATATAAACATTAGCATAACACAATCATGATCCATGGCGACCCTGTAAAACAACAATATATATATATATATATATATATATATATATATATATATATATATATAATATATATATATATATATATATATCACAACATAATTACCAAATATCATAAGGTAAGGTAAAGATAACTCCGTTTATCCATGTGCATCATGCACAACATTGAGAACAATAACTCCCAACATAGCCAAGGCATGTGATACCTCAGATCCATTCACTTTACCTTTCTTGTTACCTTTCTCATGTATGTTCTGCCACTGTCTATTTAACCTAATGTGACCCAACCAATCCAACTAATTATCATACTCTTGCCTTCAATTGTTCTTATACATGCACCAGACTCCATCCGGATCTTACATTACCTATTGGGTTTCATTTAGTGCTTCCAGAGATCCATCAACTTTCCTATTTCCCAACCAATTCCCAAGACCATCAAAACATAAAAGGTAAGAACAATAAACAAACAAGAAGAAACCATAAAAAACTAATAGCAATACAACATCGCAAACAAAGTGGCATGGCCATGCACCAGACACAAACAAACTGAAAAATCATGCACAAACGAATCACAAAAGACTGGAAGCACACAACTAGCAAACACCATGACTCAACCCCATGGGTTTCAAATGCTTCCAAGGGAAAGCTCAACCTGAACCTTCTTTGAGATTCCATGGCAGTGTCTTTTCCATGCAATCCCCTGCATCATACTGCCATAAACACATAATTGTCAGTGTATAAAATATATGATAATACTTTCAACTTTAGAAACTATTGGTAGGTCTTTAGGGGATCAAATTGCTTTCAAATTTAGAAACTCTGGATAGGTCATTCATTCATTTTAAGAAAACTTCCATATTTTGAAAAAAATTAAAACATGCAGGAGTGGGCCAAAGGCTGCTTACCTGTGTTGCACAAGAGGCGTGCCCTCCTTTTCTTCTACTATCTCTTTGATGGTGTCTTTTGGCTCAATATCAATCTCTTTCCCAGTGAGGGTTTTCACTTTAATCATTGTACCACGCCTTAATCATATGACAAGTTGAAGTCTTGACACTTTTTGAATACTATAAGAGACCATCCATTCTCTAATTGCTTCCCAACAAATATCAGTCTCTGTTGATCCAGGGAATACTTTCCTTGTTTTAGAACAACATCATCAACAAAAACCACCTTCATGCCCAATTATTAAAACGACAACTACTCATAGACTTCATCTTCAAGTTGCCTCTAATAGAAATGACACGAGAAACCCAAGACAATAGACATCTAGACTGATCAAACTAATACGGAAATTTAAAAAAAATATATGTAAAATTGTAACCTAACACATTTCCCAATAAACATATGCAAAACCATCCAAATAATAATAATAATAGTTAAAAAACAAAAACCCTAAAATATTAAAATGAAAAACCATCCAAATAATAATAATAGTTAAAATCAAAAACCTTGAAACACTAAAATGCAAAATCCATCAGAATTGATGATAAAACCAAACTTCCTAAAATGCAAAGATGCAAACCCACCAAGAATTTGTTCTTAATATTCTAAATTGCATGCATTTCAAACTTGAATAAGATCATAATTTCATATAGGCTAGATGATACCTACACAAACAAATTGCATGTACTTTTCCCTTGCGTACTCCATCAATATGTGGAATGAAGGGAAAAAGAGAGGAATTACCCAAACACATATGAAAATCCTACACCCAACCCACCAATAATTTGTTTCTAAAATTCTAAATTGCATACATTTCAAACTTGAATAAGATCATAATTTCGTATAGGCCAGATGATACCTACACAAACAAATTGCATGTACTTTTCCCTTGCGTACTCCATCAAAATGTGGAATGAAGGGAAAAAGAGAGGAATTACCCAAACACATATGAAAATCCTAAACCCAACCCACCAAGAATTTGTTCTTAAAATTCTAAATTGATTGCATTTCAAACTTGAATAAGATCATAATTTCGTATAGGCCAGATGATACCTACACAAACAAATTGCATGTACTTTTCTCTTGCTTACTCCATCAATATGTGGAATGAAGGGAAAAAGAGAGGAATTCCCCAAACACATATGAAAATCCTAAACCCACCTAGATTTTGGCCCCTTGACGTTCTGAATGGAATCTCTACTCTCCACTTCCAAAGCTATGATCTTCACCATCAAAGTTTTCACAAAGATCTACATCTTTTTCTTACTGCTTCACTCTGAGAGCAAAGAATTTTTTTTTACACAACTAGTACTTTGTATAAAAAAATATTAATTATACTGTGATAATATTTAATTTTATTTAATTTATTTTATATAATTAACCCATCAAATATTCATATACAAAACATTCATATACAAACAGTACAAATATTACAATATTTCTTCTATATTAAACATCTCTCAAAACAAAAATGATAAAATATATATTTTATATTTATAATTTAAAAATCTTTTAAATTATAAATTCCTTATAAAAAAATTAAATAATAAATATAATGATGAGAGAAAACCTCAACGCTAAGCATTTTTCCATAAACCAACAATTCTTCATAATTATCTTTAAATTGGCATACGACCTTGTATTATTATTTCCATAAAAATACAAATATGAAAGCACGAAAAGATACCAACACTGTTCATTTATTCAAAAACCAGTCGCTTTTCATTATCCTCTCAAGCTAGTTATCCTCTTAAAACTACCCTAAGGCCTTTAAACATTAAGGTTGTGGGAAAAGATACTTATATTTCAATGAGTAAGGTTAACATTTATTTATTTATTTTTGTCTATTTAATATTTTCGAGTTAAAATAAATTATTTTTCCCATATCAAAATGAAAATATAGTTACTGTGTGTTAAGTTGTTTATATTTTAAATGTTGTTGTTTTTTTTGTTTATAACTCACACTTTTATAATTTCACATACATCAAACTAATTCACTAATAATAC
>APFE030518851.1:42632-58140 GCA_000404065.3 Pinus taeda
TCCCTGCCCTCCGGGCTGGCAGGGACTATAGTAATCGATCGGCAAGGCTAGCATTAGTCTGGCACTGTAATCAATGAACCTTAAATAACTTAAACCAAAGTTCGCTGAAATGCAGCAGGATATTTAATATTTTTTTATTCCTTTAACCAATCAATGGATTTTCCATCTTATTTGGCCTCAAAACGAGGCGTAGGGCAGGTATACGGGCTAAAAAGTTAGGATAATTACAAAGTGATCAGGTCATTTGATAGATAGTTTCATGAACTAATGCTAACATAGCATTAGCATTAATGGCCTAACATAAAATGTTAACAAGACTAACAAAACTTAACTTATGTACTTAACATAAGCATGGTGGCCCTGCCGTGTCAACATTGCCTGCCTGCCGTGTCGACAATCCCTGCATTGCGGTGTCAAAACCGTAATTTGCATGAGAACAACGGCCTGCCTTTAAATTGTTCGTTCTCGGTAGCCAAACGTGGATAGTCTGTACATGACCGCTGAATCAGAGCAAGATTAAGGCATGACCGCTGAATCCTTTGGCGGAGAAGAAACAGCCTGTCGCTTGGCGGAGAAGAAAACTTTGCTGGTTTCCTGCGAAGAAAGGAACAAAGCGTGAGTCCAGTGGTAGTGGGTTAATACTTCGGCTGATTACAATACAATTGGAGACAACATAACTGGTGAGAATTTGATTTTTTTGGTTACCCATCTCTTACAGATTACTGAAAAAAACTTGAAAATGTGGCATATTACTAATTTCTTAGTGCTCTGAAGACATGATTTCTACATTGCAGGAGAAAGCTATGGAGGCGAGTTCGATCATATTTCAGATATTACAACCTTTTACTTTGCTAATATATTCTAATTACGGCCATGTTCATTGTACAATATTGGTATTCATAATTGTTCATTTTATTAACAGGGAAATACGTTCGCGAGCTAGCAGAGTTAATTTACGATATGAACAACTCCTCCTATAACAGTCAGACTTATATAAACCTCAAAGGTTTCATGGTAAGTATCGGGCTTCAGTATTTCCTAGTAATTTCTGTAGATGACTATACTGAGTTTGCACAAGAATAGACTAAACTAATTACAAAAGCAATGGCCTTTTCGCAGAATAAAAGGAGGATTAAGTTCATGAATTATTACCTGAACAAAGCGCTGAGAAAGTTCTTGCAGAAAGCGGTAGCATAACAGTCTACTTACCTGTGGATAGAAGCATGAAAACAAGTATTAAAAAATGATCTGTAAACACTAAAATTATCTAAAACACAGAAACTACGCTAATGCCAGTTGTCTCTGAAAAAGAAAATTGAAGTAAAGCTACGGAAACTTGTCTCTATAAGAGATATTTAGCCCTGAACTACAACAGGTGTCTCTAAAGAATTAAAACATTAACCCTAAGCGACTTCAATATATACATTTTAGCGGCAAATAAACGAAATTGTTTCCTATCTTCGTCGAACCAGAAAATTGACATGAAACTGCCGAATTGTTCCTCGAAAATAACAAATCTCCGCTGACAATGTCGTGAAAAGCTTTTACAGTGGACCACAGAAATATTTGCAGCGTTTGCGGTTTAAAACAGTGAAATAGGAAATTCTTGGTTAGGTATGCAAAGACTCTCAGACCCTCTGCTGCAACTAAGTTTAAAGATATTACCGATTCGCTGCCCTTAGAAATGGTACAAAATGCTTAAATATACCCGAGAAGCAATGTGTTTGTCAAAACAAAGAAATACATTGAAACCTGTTTACCGTGGCCTGAAGCCTAAACTCCGCACGCAGTCTGAATTCTGTGTTCTGTGTCGATTGAAAATGCCTCACTTACGCGCTAGCAGGTAATCCCCTTCCTGGTGTGTATCAAGTGCTTTGAAACCTGTTTACCGTGGCCTGAAGCCTTAACTCCGCAAGCAGTCTGAATTCTGTGTCGATTGAAAATGCCTCACTTACGCGCTAGCAGGTAATGCCCTTCCTGGTGTGTATCAAGTGTAGCACGTGGCTTGCATGCAAGGTAATCTTTGGTAATCTTGATATATACGCGGGCACTATAGTTTGGCTTTTTCACATTGATTTACTCGGTGGTCAACCTACGCATCTGTTTTTCTATTTTCTTCCCTTTAAAATACGGGCTTCACGATAAATTTTGTTAATCATAGCTTTGGCTACTTAATTCGAACAATACTTTTATCACTCCCAATCTTTATAAAAGCAGATTGGACTCGGGACATAATCAAATTAACTTATAAAAGTAATAAATTAATAGATATTTAAAACTTCGATAAACATACATGTAAAAAATAACTTTTAAAAATTTAAAAATAACAATCCGAAGGAAGTAAGTATTATGTTTCGATGCAATTTACAAAATTTACCTGTTTAAACTTTAAGAAGTACGGTCGCGTCCGCTTTAAGAATTTAGTGCGGTGATTATATTCAGAAAGGAAATTTAGCTTCAAAGGTATTCAACCAGAATCGGATTTCATTGCTGGAGCATAGCTGTTTGGTATCGGTGGGTAATATGCATGACCTTTTACGATATTAGAATCGTCTTTGTCGATTTATTATTCCATGCATTAATCTGAAAGAGAATTCCATCGTTGCGCAGAGCCCGCAGTTTTTAAACTCGTACGAGGCTGTGGAGAGAGTGGGCGCTTGAGTATAAGGTACAGCTTAGAACAGAGGACTAACGAAAAGTGCAACGAAGCAGAATGCCTTCAAGATGGAACCTTCCCATGGAGTCCAGTGAAAGAAACCCTATATTGGTGGTCAGTTCAGTTATAACCGCGGTGATCGGTTCAATGGGCGTTGTTTTATTGGCAATCGCCCTTATCAACTTGGGGAGATCTGGCCGTGTTAATAAGTTGGCGTTGGCTTTATCTGTGTCTCTGATGTTCTGCTTTTTCATATTAGTGATGTCAGTACTCAGCCATGTCTATCGCTCTTTACTTCATCAGCATTCTTGAAGACCAATCTACGATATGCAGCCAAAGCAGTACTTCACAATCTTAATTATCAGATTACATGTTTTGTTATAAATGTTTTCCGTCAGGACGGTGACTCCAGTTGTCATGCTCCAGAGAGTATCTTGTGGTTCATTAAACAACTGTTGAGTGTTGCGATGATCATTGTCAATGCTTAGGGTTTAGATTGTGCGGCTTAGAGGTTAGCTGGACAGCTAAATGGTGACTAACCCCCATACCCCACCACAACGTCGGCTCATTTGCAACCTGCACTATTCGATGGGACCTCTGTTATATGCGTTGAAACCGGAGGCAATCCTATGAACTAATCATGTCGCTGTTTCATCCACTTTCTCGGCGAGTACCTGTTGACTAGACTCTTTACCCTTCTTGGAAAGTTATATACGATTCCAAGATTCTGAAGGTATTGCTTGGCTTTGATTCCTCGGCACCATTGTTCTAGTATACTGTTCTGTTCGGTCTAACATTGTGCTTAGGAGACAAAAGAGCGCTATCCGACTGTACAGAGATCGAGGAAGAAGACGGTACAGCAGGCTTGGCTGCAACCTTTGCAGGCTTCATTATTAGCTTAGGTGTATGACCAGTAAGAGTCTCCCCATTTTCTGACGTTTCTCCAGAGTGCAGAGCCTCCTTAATCTGCAGGGCTTCTACAATCTTCTTAAGAGCTTGAAGATCTCTGTCACAGTTTTCTAGCTCTCCAACTAATTTCCGCCTCTTCTCGTAAACATTAAATGCAGCGATTTGTGCCTCGTCCAGCTTCTGAGATGAAGGAGACTGAGCAGATGGACTTTCGACGGTCGTATGAGAGATCTTTATTATATTTGCGGAGCCATTGAAGCAATCAGAATTATCATCACTATGATTGCTTGCTTGATCTTTAATATTTACCTCAGAAACAGATTTGCCGAATTCCAAACACGCTCTTCCAGTCCTTGGGCTTGTATTCGACATTTTTTTCCATTCCATGATCTTAGAAGCTGACACCGGACTGCTGCCGACGCTTCTGACAAAAGTAACTTCAGGATACCATTGTCAATGCTACTGTCGAATTCGCCATAGCATAAAGAAAAGCACTGCTTTTTCCCAGCTCAGGGCAGGGACTGCTTGCCTGCAGCCCAGCCTTGATTCATCTTTAGATGTCATTTTCTAAATCTAATGAAATATTTTTATAATGATATTTTAATTTTTTCATTTTTCTTTATAAAAACTCTAAGCTTAATGATTGGTGCATATGTTAATTATGATGTAGAATACCACTTGCAAAACAATATAGAAATAGCATTATTTTTAATCAACAAAAATGAATATTTTAATTGACTATTACTTATTCAACCATTGAATTTCTAGTAATAAAGAATTAAACCTGTATTGAATTAATTTTGATTCCTTTTCTATTGTAGTGTCTTCATATTATATAGGCATATAGAAAACATGTAGGTACTATTCATAAATATAAGCAAAAAAAGCAAGTAATAAATGCAAGCAAATGAGATAGTAAATAGAAGCAAGTCGAGTAGGTAGAAAGAATAACCATAGGTGGAGCCATAAAAGATTGGTAGATGCAATTTGTAAATCCAAGTAGCAAACAATAGAGAGTTGATTCAACTTGGAATTGTTTGTCTTCCATGAGCAACAACATGACTCAATATAACCAAAGCTTTTGATTTTAGATCTCCACCATTGATATTGGTGATACATGTATGTCTAAGCTCCTAGCTCCATTCCAACCAACATAGATCCATCTTAAGTACAAATTTAACATGAGCCTAGAGGGATCGAATTTCTTCACATGCCAAATTTTTATAATGCAAAATACAATATTATTTTTCATTGTTTAAATTGTATACAAACATTTTAACCATAAAAACTTCTGTATTTCTTGGTATATACATAAATTTTTAAAAATAATATATAATATATGCATAATTAACATTAAAATATTCTTACAAATATTTACATTTAATATTTTATCAAGAAAATTAAAATGTTTTTTTTTATTAATGTAATTTTTTTTTTTAAAGTATAATGTCAATATTATTTGTATTAAAATATTTTATTGATAAACCCTCTTCATTATTTTATAGTAACAACATTAAAATATTTTTATTTTAACAATTTTTGTTTTATATATATATATATGTGTGTGTGTGTGTGTGTGAAGTTGATATCGACATAAATTATTAACATAGATCTTCAAATAGTTTATTTAAATCACTTGTTTAAATATTTTTGAAAAATATAAGATTTTAACACATTACTTACACATTTTTTTACTTCTAATTACATTATAGCATATTATTTTTTTTACTTAATTACTTAGGGCATACTTCATTTTTTTATTATAGTCACATTATTTTTTCTATTCATGATTATTTTTATTTCTTACTAGGTGTAGAATTTGGACTGATGAAATTAATATAGCATTTATTGTAACTATATAAATATGGAAATTTTTCATATATATTATATATAAAAAAAATCACAAATAACAATAAATGCCATTAAAATGAGATAATAAAATAATATTATAAATTATTTGAAAAAATAATAAATAAATCATTTTTAATTTTAAAATTAATTTGTATCTTTTTTCTACTTATTCAAAAAGCTTTAGTTTAACTAGGTTAACTAGGTTTCAAATTTGATGGAATAAATAATGGAAATTATAACACAATTTTGATAAAATCCAGTAGAATTTAAGATTTTGGGTGCTCCAGGGATTTTTGATGGCGTTGAATTCATTTTCATCATCAAAAACATGATTCAAACACTCCCACACCCTTTTTTTTATGCAAAAAAATTACCCGATTCCCCAATTTTTTGCCATCTAGCCAAAATTTGCAACCTCCACAACTATTTTCAAAAAATACTAAAAACAAAATAATTAACCTTAACTTTAAACCCTAATCATCCAAAACCAGAAACAGTTACCACACAAATCCCAAACAGTATATCACCAAATATGAAAGCAAGAAAGACACCAGACCTGCATCTATCCATAAATAGGCCGTTTTTCATTATCCTCTCAAAACTGACCAACAACCGTAATATTCTACAGTTATAACACCATATGAAAGAAAGCAAGATACCAGACCTCTGCATTTATCCATAAAATAGGCAGTTTTTCATTATCCTCTCAAAACTGGCCTACAACCTTTAATATTTACAGTTATCCATAATCTCACACAGTTATAGCTGATCTTAGTGCCCTGACTTTATTGTCCTTATGTCGTCATCATTCCTTATGCTCTCTCTCAGCCGTATCAGCCATACCGGTTACGCCAAAAGGGTACCCAAAATCTCCGCTATTATATATTGGGCGGGAAATCCGACAATGGCTAAGGTTACAACGGTCTTCCGAGCCTAGCTTCCAAGGCCAATAACGAACCTGCCACGTCAGCATGTGAGATGCTTGACTACAAAGAAACTGGGAAAATGAAAGCATTGAGACAAAAAGGTGGGACAAATCGTATTGTCTACACAGCGTGGGAGGGATGGAATCCACGTGAGCTTTCATTGGTGTCATGCATCTAATGCTGCTCGAATTTTGTAGACATCACGGGATAGAAATAAAAACAAACATTTTATTTTATTTATTTTATCTAAAGAAAGCACGTAAGCAGTATACGAGGTGTCAATTTTTAAGATGTGGTTTAATATTTTTTTTCCTGCTGCCCCAAGTGGAAGGGGATATATCATATTCTGTACTCCCATTCACCCGAATTAATACGTGAAATATTATATTTTATTTTATTTTATTTGCAATTAAATAATGATTATTCCAATAAAGGGCTGCTTCAAAATCATAATAGATTGGTTTTGTGGGTTGATGAGCTCACATTTTATTGTCAAATTTATTATTATATAAATAAAAATCTTATTAATTTTGGAAATTTATTAATTATATAAATAAATGTTATAATTTTGAGAAATTTCTATGGTGTTTTAGATAAAATTTGAAAAAAATTAATTATTTTTTATGATTATATTGACAAAAATTAAATAAAATTATGTTAAATGGATTTTTTATTTAAGTGTTTTAAAAATATTTTTCAAGTATTATAAAATTTGAAAACAAATAAAATTTACAATTATTATTAACATTTTAAAATTTGATTGGTAATATTTTTTCCTTTAAAATAATTTTGACTAAGTCATTCACTTTATAGGACTGCTTACATTTCAAATTCATCCCATTTTTCATTTACCCTCGATTTTGAAAATGATGCTTATTAACTTACATATATGTATTCCAAAGTAGTATAAAAGAATGTTACAATATTAGGTAAAATTGTGTAATTGGTCAAATTACATAAAAATAAAAATAACAGGAAAATACAATTAAAAAATAAATAATTAAAATATTTTGACTATATCAAATTATATAAAAATAAAATAAAATAAATATGTAATATTATCAATTATTAATAATTAAACCCAGTGTAGAGCCATCGTGACTTTCGATCTATAAACCTCTTTTAGAGTGAAAAGAGCTTTTTAGAGTGAAAAACGATTTCTTCAATGTGGAGACTTGGTAGATCCAAAAATAAAATACATCTAGATTGGTATTATTATTCATTTTTATGTAATTTGCTCATTTTTATTTTAATTATTATAAATAGTTGTTAATTTTTTTATATGAATTGAATGTGTCATTCAAGTTATATATTTTATTATTATGAAATGGATTTACTTTTAATATTCATTTGCAATTTGTTTTCGTTTTAAAAAAATAGGAAAACGTGGGAACATTGACCTTTAATTTTTATCTCTTTTTATTATGGTGTGATAGGGATAGGAATTCATTACCTTTCACTACCTTAGAAAAAGACATTCACAACATGAGGAATGAAGGTAATATCTTTTTTTTGGGACTTCAATGCTAGAACTGCTACCAATCAAGCTATTATGTTAGGTAACCACTTTAACCCTAAGGCTTGACGAAGATGATGACTTAACTAATAGATTCAGGAGAACCTCTAATGACAAAACTAAGAACTTATTTAGCACTGAGCTCCTCAAGATATGTAGTTCCCAAGACCTGGTTATTTGTAATGGTATTAGCAAGTGGCCTTCCTTTGGCCACATGACCTATTTACATGGCTTGGGAAATAGTGTTATGGACTATGCGAGTTTAGACACCCATGTCCTTAACCGTATTACCAACTTTGAGCTTCTTAAATATTTCGAGCTTGACTCTAACCACATGCCTTTGTCTTAACCCTCAATCTTGTTATGCATACCGACCACATGCAAGATACTAGTGAAAGCCAAAGACACTCATTTCAATCAGAGTAATATAGACCTTTTCTTAAAGGAGTTAAATAGGGATTTAAGTTCCTTGACTTATAATAACAATATTGATCAAATTTATCACAATTTTATTACTACCCTTTCCACTACCTAACAAGTTCTCTAGTGAGGTTTCATATAAGAATATTAATAAAACTTCCAATCCTTGGTATGACAAAGATTGCAAAAGTTATAGGATAACTATTCGAGACGCTCCTAACGACACTGTAAAGCTCCAAAATATTAGTATATACAAAGATCTCATTAAAGAGAAGAAGCAGTCATATATTAATAAGAGACAAGAGCATCTTCTTCACCTTTCTAAAGTTACACCTAGAAATTTTTTGCTGAATGTGCTTGTTTGTAAATCTAAAGATAATCATTTGACCCCCTTAGAAAAGTGGGACATCTAGCTTAAGAAGTTGTATGACTCCTCGGACAACATGGACAACATCATTAACACTCTTATTAAGGAAGATATATTTTCTCTTAAGGACATTGAGTCTGGGATTAATAAGCTCACTAGTGGGAAAACTAAAGATATTGAAGGTTACCAAGATGAAATCTTAAAGCTAGGAAGATCTATCCTCATTCCTCATCTCCACAAGCTTCTTAATTTTCCTATAAAGCATGGCTTCCCTAAGCCTTGGATACAAATCCTTATTGTGCCTATCTTTAAAAGTGGGACAAATATGTTCCCTCTAACTACAAGACCATTCAAATTATCCACATCTTTGCCAAGATTTATGGTCTCATTTTGGAAAAGGAGATTAGCCATTGGCTTGAAAGTCATGGTAAAAGAGCTAAAGGGCAAGCTGGTTCTAGGAGATACTACTCGACTATCGACCATCTTGTTACTCTCAGGATCATTGCTAAGGAATGTCACAATACTCAAGTTGATCTCTTTTGTTGCTTTGTGGACTTTAGAAAAGCCTTTGACACTGTTCCTTGGGATAAGCTTTGGAAAAGACTTGATGAAATAATGATTCCTCCTGATTTGAAGATTGTTGTGATTCGCCTCTACGAGACGGTTGTTGCCAAGCTTAAGACCAACGAAGGGTGGTCTAAAGATATTAAATGCAATATCGGGTTTAAGCAAGGGTATCCCCTTTCCCCTAGCCTTTTTGGTATTTACATCGATAAGCTAGAGGGGTGTTTGGAAATCACATGGTGCAAGCAGACCAAGCTTACTGGTATTATCATTAATCTTCTCCTCTACACTGATGATATTGTTCTTCTTGCTAGAAGCCATGAGGACCTAGACAAGCAGCTTAAGGTTCTTCATGACTATTGCTCCAAGTTGGGTATGACGGTTAATACCGACAAGACTAAAATCATGATAAATAAATCCAAAAAGATCATCCATGGAAATTTTATCTACGATAATAATTGCTTGGAACATGTCTCTTCTTATAAATATTTAGGTATTAACATTCCTTATCAACTCAACTGGAACTACAACATTGAGAAAAGGATTATTAGAGGATGGAAAGCTTATTATGATCTTGAAAACAATGGTAATCTTGTTGATCTTTATATTTAGAGTAAAAAACAGTTCCTCTTTGAGACCCTTGTCACCCCTGTTGTCCTATATGATTATGAAGTCTGGGGTTGCATTATATCTAGAGAGTCAGGAAGAAAGATTAAGATGATTAAAAACAATTCATAACCTACAATCTCAAGATAAAGGGAAATACCCCCTTTCCTATCCTCCTAGTCGAAGTTGGCCTCTCCCCTATTGAAAGCAGGGCTATGTTTAAGTATCTAATGTATAAGAAGAAGTTTTACAACATGGAATGCAAAAGGCTTCCTAAAATTGCTTCTAACTTTAGTCAAAACCCCCACCTTCACCTCAAACGTGGGTGGCATAATGATGCCCAGTCTTGGCTCAACGATTGAGGGATAAATGAAGAGATCATCCTCAGAAGCAAGGATAGTGTCAAATATATTATCACCTCCAAATTTAAGGATAAACTATGGGATGATAGGGAGCTGGAGTGTAAAAGGAAGCTAAGATATTATAAGGAGGTGACCAACCCCACCCTTGAGAACCAAAATTATCTTTCTGTTTGACCAACTCAAAGAAAAAGATGAACATCGCTAAGATTATAATTAATTCTCATCAGCTTGGAAGTGAAACTGGGCGGTGATCTACTCCCAAGATTCCTTGAGATGATAGAATTTATCAGCTTTGCGATACTAAGAGGGTGGAGGATGAAAAGCACTTTATTGTAGACTTTATGGCCCTTAATCACATCCGCTCTCGTTTCCCTGACATCTATCACACTTCCAATCTCCTTGACATGTTAAATTTGTAGAATTTTCTTTATAGATCAGCTAGCTCCAATACCATGTAGAAATTTTGCAAATTCTCTACAAATCTCGCTCTAAGACCATGTAGAAAATCTGACTGTAGATTAACCTGATAATGTAATATAACTAAAGCAAAATACTATAATCTACTTCTACTATCAATTTTCTTTGCGGAAGCTTAAAGATCGAGCTTAATCAGAACTGAACACATATAACCAGAAGAAGAAGAATAAATGCACATGAAATACAGAAAATATTCAAGGAAAGCCTCAGCTAGAAACCCCACTATCTATATTATTATACAAGGTGGAAATACATCATAATTAGTCTTAGCTCTAAAAGCTATCCAACTCTCAGTACAATCCTCCCGGATGCTCACAGGCAATCGAAGCTTCTCACAAGCCTTCTCCTCTACCCTCCAAGCTCCTATTTCCTTGTGCAGTTCCTTTGGGATGATTCCTTCACCCAATGGAACACTGCTCTCACACACTGCTCTAACACACTGTCAGAACTACGTAATCATCAAGGAACCTTACCTTGACTACATGCATGGATTTCCTTTATAGGAAAACACATGCAACTGATAGTACACTGTCCTTGACATTTAGCTCAACTGGGTTTTTTTCAAAATAGACATGCATGAGTATCTGATGAGGAATCTTCAATTACCTCGAGTACACTGGTTGAATGCGTGCATGCATCCACTGACTGTAACTCACAATTAGTTCCTCAAACAGTTTGGAACTAATTTAATTGGACTTAACTCAGTAAATTGAGTTAACTAACTACAACTCAAATATAACTCAATCTTATCTCCTTAATTAAGGGATAATTATTGCATGACTGCAGAAAGACCTCTAACTTGAATTTCTCCAACTAATTAATCCATAATGAATTAATTAATTATTTCCAAGCAGCTCGTGAGACTAAATTCGAATTTAATTCACAATTTTAATTCAAGGACAAATTAAAATTGGAATATTCTGGGTTCTATTTTTATCATTTCCTGTTGCTATTTTCAATAAAGTCAACACAATTAAGTGACCTTGGTGCGCTTCTTTCCCTTCTTTTTGAGCATAGAAATAAGATACTAAAGAATTACAATTGGATTCTTCTTCTTCTTAAGGTTCGATAGACCGCATTGGTCATAATGGACGTTAATCATCATCATCATCATCATTATTATTATATTAATTTGGTATTAAAATTGAAATAATTAAATTTAATATTACAATACTTACCAGTGATCTCAACTTAATCATTTTAAATTATTTATATTTTATGTTTTTTAAAGCAATCCATAAAATGTATTGTTTATATTATATATATATATATATATAATATATTCATTAATTTGTTATTTTACTAAACTCTCTCTCGCATATTCAAGAGTTAAGAGATTATGATTTTATACTGGGAGACAATTCAATTAGGCAATTGCCCTATTATGAAGTATTGATGTAAACCTGATATTCATATTACAGTCCTTTGTAAGGTTAATGCTAAAAATAAAAAATCTTACCTCAAATGTTTTTGGTGAACACTTTGTCTTCTTGAATCAAATAGTTTTGTCTTAAAATATTTTTTATATTATAAATTTAAAATATAAAATTATTGTTCTTTTTTATATAACTAGCCTAAATTCATCTTAACATTCTTTTTTATATAATTAAAAAAATCATATCTCTCAAGATGTAAGTCAAAATGTAAGCCTACGTTTTGAGTGAAAAATCTTTACACTTCAAAACGCTTAATCATGTAAAATGATAACCTAAAATGAAACCATATAAAATGATAACCTAAAATGAAACCATAAAGACAAAATGGTATATGAATTGAATTATATCCATTGCATTGCATGAAGCATGGAATCCACGTGAGCTTTTTGGATTTGATGCTAGTCAAAATTTGTGCACATCATGAGACAAAAAGGACAACCATTTTATTTTATTCACTATTATTAAAGGAAGTTTGCATAAATAAATATTCTAGAAATATATGAATTAGTGAGTAGGAAATAAAAAGTAGTAAAATGGTATATGAATTGAATTATATCCATTGCTAAAGCATGGAATCCACGTGAGCTTTTTGGATTTGATGCTAGTCAAAATTTGTGCACATCATGAGGCAAAAAGGACAACCATTTTATTTTATTCACTATTATTAAAGGAAGTTTGCATAAATAAATATTCTAGAAATATATGAATTAGTGAGTATGAAATAAAAAGCACTAGTAGTAACTTTGTGCACATCATGAGACAAAAAGGACAACCATTTTATTTTATTCACTATTATTAAAGGAAGTTTGCATAAATAAATATTCTAGAAATATATGAATTAGTGAGTATGAAATAAAAAGCACTAGTAGTAATTATTAGATGTTTGTTCTCACAACTTTTTTAAGTAAATTTTGACTAAAGTATGAAATAAAAAGTAGTAATAAAAAGTAGTAGTATAATTATTAGATGTTTGTTTGGTAATTTTTTTACTCAATTTTGACTAAAATCCAATGAGAATTTCTTGGAATCTTAATTTCAGTGACTAATTTGTAGAAATCTAGTGCTTCGAGGAGTTTTTCACAGGTGTTGAATACATTTATATACTCAAAAATACATTTTAAACAACTTCTATTCATGATTTTACCAAAAATTATATCCCAAAATTCTAACCAAAAAAAAAAAAAATACCTAATAGTTAGATTGCTCCAAATACAAATATGAATTCATGAGAGTGAAATCTTACAAATTAACTTTGTTTTCTTCATTTAAATAAATATTTATATTTCATAAACAAAGAGCTAACATTTTACTCTATTTTACCATAACTTGCAATTCCACTAGATGTTGCAAAGGAAACATCGTAAGGCAGTAGTGTGGGAAAGAATAGCATTAAAATGTTGCTCTTCTATGATGACAATGAAAGTGTCACGTGAGATACTAAGAAAGTCAAAGCTCGTAATCTGATTATGCCTCCTTTAGATTTTGAGATCCTATGAGTGTTTTTTGATGAGCTAGTCAAGACCATCCTTAGCAGTGTTGATTGGTAGTAGTTCTTCATATTAATTCCTCACATTCCTTTTCATATTTCCTATGCTATAGGTTTTCGATCAAATACGAGAGAGGAATTTGTTGCTCTGTGGCTACTTCTACATTATGCAAAACAACTTGGTTTATCTAAATTGAAAATTCTCGAGGATTGGAAAGTGGTCATAGAAGGGGCTAAAGATAAATACAAGGTCCATAATGTTGGTTTACAATCTGGGAAATATATTCAAAGTTTTGATTGGACTTCTTTTTAACATTTTCAGGGAATTAAATACTAAGGATAATGAGTTGTATAAGGAAGCTTTGTCCCTCTAGAATGGGGATTTTATATCTCAAAAATTCCTTTATGGTTGATTTTATATCTCAAAAATTCCTCTATGGTTGATTGATTCAAGATGTGTCATTCATTTTTCAAATTTGCTTTTTTATCCATAAGTTTTTCTCTTTGGACATAAAAGGCAACAATATATCATTTTTTTGAAGTATCTAATGAAGGAGCTTAATAAATAAGGAAATAGTGTATAAAAGATAAGGGAATGTCAAAATATTGACTGTGGGTGAAAAATTACCAAGGAATTGACAACATATATGGTTTTATTTAGTAACATGTTTAAATTTTTTTAAAGTTTGTTCATATTTGTTTGAATATATACTTGTAATGGCTTACATAAGTTTTGTGTGAACGACTGTTTTGAATTTTGGATATATTATTTCAAAATAGTTTATTGAAATTATCATGTTGACCAAAGAGGATTACCTCAAATTTTTAATATAAATACACCAATTCTTGTCCTTTCTGGTTTAAGGGAAAAAATAAAAATATAAAAAAAATAAAAAATCCTTTAAAGAGTAAAGTGAAATCAATAGAGATATATTTGATGTAGTGTTTTGAGTTATTCCTATCAGTTTAGACCATTTATATGAAGAAAACATATTTTGCACTTTAACTTTCTCAGCATTATCTCACATAAGTTATTGTGGAGATGAACATTAGGAAGCCATGTAAAATATAAAACTTTTAACTAAAAAAATTCTATAAAGAAAACTGATTATGTTATTATTTATAATCACCAATAAATAAAATAACATGTATATGTACATGATATCTAAAAAAAATAATATATGTATATGTTTTTTTTAATTATTTAATTTCATTAAAACATATATTAATAGTTTATTATATTAACAACCAAATAAATATATATTTAATATATATATTATATATATATTGTATATATTTATTTTGTAATATTTACATAAAAAATTTGATCCTAACATTAGATTAATAAAATTTTAGATTAATAAAATTTTAAATTTAATAAGAGCCAAACAAAAATTTGCAAGCCTTCCATAGTCGTGGTGTTGGAGCATCTCCATGTTCGGTTGGTTCTATGGCATATACTAGGTTTTTATGCTGTTGTTATAAGAAATACTTAAAAGTGAAGAATAAGCTTATGAGACCCCCCCAAAAAATTCGATAAATAGCATGGCACTCGGTGGCTAAGCTAAAAGTCTTTTTTAAGATTTATTATTGAATATCAAACATCTATAAGAAAATACAATAGATTATAAACCGCAAATATATATATATTTTAATATTTAATGTAAAATCATTGACCTCATCGGTAACTTACTTTATAGGGTTTAAATGTTAATATTATCATAAAAATCGTTAGCTTAGAATTTAGTTATATATGATAAATTAAACATTTAGTGTGTATCATAAATATCATTTTGAAGTAACTTAAACAATTAAGCAAAATATTATTAGAAATTTGATTTATTGGATTAATTTTAAGTTAAATATTGATATGTCTAATAACTTTCTATAGCTCAGTGTAGAGAAAATGTGGTATCTTTTCAATAAAATATT
>APFE030518851.1:66859-98105 GCA_000404065.3 Pinus taeda
ATGTTGCTTCCCTCCAAAACCATAGATTGCAGATTTTTCCAAACAAACCTTCCAAAACAATTCCTTTTGTGGAACAAAAAAACTCTGAAAACGCGGCATAACATTCCCAGAAAGGTATGAAATGAAAATTTCAAAGGCATGACTGGAAAGACACTGATGATTTTACACACCTGTTGCTTGGATCAATTTCAAGTGCCTTTTTTAGATCAGACTCTGCTTGATCTAGATCTGTCGTCTCAATATATGCTTGTGCTCTTCTATATAAGGCTTTCACATTTTTAGAGTCAACCTCTAACACCTGCAAATAGTCTACCAGCATAAGCAATGGTTAAGAAAATTTGTTCCAAATGAAAGGAATGAATCAACTAATGGCCATGTACCTTTGAGCACAATTTAGCAGCTTCTCTGTATTCCTTTAATTTAAGATTACAGGCTGGATTATTTAGATTGCATGTGATTTTTAAAGCCTTTGTTTGTTGTTTCCGATCCTCACTGAATGCATTGTCATATTCAATACACTTTGCAGCCTGCAGACAAGGAGAATAGTTGATGTTCTCCAGACAATCAGAGTGTATTCTAGAAACCTCTACAAGTCCCTATATTAAAATATACCTTTCGTTTACTTACTATATAGCTTATTAATAAACTAAAAACAAAATGTCACCATGTACCCTGCCTTCTATGGACTTTATGTATCTTTACACAATAGGTCAGAATATACCCAGATTTATGTGAGATTTAATTCCAATATCTATCTATAAATGTTGGCCAACAACTTGCCTTGTCATATTTTTTTGAGGCCCTTAAATATTTACCAGCTTTGAATAATGCATTCCCATCTTCCTTCTTCCTTCCAGCAGCCTCTATCTTCTCAGCCGTGTCCATGTCCCATGACTCCTTTTCCTATTTACAGAACCGGATAAGATTGCCTTGTCATATTTTTTTGAGGCCCTTAAATATTTACCAGCTCTTAATAATGCATTCCCATCTTCCTTCTTTCCAGCAGCCTCTATCTTCTCAGCCGTGTCCATGTCCCATGACTCCTTTTCCTATTTACAGAACCGGATAAGATATATGAGATACAATTGAAAATCTTCAAGATGAAAGAAGCTTCATGATACTGGGATAAGTAGCCATACCTTGATGAACGAAATCAGCTCAATTTCATATATAAGGGTTGAATGTGGTGGCACAACTGCTAGGTCCCTCTGAGTTTGGGTGTCTTTATACCCATATTCAGGAAATATACTCACGATGGCAATTTCACCTTTCTTCATTGTCATAACTGCCCTGTCTAATCCATCAATGACTTGTTCTGCCAAAGCAAATTGGAAAGCCTTTAAATTGTAAGTCAATACCGTCCTAAAGCGTTATCCTGTAGGTACACTTCAGTAAGTTTCATATGTGGCCTATTTTGTGCCCTGGCTCACAACCTCTTGTTTCCAGTCTACCTACACTATTACACAATACTAGATATACTTGCACTGATATGCCCATTGATGGTACCTTCTTCAGCGATCTGTGGTCACAGTTTGTAGCAGCTTTAATTTTATTTCAAATGTCTTGACATTCTAACATGTTTGTTTGTCCTTTCCAGATTTGCTTGTCCAGTGTGCTCCAAATTTGTCTGTGATATGTCTAAAGTGTGAGAGAAACTTGACCGAGAGGTAGATATTTTCGACAAGATGAACATCTTGAAGTCAACTTGCAATGGGTTGTATAAAGAGTAGCTTATTATAATGGGTTGTATAAAGAGTAGCTTATTATATGTGTTCTTGCTAATTTTGATTTCTCATATTTCTGAAATTTTCTTTCGTCCAATGGCAATTGATTTTTTAAGTTTCTTGAGTGGATTCTGTTATTTTTTTTTGTCATGTACGTTGCTTTGACTCCAATGCCTGAAGATTACAAGAACAAAATGGTAAGTTGTCTGATGTTAATGTGGTATAATTTGGAGGCATATTTTAGAGCCCATTAGTAGCGTGAGAGAAAATACCTCACCACTTTCTCGTCGGTCATTTGAGCAGGTTTGGATCTTATGCAATGACTGTGGAGTAACTTCTGAAGTAAATTTTCACATTGTTGCACACAAGTGTCAAAGTTGCAACTCTTATAACACCCGGCAGACCAGGGGAGGTCCTTCTGCAAGTTCATGTAGATCTCATCTTCGATATTCTCAAATGTTCAGATTCATGGATCCCTCTTTACCACTTGTAAGGTTGCCTTAGCACTGTCTATGTGGCATGAAAAACAGTTGTACTGCAAATTGCTATCCAGTGGCATTACTGTAAGAATTCATTGTAACCGCTGAGTTTTTGCAGCACTACTCTACGGTTGTTAACATCATAACAGAGTTGACATATCTCGCTGCTTGCAACTATGTTGACATAGGGGAATGAGGGAGAACTTTCCTGTCACATCCTTTACAGAGGTTATGTCAAGAAAAGGGAAATGTATGTTTATAAACCATATTCCCATCATCGCGATGAAGCCCTTGGAAGGATTCCTTCTCACTTATTCCAAGCCCCATCATTCCAAAATCTATCTTTCATCCATCAGTTCTGTAGATATTTTACTCCCATACTCCTAAAATTGTGAGCATCATGTAATCTACCCAGAAAGTTTTTGATTTGCAACTGAATCTGATACCTATTTTACTTACAGAAAATTAGTAATGGTTTAGAATGAAGATAGAGACTGTATCCTCACAAAGGGAGTACTATCTGAGAAAAAAAGTGATCTTAACAAAGAAGGGAATGATACTGACTTGAATATTTTGTAATTGTGACCATTGACAGACCACTGGTTGGGATGTTATACTAACTTTCTTACTAAAGAGACTGATTAAACCAAAGATATTTATTTTGAGATTAGTGATATTATGCTTGACAAAATGAGTAGAGTTCATACACAAAGTTAATGTTTTGGCCTAGCCAATGTTTGCCAATTTTTATGGATATTTTTATGATTTTTACAATATTTTGGTTTTTTGGACCCTTTTTGATTTTTGCTTGACGCTAATGTTTGCAAAAGTTGTGGAAAATAGTATAAACACCAGTTTTGTTTCCAACCGCCAATCAGTACGCAACTAACATGTTCACTAACATGTTCACTGAAATTTTTGCTACTCTCTTGTAATCTATAGGCCCCAAAGCTCCTCATAGATCAGATTTCATTCTGTAACTGAATTTTGCAATTCCAATTTAATAATCCTATCGGCCTCTCTTTGTACCTTTTGGGACAATTGCTAGTTTATTAACGATATTAATGTGTGGAATCCATTAACATCATAAACATATAACCATAAATATCAACACAACAGAGAGCACACCATCATATGCAATAATAATGTTTTGTTATGATTTTGTGAAAATACAAGTGTCTGGGAGCAAATGCTCCAACGTTTTTACCCGTGTCGTTTGCCAACGGGCGCCCACCTCGTGCACGCCTTGCACGGTGGTCGCTCCTCACACATTCCATACTTCACCCAAACTCTTTGCACGAGTCGGGTGGGCGCACCTTCGTGTAGCCCTCCACCCGAACTCCTTCACCCGAGTCTGTCACACTGTCGGGCGGGCGCCTTTGTGCAACCCTCCACTCACACTTCCAACCAACGAGCGGGCGCCTTCGTGCAGCGCACTACCCGTGCCACCCGTTCACCAAGACTTCGTGTGACTTGTGCCCACCTTGCTCGACGAGCGGGTGCATCAACCTGCGGTTGTCTATGCCTCTGCTGCGGGTTACTTCGCACTACCACGAACTCATTTGATGACCAAGCAATGCTTGTTCGAATGCCAAACTTCCCCAACCGCACCAAGTATTCATATGGCGGGTGGGCGAGTCGTGCCACCCGGCCGACTCGTTCATCTTGCCCAGCCGACATGCCTTTAGTTTGTAAAACTCGTTTAATGTGTAGGTCGGCCTGCCCATCACACGGGTCTGCCCCACCATCACTTGCTCGTCTCACAACTTCGCATGGTCGGCCCGCGGGTGGCTCGTTCAGCCTGCTTGTGTATAAACTCACACAACCGCACCCCGTCCACATTGTTGCACCGTCCGCTCGGTTGTGTTCTGCCTCACACGTTTAGTTCATTCGTTCGGTGGGCGCGCCCGAACGCTTCGCCAGCCGCAGGGCATTACATTCTCCCCCACCTAAAAACATTGCCGTCCTCGACAATCTAACTCTCCTCCGTAGCTTTCTGTCATACTTCGCAATCTTCCGCTTCCATCTCCAAAGTGAGTTCTCTGTTTCCCAGCTATCCTCCTCCGGTGCATTCTTCCATCTAACAAGAAATTCCCATTTCATGTGGCACCCAAGCCTTGTAGATCGAACACTCAGAATCTTGTCCATCTATAAGTGAGGCTTGTCCACAACCCCTTGGTGGTTCCACTCTCCCTGGATGATCAACATCAAGTCTGCGTCTCTTCAACTGACTCATGTGAAAAATCAGATGCTTCATGTGCATATGGCGTTGAAGCTCCAGCTCATAAGCAACTTCCCCCACTCTCTTCTTCACCTGGAATGGTCCCTCATACTTCCTCGTCAATTTACTCGCAGTCCCCTTAGGTGGCTCAAACTGATCTTCGGTAATCTTGAGAAACACCATATCTCCCACACTGAAGTGTACATCATGTCTTCCTCTATCTGCCCATTTCTTCATTCTCCTTGCAGCTTTGTGCAAGTGCGACTGTGCCAGCTCCAAGGTTTCATCCCCAGCCTTCATGAACTTCTTCGCATGAGGTCTCCTCAACAAACCTCCTGTCACTATGGTGTAAGGTGTGACTGGCATCTGTCCATTCACCAACTCAAATGGATTATACCCCGTCGCAGAACTCTTTTGACTATTGTAGCTGAACTGAGCAATATCCAAGAGTTTAGGCCAATTATTCTGATCAGTCGTCACATAATGTCTCAAGTAATCCTCCAGCAATGTGTTGATCCTCTCGGTTTGTCCATCTGTTTGCGGATGGTAACTCGAACTCATCAACAACTCTGTCCCAACTAACTTGAACAATGTAGTCCAAAATCTACTTGTAAATCACGAATCTCGGTCCAACACGATGCTTAATGGCATCTCCGAATACTTCACTATATTCTTAAAGAACAATTCCGTAGTCCGCTCGGCTCCACAAGGCATCTTTGTTGGAACAAAGACAACATACTTGGAAAAACGATCAACCACGACCATTATCCCATTATACCCCTGAACCTGTGGCAATTAAGTGATGAAGTCCATCGAGACACTCATCCATGGTCTCTCAGGAATCGGTAAAGGCTGCAACAGACCTCCTTGCCTCTGAGTATCTGATTTGTCCTGTTGACAAATGATGCACGTATGTACATACTCTTCTACATCCTCCCGCATCTTCTCCCAAAAGAATCCTCTCTCCAACAATGCCAAAGAATGACGTTGCCCTAGGTGGCTAGCCCATAGTGAGTCGTGGCACTCCTTCAAAAGGGGCCTCCTGAGCCCAGATGACTTTAGAACATAGAGTCGGTTTCCAAAGAATAAGAATCCATCTCGGAGAAAGAACTTTCATGTCTTCCCCTCCTTTATTTGCTTCACTATATTCTGCGCCTACGTATCAGTCTCAACACTTTCCTTGAGCTTATTCTGCATCTCTTCTGACATCTGAACTCGACTCCTACTCCTTGCTGCCCGGTCCTCTCCTTCCAATGCTGCAAGCTGTCCCTTCCTACTAAGGGCATCTGCTACCACATTGTATCTCCCCAGTCTATACTCAATAGTCATGTCGAATTCTGCCAAGAAGTCCTGCCAACGAGCTTGCTTCACAGAAAACTTCAGTTGTGATGCAAAATAATTTGTTGCAACATTGTTTGTCTTGACAACAAATGACTTCCCAATCAGATAATGCCTCCACACATGAAGACAGTGAATGATCGCAGTCATCCCCTTCTCATGGACCAGATACCTCCATTCTCTATCCTGCAACTTCCGACTCTCATACGCCACTGGATGCCCATCCTGCATAAGAACCCCTCATATGGAAAAATCTGAAGCATCTGTGTGTACCTCAAATGGTTGTTCAAAGTCTGGCAACTTCAGTATCGGTGTTGTAACCATCCTCTTCTTCAAGTCATCAAATGCCAACTAACATTTGTCCGTCCAACTCCATCTCTTGTATTTCTTCAGCAGGTCTGTCAATGATGATTTTACCTTGGAGTACCCCTCTACAAACTTCTATTGGTAGTTGGTCATGCCCCAAAACACCCTCATATCATGGACATTCTTCGGTTCAACCCATTCCTTGATTGCCTTCACTCTGCTCGGCTCCATCCGTATGTACCCTTGACCCACTATATGTCCAAGGAACGGAATCTTGATCTGAGCGAACACACACTTAGAATCCTTCAAGTACAATTGATTTGCCTTCAGTGCCTCGAACACCATCGCCAAGTGCTTCTTATGATCCTCCATGTTGTCACTGTACACCACTATATCGTCCAAGTACACTACTACGAACGAATCCAAGTATGGATGTAGAACATCATTAATCAAAGTGCAAAACGTAACAGGAGCATTGCACAAATGGAATGGCATAACAAGGAATTGAAAGCTACCATACCTTGTTACTATCGTGGTCTTCTTCTCGTCTCCTTCAACGATCCGCACTTGATAATACCCATGCCTCAAGTCCAGCTTGGAAAACACTCGGGCTTTTGCAAGCTTGTTGAAGCAATCGGTAGCCAATGGCAAAGGATATCTGTTCCTTACCATTTGCTTATTCAGTGCACGGTAATCACAGCACATCCATAGCTCATTCGAATATTTCTTCTGCTGGAATAATAACGGAGCTCTATAGGGGGACCTTGAAGGTCTGATGAAACCTGCATCAATTAACTCCTTTAACTATCGTTTCAATTCCTCCAACTCAAGTCCTGACAACTAATAAGGTGCTTTAGCCGGAGGTTGCTTCCCTAGCCTCAAGCTCTATGCTATGGTCCACTACACGCCTTGGTGGAAGCTTCTTTGGTAGCTCATTAGGCATCAAATCTGCATATTTGGCCAATACCTCAGAAATCTCGGCTGGAATAGGCGTCCCCACTCCATCACCTTCGACTCCCTTGAACATCACCACATATGTCTCCATATCTGACTCCTTCATAGCCTTCTCCAAACTTAGTGGAGAAACATGCTGCACCTTGACTTCCCTCCTTTGCCTATGAGTGGGCAAAGTCCAAGTCTGTGACTGTCCAACCAACAACACCTCATCGCAGAAGGGGACAACAATTGCCTTGTTGCCCTTCAAGAAATCTTGCCCCAATATCATATCGAAGTCGTTCATCTCCATCACTGTGAAGTCCCATTGACCCTTCCAGTCTTTTATCTGCACAGGCACTTCGTGTGCCAAACCCGCCACTTTAGCTCTAGAGTTCACCGCCTTGACTTCCACATTCGATGGGAAGATCATCAGTCCAACCTCTTTCGCTAACCATGTCGCCATGAAGTTATGAGTGGCCCCTATGTCCACTAGAGCTTGAATGGTCTTGCCATGAACCATCAAGTCCACGAAACCCAGATCGTTAATCCACGATTTCTCCATAACTTTTCTCTACATACATGTCTGTTCTCTGCAAGTAGCTTTGATACTATCTGCCGCACCCTTGCTAATTAACGAAAAAAGAATTGGGGGCGTGACACCATGGATCACCAAGGGAAATGGAGAGAACAAAAGAGTTGATATATGATGAATGCACCCTCAATATGCTCAATATTCTATTTTCAATAGTTGACCATAAGCAAATATCGAAACTCCAATGCAGATAATGCACTGAAATGAGATGATAGGGAGAGAGAATGAGGTCGGGTATTTTTGTGTAAAAGAATCACCAACGCTTTGAGAGCACGAAGCACTTGATTGCGTCTCTCATGGGGAGCTTAGACAGGATGAGGGAAAGGACGTTGTTGGGCAGTTTAGACAATTTGTCCATAGCCACGACCATCATTGTAAAAATGGGGCAATCTTCCCTGTCAAGAATGGAATATAAAGGGATTTGGACCAAACTAGTCCTCAAGTGAAGCGAAAGGTGAGTGGAAATTAGGTGTGAGAAACAATCTAATTGCAAAATGCGGAGGAATGAAACAAATATTTACGCGAGAGGCATTTTACACTGCGGGGTTGTGGGAAAATACTGTTCACCCCAACCAATAGAATGTCTTCATTTTCTTCGTCCTCCCTACAATTAAAATTTAACACTTGGCTTTGTCACTGCTTGCTTCTGTCACCGTTTGTCTCCGTTTGCTTGCTACGACCATCCTGATTTGCTGCAACACTCGTTCTTCCCACCATAATTTCGTTCAACGCCTCTTTAACGGTCTTCTCCGTTCAATGCCTCTTTAACGGTCTTCTCCGACTGGTTGTCCAATGTTGGTTGCCTCGTCCAATAGTAATATGCTTATGTTCTTTTGAGAACCCTAGCTATTGCAATCAACTGCTCTTCCCCTCCGGATAATTGCAGTCCGTATCCCTGACCCCAAAGAACTACACAATTTCATTGTCCTGACTGAGTGTCTTAATTTATTACATAAACACTATCTTTCAATTTCGGCTAATTCATTATTCCTAATTTAATGCATAGGAATGAATCGTTTTTGTTGGAACAATTGAAGTATTTTCTTGATGAAGTCGTGAGCATTTGCAGCCTTGGCAACTTCGATCAATTCCACCTCAGTTGCATTCTCTTTTCCGTAAAGAATGTTGTCTCGAATGCTTCTAGCGAACAAGGTGGGTTCCCGACCTACAGAGCTGTAAGTCTTCTTAGACTCTTCAGGTTGAACATCATTATGTTTACTCCATCGATCCTCACCATCCCTTTTAATGGGCATTAGAATCTCTCGATTAATGCAATGTCAGTCGACTTTCCTGATCCACTTAATTTGTCGAACCAGAGCCATACCTTTCCTTTATTCTTAAGTAGAAGTTTTTGAAGATGATCACATTTGGATTAGATGGGTAAGCAAAGTCCATGTTTCTCAAATACATGTTCCCTTCTATCTTATCCACGATCTCACCCTTCTCATCGTCTAGATTTATGTAGATCTCTCTGTCCAGGATGCCAAACATGGGTTTGACTATATCAAATCCTTAACGATGTCGCTGCTCATACTCCCTGTGTTTGCTATCACTTTCCCAATGCTCATCAACATGAACAATGTTGGAAAAAGAGATTTGGAGGTGATATATCCTTTGAAAACAAGGTGCCCTCCATACCAAAAATCGAAGATCGTAATACATGTTGTTAGACATTGAGAAATTCCAAGTACTATTCCTTCAAACAAAGATTGTTCGAAATTGTCTCTTTGAGGGCCTTCTTATGTATTTTCGAAGAGACGAAGAATCTTTTCATGTGAAGAGAAGGCACTAATAGTGATGGTTAGCAATAACCTCTTCCTCTAGTTGACTACCTTAATATTGAGCTTTTTGAGCCTTCAGAGACATGGTATTCAACATAACCATTTTGGTGTAATAACATAATATTACCAGAGGTTGCACTACTATTATTACAATTGCAAGACACCATGACATAATCAAACCTAACCTAAAGACAACTGCCACAACCGACACAATTTGTACAGGTAATGATATACGATCTCTGATAAGAGATCTAACTGGTATCACAAAATCACATTCGAGCGTTCAAGCTATTAGAAAATTGTACCATGATCAGATATGGGCTAGAAACATTCAAACTTTAAAGGTCATATACTTGCCACATTAGCCTCTGTTGCGAGTTTAGAGCACATAGTTGCACTAGAATTCTTGTCCTTGTCGAACCACCCAACCTCGAAAGTAAGAATCTTGGATTGCATCTGCTAAACCATTTCAATTGCAGTGCTTTAGTGCTCACTCTATCAAACATAATCTCTCTAGCTTGAGGATCTAGAATCTCTCTATCAACACCACAATTGTAGATTTCCCTGACCCACTTCCTCCCACCAACACAACGATCGTACTAATGGGAATGGTTAGACAAAAATTGCGAAATATCTTTGGATATGCAAATTCAACATTTCTAAATTCAATTTCACCTCTAACCTCTTGCAATATTTCTCCATTTAAATCATCCGAACCAATGATGGGTCCTCTGTCATCCACTCAAAAATGCATTTACCAACAACCCGTGCTTCTGAAAAAGATTTGAAATTCAAAAGTGAAATTCCTAGACATCTGCAAAGATATCAATTATTCCAGAAATTGCGCTTGAGATCCTTGGAAAGATTATAGAAGCAATCAAAAGCTAAAAATTGACAGGGACAAAGAAATTACAAGCCATCCTGCAGTAGAGAAATTGAACTTATGAAAATCTTCCCTCCTATTGCGCCGTGATGCATAATCAATCTACTACCATACCATGTGTTAAACGCTCAAATAGTGAAGGTGACTCATCCCCTTCCTACTGCCAACCCTTTGGCAAGACCTTTTTTCAGGCCAAGCTTTACAGTTCCATTGAGCACATCAAAGAACTTGGCCATTGTGCTCTCCTCTCCAACAAAAGAAATGTTTGTTTTGATCGATGAGACAGTTTACTCTGCAATATTCCCAACTACGTTATATGCTTCGTTCAACTTGAGAGAAGTCCCCACCATAATCCGTCCATACATTAATCCTGGAATGATCAACAAGATCACGAAAGGAAATGACACTATTGCCAGTCTCCATGTCAAGTAGAATATCATAAAATAAGTCCCCACGGACATAGACATTTTCATGATGAAGCAGGGTATCTAAAGGTGGATAGGAGAATTAGTAAAACAATTTTTTGGGTTTAAAGGAGACAAAAATCTTGTAGAGTGAGAACAAAGACAAAATCCTGAAGAGTGGTAATAGGACAAATTATCTAAAGGAGAGACAGACGAACATACCTTTTTAGTGAGGAATCCCTCGTCGTGTCTCAAAACCGCCTTCAAATATTTTCCAGTGCATCCAAGATACTTGTCTGCGCATTGTAGTAAAGTAAAAAAATGTTGTGTTAATTGAGCCATTTGTTTTTTATTTAAATGCAATAAAATAATAAAAAAAACTATATGTTAGGTTACATATATAAACATCACTTAATTATTCTATGTTTTGTTTTTTTCCGTCATAATCTAATGATACAAACTTTGGCGAGATTGTATTTTATTATTTTTTAAAATGCATAAATGGATTCAATGCCCTTAAAAACCTCAACAACACTCAAATTGCGGAAATTACAAATCTCAAACTTTCCATTTCAACAAATCCTTGTTGGATTTCATCCAAAATTAATTGGAAACTATTCTAGAAAAATGACCAAAATAGAGAAGAGTTAAACTAAGTGTAAAATATATATTGTATAATCGCATATATCTCAACATTTCAAATCCAATAGTATTGATTTCAACATTTCATGTCGATGGCTTGTATTTCAACTTAGCCTATAGAGCATATGCTTTAGATCCAAAAATGTATATTCGAATATATATAGCATTTATTATTTTATTATTGCATGTATAGTGTTTTTCAAATCTTCAATTCATATTTATTCAGAAATGAAAAAGTAAATCTATGCATAAAGTTAATGGAGATGATTCAAAATAATAAGGGAAGTTATAAATCTAAAACCTTTAGTAAAGGAATAGTAGCGTTAAAAGAATTTAAATTGCAATCATAGTTTAATGGAGAGTGTAATGCAATAAGATAAATAATATTAAATAGGCAATAGCAAAGAGAATGCCACTTTATTCCATACAATTATGAAGAAATGAAAAGTATAAATGTAAACATATGAGGTTGAGACAACTAGAAATGTTGAAGATGGCGAAGGAAAACTTGTAAATTTTTTTTGAGGGAATTATGAAGCCCAAAAGAAGGGGTAGCTAATGGTATTACATTGAGTTGGTGATTATTTCAACAAAACTTTAGATGAAAATCTAACAAAGAGAGAAAGTACTCAAAATCAACACAAAGAGAAAAGCCTCCACAAAAGAAGATGAGAAAAAAATGTTAGATAATGGTATCACATTGATTCTAATTGATTTGGCAAATGAAGTGGGCATGAGATTTGGTAGTGGTAGTTTAAGAAAAACCTTAATCTCTGATCACAAAATAAAGATAATAGGAAGAATGGGGCCAATTAAGTACTCCATGAACATTGAACCCTTGACAAGAGATGGAGGCTTGGAATCATTTATAAAAGGAGTTTTTGAAACACCATCTTGTGTTTGTATGACAATGTCTATATTGACTAACTCATAGTAATGGATTCCATGGAATGCTTGTCTATTATGATGATGAACTATCGATGGAGAAGCATTTTATGATCATTTTCATAGTTCCACTCATTAAAAGAAAAATATATATGTACAAATTCATGGTTGCACCACTTAAAAGTATTTCATACAACATATTTCACAATGATGGATATGAGTGAGAATCAAGAATTTCTGTGTAAGTCCTTGTGTGTGTTTTCTTACCTCGCTATTGATTATCTATGTGCTTCATCTTTAGCCTAACAATTTCTTCAAATTCCTCTAGTCACTCTCGATAGTAAGCACTTAAATGCAAGTTACACACTTGAACCACCCTAACTACATCACTATTACCATTACTTGCTCACCTTCCACATAATAAAACAACTACCTTGACACGACCCCTTTGAATGCAAGGAATGGAGTGGTTCCTGAGGTTTGGAGGTTGGAAAGTTCTTTCCCTTTAGTGTGGCATTACATACACCATAAGGAAACATCGAAGATGTAGTCTGACATGTCACACAAGGAGACATTTTCCTTCCACATTCCCCACTTCTCCTATCAGTGTTCCTTTGCACCTCTCGATGCAATTGCTAATTTAATCTTCCATGAATTAAGGTTTCTTAATGTTTTTACCAATGGTTCCATGATAAAGTTTTGTAGGACGTCACAATGAGAATACAAGATTTACCTTTGTTAAGTCATCATTTATAATGTTTAAAAAAAAATAAATTACTACTCTAACTCGAACTCGAATAATTAATATATATAGAGTCACCTACACTTCACCTTTCATTCATTCAAGTTCCTTATTTTGACACAATGTTAATAATATTTTCAATGGAGCTTTAAACTTCATTAAGGTGAGAACATTGGATTCATCTTCAAATCATAATCATTGATCAGATTCATTATGTCTTTTACATCTTCCTCTTCTTGTTTTACAAAAAAACAACCCTTACATAGTTTATACACAATTCCTTTAAAACATAAACACATTTATACATTTGCATGTATATAATTAAATATATACTTTTACAACTAACATAAACTTCAATTCAAAACAAAGGGCTTTAAACATCTAAAACCACATCATATTTAATCAACACGATTCCTTTTTTACATCCATTTCTATGTCCTTGCCTCTCAAAAATACACTAAACTTCTACGATTAATATATATTATTGAAATAATAATCAATAACTCAAATTTTACTACTAACAACCATCTTAACCCAAAATATTTCATTATTAGCTTAATATTGTCAATCTACACATACATTTTGAACTTGACGATTATTAATCCACACATGTTGAACAAAGATAATTGATTATAATAATTATTATATTGAGTATAATTATTAAAAAAAAGTAATTAATAGTTTTACAAGACATAGTCTAATTTATAGAGGAAATATACTTTTCACAAGAATTCAACAAAATAATTTCAAGAAAGAATGTGAATTTTTGTTATTTAAAATGCATTTTTGAATACATAAATAGATTCAACACCCTGAAAAATCCCTAGGGCCTGGAGTTATGCAAATTAAACAACTTAAACTCAAGTTTTTAAAAATCTATGTTGGATTTTAATTAAAATTAACCAGAAAAAATATAACTACACCAATTTACAATACTTGTTCATCAATAAAATTCCGAACAACTTTATATGTTACATAATTTTTTCCAAAATAGCATTTAATACATCTTAATACATGTTCCTTTAAATACTTTCCTCCATTACAAATTCCATACTCACACTTCATGAAAGGTATGGTTGTGATATATAAAGCATTTATTAAATCTAAATTTTTAATCCAGATTCCCATTAAAAAAATAAAAAATAAAAAATGATTTTAAAATTTTCATTATTGAGATTATTAAAAAAGATTACTTTTTCATTTAAAAAGTAAAAGTGAGATTGTTGGTATCATGTTAGTGCCACATTATATATTCATTTAAGAACATCATATATATTACTCTTTTCAAAAGCTTAACATGTCAATTTACTAGATCTAAACGGTGGGGAGGATACCAACTATTCTTCTCAACCACTTAAGATAAACCCATAAATTGATCTCCCTCTAGCTTGAAGAGCAAGAGTGAAGTTGTTGGTACCATGTCAACATTACATTATAGACTCATTTAAAAGTGCCACATAAATTACTCTTTTCTAGAACTTAACATGCCACTTTAAAAATAAGGTAAATAAAGTTATTAATACTATGTAAACACCATATTATATACTTATTTAAAAATGCCAAAAAAAATATTCTTTTAAGAATTTAACATATCACTTCTCATGATTTAAAATCCAAAATTTTCTATCACCACGAGATACCAAAAGTGCATAGAAACGTTATATATTCATTTAAGAATGCCACAAAAATTACTGTGACTATCGAAAAAGTGATAAGAGCCGAAGATATGAGAATATGTGTGAAAGATGGGAGATGGAAAAGGTCGCTAGAGACAAGACAAGTCTGATTATCGAAAAAGATATGAGAATTTGTGTGAAAGATGACCAGATGAGTGCAAATATTGAAGTATGATTGCCAATGATGACTATCGAGACAGTGATAAGAGACGAAGATAGGAGAATTTGTATGAAAGATGACCAGATGAGTGCAAACATTGAGGTATGATTGCCAATGATGGAGACAGGGATAACAAAGTTCACACCAAATATGAATAAAAATATGAAAGCATGCAAGACACCAAGCCACTTTTCGTTATCCTCTCAAAACTTGCTGCCTTAAAAGGATTTAAGGTTAACTTGCTGCCTTAAAAGGATTTAGGGTTTAAAGGTGCGGGAAGTTGGTATTTATAGTTATCAAGAATCTCAAATTATTATAATATAATTTAGATCTATTTTATTTCCGGAATTGGTTTAGAGGGATGAAGTTTTTTTACTTAAAAAGATTTGTACCTGAAGGGATTTGATCACTATGTGGCATGTCTTCTAGACTAGTTTGATTTTTTATTATATTTTTTAATTTTATTTTCAAGTAATTTTACCAAAGTTAAAATGCTATGATTAATAATTATTTTTTATTGCATCGAGGTATAGCCAGGCATACCCTGTTATGTAAACTTTTTAAACTATAATTATAACTTTTTAACTATATAATTATAAAGTCAAATAGATTAAATTATCGTTTGGGTTTTTCTCATTGTATTCATCTTTAGTGTAGCTTATTTAATAATTAAAATTTTTAACTATATAATCATAAAGTTTAATAATTAAATTATAGAAATCTATTTTTTCACAACTCAATGAATTTTCCCATGGTTTTGACAATGCATAGTTTCTCGGGGTATTCTTCTTTAACTAGATTCCAAGTTTTGATTCTAAATTTATTAAAAGTCAATACAACCTAACAAACTCTCTAACACATTACAATCGTTGATAATCATTTAGACGAAGCATAGCATATTCCCTTGAGAATAATTTTAGGACGTCAATAGAAAAATAAAAATAAAAAGTCAACAAATCCTCAACCACCTTAAGTTCAAATAGGAAGTTTCAGCTAAAAATAAAATCAATAATTATAATTTTAACTATATAATTATAAAATTAAATAAATTAAATTATGGAGCTTTGAGTCTTTCCCATGGTATTCTCCTTTAACGTAACTTATTTAATAATTATAGTTTTAACTATATATTGTAAAGTTAAATAAATTAAGCTCTAGAGATCCAATTTTTCACAACCCTTGATTTTTCTCATGATTTTAATAACCCATCGTTTCTCTCATGGTATTCTTCTTTAACTTTGACAACCCACAAATGATTTTGATAATGGATAGTTTTCCTTGGTATTCTTCTTTAATATAACATATTTAAAGACATAAAATTTCAATAAATTTTACTTTTATTCAAAGAAACTATTTTTATTTTAAACATCAATTATATAATTAAAAAAAATTAGGCCAAGCATTTGAACAAATTTGAGAGGACAAGTTTGGTCACAAACTCTGTACATTAGCGACATGTTTTAGAACTTGTACTTCAACTACATATTTCAAGTAAAAAATGTGTATATTGGGTTTGTAAAACCTCTGTATCAACTTGTAATAATGTGTACTTTAAAAAACAATATAAACTATGTGTATTGATAAGGAATTTTGACTTATGTGATCCATAACATTGTTTAGAGAATTTCCTGCGAAATCACATAAATGATCTTTTGTCGACGCGTTTCGAACCAACCAGTGTGGTTTATCATCAGGACAAGTTGAAGAACCGATCCAGCTTAGCTAGTTAAATAGTATGGGCAGAGACTCCAACAGCAAGAATGATAACGGCTAATTTATTTAATTATGATTATTCCTGGAAAAAAGTTAAATTAGGTAAATTTATGAAACTTTTATATTAATTTATAATTTCAAGATTAGGGCTGTGATATACAAAGAATTCAACTAACCACATGTTTTAGGTAAAAAACATTATAAATCGATATGTGTATTGAGTTTTTAAAACTCGTGATCAAATATCTTTTAAAGTGCAAATCTGTTTTTAGAGTACAAAATTTGAGAAAAAATTTACACCAAGACATTTGGTCCTCTTAAATAGATCTATATTAATTCTAATTTTAGTTTTTATGTAATTTGATCCCTCTCAAATAAATTCTACGTTGATTCTAATTTTAATTTTAATTTTTATATAATTGGATCCCCTCACATAAATTTAAATTGGTTCTAATTTTAATTTTCATGTATTTAATTAAGTCAAAACTTTTCAATAACATAACATAATAGTAGAAGGCAACATTTCTTCCCTACTAAATTAGAAAATGCCTATCTTCACAACCAAATACGTAAACAAGCGAATATGAAAACACAACCAAATATAAAAACAAGCCAGAGACCACCAGACCTCTGCATTTATCCATAAAAAGGCAGGTATTCATTATGCTCTCAAAACTGATGTACAACCTTAACATTATGCACTTATCCATAATTGCAAACAGTTATATCTGATTTTAGTGCCCAGATTCCAGCCCTACGCTGCAAACATCCAAACCCATGGAGAGGAGACATGTTCTTGTTATAACTGTAAAGGTTTTCAGATGCAAACATAAACTAGCATTTGCACCTTATGTTGCAAAGGAAATGCCGTAAGGCATAGAGTGGGGAAGAATAGGGACATGTGAATGGACATTGTTGAAAACAATGGTGGATGATAATGAGTTACAATTGTAATAGTTAGTTATGTGTATTCTGAAAATGGATATTTTGTAAATAATAATAGTTTGTGGAAGAATAGCGACATGTGAATGGAGATTGTTGAAATAAAGGGTGGATGATAATGAGTTAGAGTTGAAAGTATTACTTATGTGTATTTTGAATATGGATATTTTGTAAATAATAGTAGTGTGTGGAAAAAAAGCAACATATGAATGGACATTGTTGAAAGCTAGGGTGGATGATAATGAGTTATACTTGAAATGATTAGTTATGTGTATTCGAATATGGCTATTTGGTAAATATGGTAAATAATAGTAATGTCTTGTAGAGGTTATCCATTATCCATGTTGTTGTTTTTGTTTATGTGAACATGTTTTTGTATGTTATTTTAAAGTTTTTGTTTTGTTTTTTGTTTTGGTTTTTTTTTTCTTGTCTTCCAACATGTAATTTTTCCATATGCTACCTATCTATGGTGTTATTAGAAAATACTATTATATTGTAATGGAAGAGGTGAAAGAAACGATACGACATTGTGAACAACATCATGGTCGTCGTTCCATATTTGAAAATGCATGAAAAATTGTTGGAGCCATGATGATAATAATAAAAATTCCAGCGTGATTTTGAAAAAATTTAGCTAAATTTTTTGAAAATGTGGATTATAGTTGTCACATTTTAGAATTTTGAGTGCCTTAATTTTGCACAGAAAATGATAGAAATTACAGCATGATTTTGAAAAAATCTAGCTAATTTTTTTTAAAATGTCAATCCAGATGCCAGAATGAAGAGTCTGTTGTCCCAGAGAGCTTGAAAATATCATATCCATCTATGAATACATGAATCTATAAAAGAAATTCCCATCTGTAGCCCCGAGTAGGCTATGAGTGAGACTTTTTGCCTCTACATAAGAGTTCATTAGATAATGTGTTCTACAAACCCCTCTCACATACTCAACTGCATGACTGCCCTATTCAAGAAGCCAGCTATTCCAATAAGCATGTGAATGAAAATCACCTATACAATTTACAAATTACAACAACAACTAACCAACAAAAAAAAAATGTACTCAGCAGACTAAGGCAACAAACTGGTCAAGTAATAATCCTGAAAAGGGCTAATATACTGGGACTATCCATTCAACTAGGTATTACCACCTATATCTTTATCCTGATTTAAGTATATTTCTAATAACAATTCACCAAACCATACTCAGCCTATGTGATGAAACAATATCACCAAAAATTCAAACTAAGCATGTTACCAATAAAACTGTTGGCTAAACCTATAAACAATCCTAATCATCCACTTCTACCCGCCTTCTTAGTATTAGGCTTTTACCAACAGGTGTGTGATTAAGTTGTTTCTCATATTTTATCAGCTACCAGGTTTGACAGAAAAGAAGTGCAAATTTCCTGCCTCCACTATCTAATAGATCTGCTAATTTCTGAATCATTCAAAACTTGAACAGGGCCAATGTATTGAAATAACACCATGAGAGTCTCAGAACTTGTGCCTCCATTTATAAGCTATCTTAACTAAGCCATTTCTTATTCTTGGGACCCTTTTTCTAGAATGAACCTTCTCCTTATGGTGGGACGACTAGGCATGTATCCGGCGTAAGGGTATTGCCCAAAATTAACTGCAGCATGAAGAGCTGAGGCCACCCATAAGATTGTTGTTATTGCTTTTTCAACTTCTTCCACGCTCTCCATGCAGTACCACCATGTCTCGTCCTTCTTGTCTCCGTGACCAACATTTCTGATTTCGTTCCACCATGCTTGCAGCTCCATATCAGATTTCACTGCATCATCATTTTGGTAGTACAAGGACAGGTACTCCTTAACCCATGAAACTATTGCCAACCATATCTCCAATCCATCCATAGCGTAAGGGTAGTCTTCGATAATCAGCTTCAGCCCATAAGGCATTGATGAGTCCACCACTGCCATACCCCTGTCAAGTTTTAGCCACATTCAGGTAAAAATGTTAATCAAAATTCAAATGGTTGACATAAAGATGAGGCTCATATTTTAATCAGTATTGATTATTGTTTAGAAAACAAAGAGCACAAATCAGCACAGCATCATACCAGAGTTTGAATTCCATACATAAAACATTACAGTAAAAAACAAAACTGACTAAAAGAAAAAATCTGTATACAGAGAGATACAGTATAATTATAAGGAGATCGTCCATATTTATAATAAATTGGGAGAAGCCCAACATTGAAAACTGGTCCTTGGAAAGTTCACCAACCAAGTAATGATAGGTCAATTGTGCACAGTAATTAGATCACTGACCTAAATAAAATTTAGTCTTTAACTCCATGGTGTATGTACAACAACAATTATGATTACCTTTTCACGAGATCTGCAAGTAACCCTTGTTCGTCAAGCCTCCATTGCCTGTACACCACCGAAGAAATCTCCAAGGCATACTTTCCAGTAAACACTGATCTTTCAAGAATGCCTCCGCCATTTATAAGAATTTGGCGAGCCGGAGCATTGATGTTGATTGTGTCCCGGAAATGAGGGCTCAATAGCTTGTGAACGGGATGCATCACACTCAGCTGTCTGTTAGTAGCAGTAATAAATGGTTCCGTAACTACATGAGTCTTGAGCCTGAAAGAATCTGACCATTACAGTCTCAGTCTGGACTATACATAGAATGATATTGTAAATATCAAACAAATTATGCAGGTATTCTATTAGTTGTGGCTACTTGGGTTTTACCAGTGACTGATAAGTTGATGGTAACCAGAATCATTAACGGGCACGTACGTTTTAGCCAGCTGCCATAGAGCTCCTTCTGCGCCTTCCTCTGCTGGAGTAAACACCTTCCCAACACTTGCCCAATCTTTTGAAGGGGGTAGGCTCAACTTGATTGCAATTGGCCTTAATGTGCCATCCTTCTTCAAGAAGAGAATTGAACGAGAAGCATATGTCTTGGTGATAGACAAAGCATTTATTCGATCCAGATGCGGTATCAAGGCGTCATGGTGGTCCAGAATGAAGAGTCTGTTATCCTAGAGAGGCTGAGAATATCATATCCATCTATGAATACATGAATCTCACTGTTGTTGCAGATAAAAAGACAAGCCAAATTATAAGGAACAAGCATTGAGTTGGATCAATATACCTGCTCCACTGTTAGACCGTCGAGATTATTTTCGATATGTGAAGCAGTAATAGAACTGATCTGAGGACCAGACATCAAAGGGTCCAGTTTACTTCTCGAAGGAAAACTCTGTGAATTCAACCATCCACAACATTAAAATTATGTATCCTAAGCTTAATTAAAAATAGAGAGGAGACAAATGGGGACTAGAGATTTGTTGATTACTTGGAGTCTCTGTATAACAAGAGGATTGACTCCGGCCAGCATCTGGCATCCAAATTCTTCATCTTTCCTCCATGCAAATTCGTCATCTGCACCTATTAATCCCATTTTCAATAAGTTCAATTATTTCGAATCTAGTAGAAATCAAGCACAGCATAAGAAGATGCATGGACGTGTTTGGAAGAGAAATACTCACCAGCTATAACTTGAGGAAGGGGATACTTGAACAATTTTTCGTCGTCTGTTGTAAGAAACTCTTTGACAAGCTCAAAGGGAATGAAATTTTTGGCAGCTTCCAGAATTGAGTTGTTGGGAAACTTTTTTCCATCGGAAAATAACTTCTTAATGTCTTTAAAGGAGTCGAACTCATTCATAGTTGAATCAAACAGTGATTTGAGCTCTAGTACCAGGAATTGAACAATTGCCTTGAGGAATTGCACTAAGAAATCAGACATTTTCAGATGCCCAAAACGCTCATCTTTTGGGACACATCTTGTACTATTTACAGCATCGACACCCAAAATCCAGGTTTCGATGTCGCTGGAGAAACTACAGCAACAATGGCTGCCGCGTCCATCGTTTTCTGAACACCCGACTTCTCTTATTCTCAAAGTCTTTTCAAACTGCAACTCAGGGAAATTAAAATATGGGCGACTAATAAGCATCTAATGACCGCCATTTCCATGAGCGAGAACGGCGAGATGGAAATTCACGAACGTTTCAGTTTTATGAACCAGTTTTTGATCAACGATCAAAATTTGTTCAATCATCTAACACCACAAATCCACGGTGAACAATAGGACACGGCGACGGCTGGGGCAATTCATTTCAAAGGGAAACGCCTTACGGTGTAAATATTATTTTATTTCAAGAGACAAAAATAGAAAGAATAAACCAATAATTGAATTATTGCGTAATCCTTAATATTTATATTGTGTTTAGAGAAAGCTTCAGAGTTGTTTTCTCCTCCTCCGTCTTTCCCTTTTCTTTGTTTTCAAAATAAAGATCCTCTTAATTATTTAATATTATTTTATTTTAAAAGATAAAAATGGAAAAAGTAAAGTAATAATTGAATTATTGCATAATGCTTAATATTTATATTTGTATTTGGAAAAGTATTTTTCTTTGTTTTCAAAACAAAGATCCTCCGTCTTTTCAGATGAGTGTTTGCTGACTATTTAATATCATTTTATTTCAAGAGATAACGATAGAAAGAGTAAAAAAAATAATTGAATTTATGAATTCAAGCTTTTGTGATCCATAATGAATAAGAAAAATCTTTATGTAGAAATGACATAACAAAAATTTTTGGTCGACGCATTTCGAACCAACCAGTGTGGTTCATCATTAGGCCCAGATGATGAATCACACTGGTTGGTTTGAAATGCATCGTCCAAAAATTTATGTTATGTGATTTCTACCAAAAGACTTTTCTCAATAATTGAATTACTGCATAATGCTTAATATTTATATTTGCATTTGTCGAAGCCTTTAGCATTCCCTTCTCCTACCTCTGTGTCCTTGCCCTTTCCCCATGTTAATTAGTTTATATATTGATAAGTTGGAAGCTTGGTTAAGCAAAGAAGATGGAGAAGGGGTTCATCTAGCAAGCTATGTGGTAAAGTTGCTTCTATATGTAGATGATCTTATTCTAATCTCAAAAACAACGCGTGGATTAAGAGAACACTTAAAGGTCTTAAAACACTTCTATCAAGAGGTGGGGATGTAGGTGAACATTAATAAGACCAAAATCATGATTTCCTCTTTAAGTAGAAAAGACAAACCAAACTCTTTTCTTTTCGAAGGTAGTCCTCTCGAGATAGTGAAGCAATACAAATATCTTGGGATTTACTTCCACCATAAGCTCAATTGGGAGACTTGCAGGGCGAAAAGAATTCAAGGAGGATGGAGAGCCTCATACTTACTCCAAAATAGGTGCAAAAAAACTGAGATTTGGGATTGGAAAACCAAGAAAACCCTTTTTGGTTTGTTGGTTACGTTGGTTGTTCTCTATGGTTGTGACGTATGAGGAAGTAGCATGTCAACTTTTAGCCAGAGACGGATTGAAAGGATACCGAAGTAACTAGTTACTAGCAATCTCAAGGTTGAAGCTACAGTCCCCTATGAAATCCTTTTCACTGAAGCACATACTTTCCCATTGGAGGCAACAACGATAGCCGGGTTAATAAGTTACTTAAAAAGGACTAAAAGCATGGATAACCAACATTGGCCCAAGATAGCTATGGAAGAGGAATTAGATCATAGGAAGAAAACTTGGATGAAGCAAAACAAAAAGTGGTTAAGTAAGTGGGATATCAAGCTACATGAATGTCCTAGCACCAATGAAGAAATAAAAAAAATTGTGATGGAAAAATTTAGGATGCCATGTGGACTAATCACAATGGACATAAAAAAACATACTACATCAAAGAATTCAATCCAATTGTGACCATGGCGAGAAAAAATATTTAGCGGCAGTTATTAAAGGAAAAACAAGGGTGTATCAATCAGGCAATCAATCACCCCAACTTAATGCAACAAGTCCATCAAGTCTTCAAGAAGTTGGACGGCAATGTCATTAGACTCCAATGCAAGCAGGTTCCTCAAGAACACTTTGGTGCGGATATGGGATACGATAATCCGCGGAAGGGAAAATGCGTTGTAGCACTTCTCTAATCAGATCTCATGGGACATTTGGACAATGATTTGAACTAGACTACAACGAGGAACCTACTCGCATTGGAGTTCATCGACATAGCAGAGAGAGAGGAGAGGAGAGAACTGCCAATATATAGGTATGCACTTAAGTTAACTTGTGATTTCTCTTTTCTTTTAATGATATGAACTGTAAATGGATATGTACATAAAAGTAACGATTTGCCCCAATATTTGTTTAGGACAGGTAAATTTTCACTTGTGATTTTTCTTTTCTGTTGATCAACATGAACATGAATTGCAAGTAGATAGATTTTCTTAATGATTTTTTCTATATTGGTTTAGGATGGATTTTTTATAATGATTTGTGAATTTTTATGGATATTACATGAGATAGTTTGTCACAACATATTCGATAAAATATATGGAAAAATTGAAATCTATATTACTAAGGTTAATTTTTTTTAGATTTCTAAACTTATTGAATTACTGCAGTCTATGGAATACAGAAAATAGAGAATAGTAAAAAAGTTAACACCCACAAATCACAATGAGACAAGATATGTCTTGGGAAACTCATACCAGAGAAAACTTAGCTGGAAGCTGAGGTTGTTCTGCTCTCTGTTTCTCTAAATGGAAATGGATGTAAGGAGTGAGACCTATGGCTCGTGGGTTGCTACAAAACACAAACTATCTTTGTTTGCTCTCTCTCTATCTACTCTTAGCTATTATATTCATTTATGGAACAAAATGCACTCCAATAAAATGGAATCTCTTTTTCTCTTAATGGCTCACTTATGGCACAACTAGATAAGTTTGAATCTTTTAGCTCTTAACTAGAGTTATGATATTGACCCTTCTAGAATCTTCTTCAACATGAGCACATGGCTAGACCCTTTTCATGAGTAATGGGGTTGGCCTGGCATCCTCTCGAATCACGATGGTCAAAGTAGGAAAATCAACTTCCAGATGGCATAACTTTTGCCTACGGACTCTGTTTGAGGTCTTTCTCGCACCATTGGAAATGTGTCTGAGTGTAGAAAAACACCTAGGGGTTTGGTGCAAGTGAAAGTTTTTGGACCCCAATAATGTTAGAAAATGCTTCAAACTGCCTCGAAAGGTTTAAAACCCCACTTTGTTAAACTCGGATCATCTAGTAAAAATAGTCCTATGAGTTGACTCCTTTAAATTTTCCACTCTAAAAGTATGTAGATGGATTGCAAATAATATAATGCTCCAATCTAGATCCTGTACTCATGAAGATAGAATTGGGAAAATATAATTTAATGACCAAATTTTCTAAAAAAATCAATTAAGAGATAACTAAATACAATACAATAATATGCTTGCTTATTTTATTTCTTTCATGTATTTTGAATGAATCATTAGCTCGTTTCATTTACTTTGCTAGAAGATATCCCTAGGAACTTCTCAACAAGCCTCCATAATCTAGATTCTATTCTAATCTAATCCATTACTCCTCTCAATCATGATGAATCCTACTTTGCTAGAAAAGATCCCTAGGAACTTCTCAACAAGCCTCCATAATCTAGATTCTATTCTAATATAATCCATTACTCTTCTCAATCATGATGAATCCTGTACTCATGAACATAGAATTGGGAAAATATAATTTAATGACCAAATTTTCTAAAAAAATCAATTAAGAGATAACTAAATACAATACAATAATATGCTTGCTTATGTTATTTCTTTCATGTATTTTGAATGAATCATTAGCTTGTTTCATCTACTTTGCTAGAAGATATCCCTAGGAACTTCTCAACAAGCCTCCATAATCTAGATTCTATTCTAATCTAATCCATTACTCCTCTCAATCATGATGAATTTAACCTCCTCTCCTTACCGCTTTCAGCCGTTTCTTTCGCAACAAAATTCTTAGCGAGCAAGCAAGTGGCGCTGCTACTAAGAATTCCATCTATCTATTGTTTATAAATGCATCCTCTATAATGTCTGTGTGCTCTAACATAAACTCTAGCAAGCAATTATTTCTTTCAACCAACCAATATAAACCAACACAATTAGCAATATGTTTGTCCTTACTTCCTATTATTCTCGTTCATGTGGCTAAAAAACAATTGGCGCTTGTGAGATTAACTATTGCCATTGACTGGAATGGGTGAGTTGCATGGCTATAATTATAACAATTTTAGGATTTCTTTTTCCTTCCCTGATATTGATCAATCCATATCAATTGCATTCACTCATTCTTCATATATGGCATGGAAATGCATAATTCCTATATATTAAATCTTTTTGAGTATGTGCATGTTTTTCTTGCTTTTCATTATTATTATTATTATTTTGCTTTATATATTTACATTGCTTTTTTAGATGAGGTAATTCAATATTTGAAAATAATGATGTAAACATTAATATTGGGATAAAATTGGCAAAGGTATGAAAAAACAAAAAGCCATAAAAATTGAGAAAATAACTTCTTAATGTCTTTAAAGGAGTCGAACTCATTCATAGTTGAATCAAACAGCGATTTGAGCTTTGGTACCAGGAATTGAACAATTGCCTTGAGGGATTGCACTAAGAAATCAGACATTTTCAGATGCCCAAAACACTCATATTGTGGGACACATCTCGTACTATTTACAACATCGACACCCAAAATCCAGGTTCCGATGTCACTGGAGAAACTACAGCAACAATGGCTGCCGCATCCATCGTTTTCTGAACACCCGACTTCTCTTATTCTCAAAGTCTTTTCAAACTGCAACTCAGGGAAATTAAAATATGGGCGACTAATAAGCATCTAATGACCGCCATTTCCATGAGCGAGAATGGCGAGACGAAAATTCACGAACGTTTCAGTTTCATGAACCAGTTTTTGATCAACGATCAAACTTTGTTCAATCATCTAACACCACAAATCCACGGTGAACAATAGGACACGGCAATGGCTGGGGCAATTCATTTCAAAGGGAAACGCCTTACGATGTAAATATTATTTTATTTCAAGAGACAAAAATAGAAAGAATAAACCAATAATTGAATTATTGCATAATCCTTAATATTTATATTGTGTTTCCCCGGATGCGGGTGATATCTTGCCACACAGGAACGGGCCACATGACCTACATGTGCCGCCCCATGGAAGCATTTAAGGCTAATGGATTGCTGTCAAAAGGTTAATCCTGCTAAGGCCGAGGCTTGGGCATTCAATGCTGAGTACTGTGAATTTATGGCGAGGCAGTGTGCAGTTAAGGAGCGCGTCCACCGAGGGTATGCGACTGGTATTCATGGCTCAGCCAGGCAGAAGAGAGACCACTGTGAAGGTGAATTGGACGAGCTCCAGCTGCCGGGGCTTTCCAAGAAAGTGCAGTTGCAGAAAAGGGGGGATTCGCTGCCACTTCAACCTGTATTCCTGGTTCTCCGTGGCTCTAATTTGGGTTCCGATCTCTCTGAGGTTTCAACATTTGGGAGGAAGTGGTGGCGAGTTCCGGTTAGTTGCTGTGGGTGAAATACATTGCAGGATTTCAGAGAATTTGGGGGTGGGTTCATGGCAAGACTACGGGAGCGCCAACCCTGTAGAAGAGGCTTTGGTAGATGCTCTGGGAGAGGCTCATCCTCTCGCCCTCCGGCAACGAATGAGCATCATCATTGCTACTGTTGTTATTGCTACAGGAGAGCAAGGGCTCGACCCCTCCAAATTGGGCAATTCACGGAGGTGGGCAGCTCCAGCGAGGGAGAGCCAGCTCTTCCAGCGTTTGGCTCGGTCGTATTCACCCTGGGCAGCTCCAAGAGCAACGAAGGGATTAATGCACACATCTCCATCCTCTTCACCGCTGCTCCTGAGGGAGATGATAGTGGGACACCTCCTGGAATGGGGGATCCACCCATAGATGGCATTGGTATGGAATGCCCTGCTCTGCAACCGCCAATTACGCATGGGAAGGAGATTATGGATGCCCCCTTCCAACCTCAGGAGCAGAAGACTCAAGACACAGCAGAGGCTAGGTGGGTTGCCATGTGGGAAGGAGTCCCAGAGGGCATGGGCTGGTGCACCATTGTGGAGGAAACAAGTCCTGGGGACGAGGATCACGGAGGTGCTGGTATTGAAGACAAAGGTCTCGGTGGCGAAGGTCTCGGCGGCAATGGTCTCGGTGGCGAAGGTCTTGGTGGCGAAGGTCTTGATGGCGATGGGCTCGGCGACAAACGTCTTGGCAACGAATGAACCCCTGGCGCACGCTCCAGCTCCCACCTTTTTCTTTCTGCTCGAGTCTACGACTAAGGTCACTTTGTTTGTTCACCTGCAATTTTTCTTTTGGTCTTATCTCGGTCAGTCAGTCTGTCCAGCATGTTTAGTTTCAGTCTGTCCTGTGTATGGCGACTAACAGTCGAATTTTGAAAGGTGCCCCTGCGTGGGCTGGTATGCTATGCAACACGTCAAGTAGAATTGGCCTCGGCCTCTGTCACTTTTTGGGGGAATTAGATAATTTTGTCGGTGTTGCCCCTGCGAGGGAGCTTCTGTGTCAATCCCAGGATACCCATTGTGCCACTGGTGACCATGGAAGTACCGTTCTACTGCTTGTAATTTTTCCTGTAAATACATTATAATAGAATAGCTAGTTTTACCGAGAAAAAAAAATATTTATATTGTGTTTAGAGAAAGCTTCAGAGTTGTTTTCTCCTCCTCCGTCTTTCCCTTTTCTTTGTTTTCAAAATAAAGATCCTCTTAATTATTTAATATTATTTTATTTTAAAAGATAAAAATGGAAAAAGTAAAGTAATAATTGAATTATTGCATAATGCTTAATATTTATATTTGTATTTGGAAAAGTATTTTTCTTTGTTTTCAAAACAAAGATCCTCCGTCTTTTCAGATGAGTGTTTGCTGACTATTTAATATCATTTTATTTCAAGAGATAACGATAGAAAGAGTAAAAAAAATAATTGAATTTATGAATTCAAGCTTTTGTGATCCATAATGAATAAGAAAAATCTTTATGTAGAAATGACATAACAAAAATTTTTGGTCGACGCATTTCGAACCAACCAGTGTGGTTCATCATTAGGCCCAGATGATGAATCACACTGGTTGGTTTGAAATGCATCGTCCAAAAATTTATGTTATGTGATTTCTACCAAAAGACTTTTCTCAATAATTGAATTACTGCATAATGCTTAATATTTATATTTGCATTTGTCGAAGCCTTTAGCATTCCCTTCTCCTACCTCTGTGTCCTTGCCCTTTCCCCATGTTAATTAGTTTATATATTGATAAGTTGGAAGCTTGGTTAAGCAAAGAAGATGGAGAAGGGGTTCATCTAGCAAGCTATGTGGTAAAGTTGCTTCTATATGTAGATGATCTTATTCTAATCTCAAAAACAACGCGTGGATTAAGAGAACACTTAAAGGTCTTAAAACACTTCTATCAAGAGGTGGGGATGTAGGTGAACATTAATAAGACCAAAATCATGATTTCCTCTTTAAGTAGAAAAGACAAACCAAACTCTTTTCTTTTCGAAGGTAGTCCTCTCGAGATAGTGAAGGAATACAAATATCTTGGGATTGACTTCCACCATAAGCTCAGTTGGGAGACTTGTAGGGTGAAAAGAATTCAAGGAGGATGGAGAGCCTCATACTTACTCCAAAATAGGTGCAGAAAAACTGAGATTTGGGATTGGAAAACCAAGAAAACCCTTTTTGGTTTGTTGGTTACGTTGGTTGTTCTCTATGGTTGTGAGGTATGAGGAAGTAGCATGTCAACTTTTAGCCGGAGACAGATAGAAAGGATACCGAAGTAACTAGTTACTAGCAATCTCAAAGTTGAAGCCACAGTCCCGTATGAAATCCTTTTCACTGAAGCACGTGCTTTCCCATTGGAGGCAACAACGATAATTGGGTTAATAAGTTACTTAAAAAGGACTAAAAGCATGGATAACCAACATTGGCCCAAGATAGCTATGGAAGAGGAATTAGATCGTAGGAAGAAAACTTGGATGAAGCAAAACAAAAAGTGGTTAAGTGGGATATCAAGCTACATGAATGTCCTAGCACCAATGAAGAAATAAAAAAAATTGTGATGGAAAAATTTAGGGTGCCAAGTGGACTAATCACAATGGACGTAAAAAAACATACTACATCAAAGAATTCAATCCAATTGTGACCATGGCGAGAAAAAATATTTAGCCCCAGTTATTAAAGGAAAAACAAAGCTGTATTAATGAGGCAATCAGTCACTTAATGCAACAAGTCCATCAAGTCTTCAATATGTTGGACGGCAATGTCGTTATACTCCAATGCAAGCAGGTTCCTCAAGAACACTTTGGTGCGGATATGGGATACAATAATCCGCAGAAGGGAAAATGCGTTGTAGCACTTCTCTAATCAGATCTCATGGGACATTTGGACAATGATTTGAACTAGACTACAACTAGGAACCTACTCGCATTGGAGTTCATCGACATAGCAGAGAGAGAGGAGAGGAGAGAACTGCCAATATATAGGTATGCACTTAAGTTAACTTGTGATTTCTCTTTTCTTTTAATGATATGAACTGTAAATGGATATGTATATAAAAATAGCTATTTGCCCCAATGTTTGTTTAGGACACGTAAATTTTCACTTGTGATTTTTCTTTTCTCTTGATCAACATGAACATGAATTGCAAGTAGATAGATTTTCTTAATGATTTTTTCTATATTGGTTTAGGATGGATTTTTTATAATGATTTTTGAATTTTTATGGATGTTACATGAGATAGTTTGTCACAACATATTAGATAAAATATATGGAAAAATTGAAATCTATATTACTAAGGTTATTTTTTTTTAGATTTCTAAACTTATTGAATTACTGCAGTCTATGGAATAGAGAAAATAGAGAATAGTAAAAAAATTAACACCCACAAATCACAATGACACAAGATATGTCTTGGGAAACTCATACCGAAAACTTAGCTGGAAGGTGAGGTTGTTCTGCTCTCTCTTTCTCTAAATGGAAATGGATGTAAGGAGTGAGACCTATGGCTAGTGGGTTGCTACAAAACACAAACTATCTCTGTTTTCTCTCCCTCTATCTACTATTATCTATTATATTCATTTATGAAACAAAATGTGCTCCAATAAAATGGAATCTCACTTATGGCACAACTAGATAAGTTTGAATCTTTTAGCTCTTAACTAGAGTTATGATATTAACCCTTCTAGAGTCTTCTTCAACATGAGCACATGGCTAGACCCTTTTCATGAGTAATGGGGCTGGCCTGGCATCCTCTCCAATCAAGGTGGTCAAAGTAGGAAAATCAACTTCCAGATGGCATAACTTTTGCCTACGGACTCAGTTTGAGGTCTTTCTTGCACCATTGGAAATGTGTCTCAGTGTAGAACAATGCCAATGCCAAGGGGTTTGGCGCAAGTGAAAGTTTTTGGACCCCAATAATGTTAGAAAATGCTTCAAAGTGCCTAGAAAGGTTTAAAACCCCACTTTGTTAAAGTGGGATCATCTAGTAAAAATAACCCTATGTGTTGTCTCCTTCAAATTTTCCACTCTAAAAGTATGTAGATGGATTGCAAATAATATAATGCTACAATCCAGATCTTGTATTCATGAAAATAGAATTGCGAAAATATAATTTAATGACAAAATTTTCTAAAAATATCAATTAAGAGATAACTAAATACAATACAATAATACTCTTGCTTATGTTATTTCTTTCATGTATTTTGAATGAATCATTAGCTAGTTTCATCTACTTTGCTAGAAGATATCCCTAGGAACTTCTCAACAAGCCTCCATAATCTAGATTCTATTCTAATCTAATCCATTACTCCTCTCAATCATGATGAATCCTACT
>APFE030518857.1:0-13479 GCA_000404065.3 Pinus taeda
CCCCAAATTGAGCTCATGATAGCTCATTGGAAAGATATTTGTGTCTAGTTATCATTTTACCTATCAATAAAGTCATTTTGCCAACCAAGCTAGGAGAAAACTTGATTTTCCCAGGGTCACTTCAGAGGTGCCTTTGATTCTCCTGAGGCAACGGTATTCTTGACATTTCTCTCAAACCATGACACCTGTGCAAAAAGTGAAAGATGTTTTTCTTCTTTGGCATGTTTTGGACAAAAACCTCTCTCAGTTTTCCAAAATTCATCTCAGACTGCTCTGAAACATCATTTGAGTGAAACTTGCCCCGATGTGTGAAACAAGGAATTTGGTTGAAATGAAGCGAAATGAAGGGGATAGGGGCTTCTAAATTCTTGGGGAAATTTTTGGGAGTGGGGAGGGATGTTAGGAAGCAGGGGAAAGTGGAATCTCAGAGATTGAGTGAGGGGAAGGGGTCCAAAAGGGCAAATCACAAGCCAAACCTAGAAAATTGCCAGGTTGTAGCTAGAAACTAGGGTTTGTGCAAAAATGAGGATTTTGGGGAATCTAAGTGTTGGGAAGTATATGATAAGGTACATGAAGGATAGGGGAAGGTGTATGAACATCAGGAAACAAGTTTTGCCGATGTTTTGACCATCCAAGAGAAATTGCCTTCAAAACCCTAGGAGAGGGAAATGAACTTGCCTGGGCGCAACTGAAGCATGATCAAGGTATCAAATGACCTATTAGACACTGACATGATAATGACAACCCTATGAATGATGATAGACTCAGCTGGATAGTGACATAGACTGACATTTGGGCCACTTTAGAAGGAGCATAAAGCAAACCCTAGACCTAATGCCTAGTGACCAAATTTTGCTTGAAGACTCACTGAAATGACAAAATTTGACCTTGACACTTCAAAATCACTATGTAAGAGCACATTTGATCACTGGAGGAAGGCTGTAAAGACTGACACTAACATTATGAAAGGGGGGTTAGTGAGTGCCATGGGGGTTAAAATGAATGAGGGGATGTTAAGTAAACCACATTGTGAACCATTGCCTTGTTTTGTTTACCACTTATGCATATTTCAGTGATGCATTTGGAATAAGGATATAAGTGCTTCCTGTATCAATTACATGACATTTCTGCAACCTTTCTAGTACTTACCCACTTACTCATCCTACCATTTTTTCTTCACTTTATTAGGGTGCATTTAGGCTAGAAAACCCTTATCAATCTTTTCTTTTCTTTATAAAATAAACTATCTAATTCTAACCTTATATCATCCAAGGATTGAGATTAAACTGATGAGCTCCTTTTATTCACTCTACTTATCTAATGATCTGCCAAGATTACACTGTTTGGTCAGATTTATTCACTACCTATGAAACATAAAATTCAAAGCATGAAATAACCAAGTTTAAACATTTTGACTATTCATGGATTGTGGCATAAGTAACAAGTTGCACACAATCATTTATTATGCATACAAAGTAAATAGTAGTGGCATTTTGACCTGCACACTTTCCTAATCTCTTTTGTCCTTTGGGGTTCATATATTTCATTTTTTAACCTATTTTCATTCTTTTTGTCCTTTGATTATTCTTTTATGACATACCCTCTTTACATTTTGTAATTTTTTAATATGGAAAACGTTTGTAGAAAGCAAAGGTATGTACAATATTACAAGGCTTAACCTTAGTCAATCAAAATTATGATTCCTATTGGTATAGGAACCTAACAAGTAAAAAAAGTATTTTAGTTCAAGAAAGTCAAATTCAAGTGTTGGGCTTTGATTTCCTTAAAGAGTTATATGAGAAAGATCTAGATTTTAAATAGGCATTTGAATCTTGTAGAAATCCTGTTTTGTTAGGCAGAAGCAAGTGGCTAGATTATTTCCTGCAAGAGGGACTGTTGTTTAAAAGAAATCAGCTGTGCATACCAAATTGTTATATGTGAGCAAATTTGATTAAGGAGAAACATAGTCGTGGACTAGGAGGACATTTTGGTGCAAATAAGACTTATGAGCAGTTGAACTAGTTTTATTTTTGGCCAAATATGAGAGTTGAAGTGGAAAAGTATGTAAAAAATTGTAAAGTCTGTGTAAAGGGAAGGAGCCAAAACATAGGTTTGTATGTTCCATTACCTATTCCAGATAGACCTTGGGATATGGTAAGTATGGACTTTGTTTTGGGTTTACCCAAAACTCAAAGGGCACATGATTCAATTTATGTAGTAGTTGATAGATTTAAAAAAATGGAACATTTTATTCCATGTTATAAAACCAGTGACGCTACTCATGTTGCTAACTTTGTTTTTTTAAAGAAATTGTAAGGTTGCATGGGTTACCTAAGAACATTGTTTTAGATTAAGACACCATATTTGTTGGACATTTTTGGAGGACACTGTAGAAGAAGCTTGGAACTAAATTAAGTTTCATTTCTTCTTTTCATCCTTAGATTGATGGACAGACTGAAGTTGTAAACAGAAGCTTGGGTAATCTTCTGAGAAGTCTTGTGGGTGAACATCCAAAACAGTGGGATCAAGTATTGGCATAGGCAAAATATGCTTATAATGATTCTCCTAATAGGAGTACAGGGCAGAGTCCATTCCATATAGTTTATGGACTGCGTCCAAGAGGAGTATTTGAATTGAGAGACTTGGGAAAAGCTGAAATGAGAAGTGCTAAAGGAGAAGATTTTGCTACAGAAGTTCAATCAATACATGAACAGGTAAAACAACAATTACAGGACAACAACATAAAATACAAGAGCATAGTAGATTTGAAGAAGAGAAAAGTTAATTTTGAAGTTGGAGATTTAATTTTGGCACAACTGAGGAAGGAAAGATTTCCAAAAAGGGAGTATAACAAGCTAAAGTTTAAGAAAATATGACCATGCAGAGTCTTGAGGAAAGTTTTTGCAAATTCATATGAAATCGAATTACCCCCTGATATTAGAATATCTCCAATTTTCAATGTTACTGACTTATACAGGTATGAAAAGGGACAGGCAGATGACACATCAAAAGACAAGGAAGAACAACAGATTGATTGGATAAAATAGTTACCTACAACAAAGCAATTGAAGCCAGAGAGGATTTTGGACAAGAAATTGTTGAAGAAGACAAGAGGATAGGAGTATTTTCAGTATTTGGTCAAATGGAAGGATCAACCAGTTGGTAAAGCTACTTGGATGACAAATTCCATGCTACAAAAGTTGGGCAGTTCTGTAGAAGAGCTCATGGACAAGAGCCCATGAAGTGTTTTGTCCTCAGGAGCTGATGCAGGAGCATGAGGCTTGAAGACAAAAGGCTTCAAATTTATTCCAAAAATACAAAAAAAGTTTATAAGCAAAGGAGTGGGATCCTTTAGCTGTCAATTTACAAAGTTTTCTAGATAGGATTTGAGCTAGGATTTAGGGATTGAGAAATTTTGTAATTAATTCAAGCTGTTTAGATTCAGTTGAGATTCTCAAGGGGAATATCAACCAGATTAGATATTGTCTAAGATTAGGCAGATTTGATCCATTGATTAAGGATCTGATTGTTAGAACGAAATGGTATTTATGTAAGTTCTGAATGATTCTAAAGGGATTTTGATTGATTTGGCTTAACTTGGCTGTATAATATTAAGTTACAGAAATTGTATCTCTATGTATTTGTGTATGATTGGTCAATCTCGGAGGCGTTGTATTCCTTCGAAATATCTCTGAGTTCTGTTGATTTACAATTTGGCTTTTGAATTAGAGTATGTAAATCTGTATTGTATTGCACGATCTTGTGTTTTCTGTGTTTTGAAATAATTTGGATATGTTCAAGAAAAAAACATCAGAGAATATGGTTTGAGACAAGTTAAATGTAGCGGAGGTGTTAAGTTTGGCAGATCAAAGAAAAGAAAACCTGACAAAATCGTGTTAACCCAAAGGAGTCTAGAACCGTTCGATCTACAGATCCAATAGATCTAACGATCGTCGTGCGCTAATAAGCTCGTGTGTTAGTCAAGGAAGAGAAGTAGTTTTATCAGTGAAGTTGTTTATTAGGTGAAGAAAAGGTGGTAAGTTGTCTTTTGAAATTCCAAGCGATTCCATTGATCAACCGACACGTAGCACTCGGTGGAGAGAGAAACCCACTTTATCGGGTGGGTAAATATCACGCAAGATCCCCATCCGATATCGTTGTTAACCGTTGGATCAAGTGTGCTTTGATCAATGGTGGAGAATTAACACAATACTGTTTGGGGAAAAGCATACGCGATAAGGAATTAACCAAAAGTTTGAATTCCTTTTGATTCTGCGGCAATTGAAAGGTTGTCATATTGTGGCTAAATTAAGTAGTTTTGCTAAATTTAGCAGGATAGTCAAGTTTGGAGGTAGATGACTGATACTCCAAAGGAAATCCAAGAAGAAGTTCCACCTGAACATGCAAAAATCATTTCTGGATTTGAACGATTGTCTATTACACCTACACCCAAGCCACCATGATTCCAACCAGTAATTTGTGGGTTATTATCCATACCTACCAGTTTACTAAGCCATAATTGCTCAGTCTTATCCAACTCGTTGATAGGAGAGATATGATCCTACTTTTGAGTTTCAAATTCGACACAATGATAATGCTTTAATTGTAGTGCTTTAGAGAGGAGCAAGCTTATTATTGAAGATTGCATTATTCCTAGCAAGCCAAGCTGTCCAGCATATAAATTTGGGGAGGGATTCCCAATACATTTTGAGAAGAGGTTTCCTTATAAGATTTCCTTTGTAATTTTATGCCCAATAGGAGAAGAATTATTGCAGAGTAGAGGACCATTTAACTCTATGGAGAGGAGATGTTGCCTCCATCCATACCTTTTTTGTATACTCACATTCCAAAAAAATATGAGAGATATTTTCCACTTGGTTCTTGCAAATAGAACATCTTAAGGGGCCATAAATTCCTCTCTTTCTAAGGTCATCAATTATCAATATTTTCTTATGTGCAAGGAGCCAACTAAAGGAATTCACCTTTGGATTAGCATTAGTCTGCCATTATTTTTTTCAAATGCTAAGCTTTGGAGGCATGTTGTAACAAGAGAGAAAAGTTGCATAACCTTCCTTGAATAAATAATCTAATGAATTCCAACCGATTTGGTCTTCATCCTCCTTAAATATCCAGTGCAACCTATCAATCATTCATGGAGAATGGCATATGAGCATTAGAGATTTGATGGAACATTACTTAAGTTCCAATTCATCTACTTTCCATTTTCATCCTAGTTGAAGATGTCAACCAACGTAAATTTTCTTTGATCACAAAAATATTCTCGTAGGGTAGGAATTCAAGAAATCGCTGAAGAGGTCATTGGTACATAATCTTACCAGTCCATAGATTAATATCGGTACCATTTCTTGTCTTCCAAAACAACCTTGAGTGGATGAGGTCGGATGTTGAAACAAATAATTTCAAGTTCAAGGAACATCCTTTCATTATCTAGATGGATTCCAAGAATTGAGCTCTTTCTCCTTTAACATATTTTTCCATGAAGACTACTTTCCACAAATGTTCTTCTTGGGGGACAAATATGTTGAAGAATCTAGGGCATCTAGATATGATGATATTCTTTTGATATTGATAACTATTTGTGAGGAACTTTTTACTTTTCCTTATTAACACAATCTTCTCTTATTATTATTAGTGTGTGATCACTTTCTTTATCAAATAGTTACCAAAACAAAAGAGCCAAGAACACATGATGTTGGCTCTCAGCCATGGCAAAACCTCTCTGTTCTAGAGAGGAAAACCCTTCTACAAATTTCTCTTATTGAAAGCTTCAATTGAAAAATTCCAATCCCTATACCCTTGACAAGAAGATCCTCCAAGCACAAGTCAAGCCTTTCCCTTTGATTCGAGATCAATTCCTCTTGTAGCACCTTGACCTCCTTCTTCGTCCTTCTCCAACTGATGCCTTTACTGCAAAAACCATAGTCATGCATACCATAGAAGAGACATTATTCTTTTCTTCCTTCGGTTAATTTGGAGCCTTCCTTGATTAGGGAGAATACCTTATTCCTAACCCAACCGAGCTCTCTTTTCTTCACTGTAGTTGTAGATATGGAGCAGCAGCAATATTTCTTCTTTTTCTTTGCACATGTGGAGGATACCTTCAAGAATCGCAGCTTGGCTTGCTCTCATTCCTTCGCTTGATTAGTCTCTTCCTTTGCTTGAGTAATAGGCCTAATTAGTGACCTTCCACTAGCTCAACCGAGAGTCTTCTTATCACTGTGATGGAAAATCTTAAGTGGCTGCAGAATGAACCCTTCCTCTTCACACGTGTGCAAGAAAATTGTCTCTAGATCAGTCCCCCAACTTCGGCTGGATTCCCCTCCTTACTCATTCAAATAAAGACCCTTTTATTGCTTTTTTCACACTTCTTTTCACCCTCTCCTTTTCGCTGATTTCATAGATCACTTGATGCATATTATGGTGAGGTCGAATGGCCCTATAAACAGGAGTTTGTCCCTCCTATTAGGATGACTTGATCACTTGAGGCCGACTTGTCCTTTAAATTCTGATTTACTTCCTTTTGTTGAGGTTGACATATGGAGGAGTCTTATGAATTTGCTTGGAGGTCATTCTTTGATTCCAATACGTAGATTTACATAGTGCAACATGCCCACATGGGTCTTCAATAATTAAATTGACTCTTTGACTTTCCTAGAAGCACTTAAACATGTGCTTGACCTATTAAATGGGCAAGAAAACCATTCTTGATAATAACAAAAAATAATAATTCTTTTATTTTACAAGTACAAAGATCAAAATTACATTTATGAAGACAGAACCTAGTTACACTTTATTCAACACTCCCTCTTAACTAGGGAGGTATTCATAAATCATTACAAGGCATTTGAACATTTTCAATATGAAGAATTCACATAAGAGAAATAAGATTGGCAATCCATTTGTTATAGCATCATAGTAACCAACATTGTTTCCATAGTAAGGCCTTGACTGACAACTCTATCTCTCAATAGATTAGATCATAATGTTGGTGAGACCAATGACTATAGACAACTTCAACATTGTCTCTCCAGGTACATACCCACTTGGGTGTTCACTGAGTATGACCTTCTAGGACTATTCTTATCTTGGGTTCCCATCCCTCAAAGAATATCGGTCCTCTTGCCTACTCTTATCTTGGATGCCCTACACATCCTCAAAGAGCATCGAATGCCAGACGAATGCCAGATGATTACCCAATTCTCCATTCTTTTTCCCAAGTGAAGACAAGAATGTTTTGTCTATCTCTCCCTCTCAACTAGGGAAGATATTCCCATTTATGTGAAGGAATTTACCCAAGCTCCCTTTGACCAGGAACTTGCCCAAGCTCCCTCTTAATTAGGGACTCGTCAGATCTCCCTCGCAACTAGGGACTCTCCTTTCCATCACCACATTTTTCTTTGTGGGTCCTTTAGCTGCTTGATCAATTTCTTCCCTTGATATCATGAAATTCAGTTGAGATTTTTCTTTGTAGGGCATCAACCATCAATCACTTTCCTTCTTAGTTCGTTATGGCATTCCTTTCTTCATGGAAAGTGGCTTTCTTGATACATATCTTGAACCTCCGTCATATGGCTACTTCTTCCTCATCATGCTTCTTTTATGAATTTCCATCCACCACATGAATGCTAATTGTAGTTTCACTTACAACCCTTATTCCAACAGTCTTGCATGAACCTATCTAGATATTATTCCAGAAATCAAAGTATAGCATTAAATAAAATAGGACCTTACGAGATGGATTTCCATCATGACATCTTGTTGGCTTGAATAATCAGCATCCTACACTTTCACATCTCCAAGGCCTTTCCAAGTGTCAATGGTCCTTTGTCAAAATTCTTGTGCGTTCTTCTGGGAGATGCTTTCAACAAATATGTTGGATGTTGATTCCTAGTGTCCATGGTGTCCTTTTATCACAAATCTCTTTATATATGCTTGTTTATATATTTTTCTTTGTTAACCACCTCATACTCCATATGAGGACATTTATTATGTTGACTTTTATTAGTGAGTGAACCATGCCTTCGTGCATTTCTTCAATGAAAGAGATATATCATGTCCTTGACCATGCTACCATAACAATTCCCCATGCTTATTAATACAAATTGTGACGTGAATTTAACTGCAAACATAGAGGCATACATACCTCATATTTTTACTTGATCATCTCAGCTTTCTTTGGCAACTTCCTAGGTTGAGATTACTCAATCTCCTTTTGCTTTCCACATCTTTCCTTGCCTACATATCATCCTTTCTTGAATCACCCATAAGTGGAATTTCTATCGAGACATTTACTTTTCCTGAAAGTCATGAATCCTCTATTGAATATTCCACCGAAGGTTCCTTGTCATTCTCATCCTACAAATGCTTCTTTCTGCTGATGATAGTGGCCTTCTAAGATGATTATTCTTGATCATGATCATTGCTTTAGTCATTGATGAGGTTATCCAATGGCTACATCCTTTCTACATGAATATCTTTATCTGAGCTATCTCTACATAATGCTCCTATATTCCTGAAGATGCCATTCTCATAAATCATGCATTCTATCCTATTGCTACATGTTCCTATGATACCCAAAACTTTAAATAAGACTTATGTGAAGTAGTTGATCTCAATCATAGTAGAGATCCAAAGGGTCTTCCTTCTTCTGCTTCTTCTATTCTTCTTTCACTTCTTGGGTAATGTGGGCTTCTTCTCGTTTCCTATTATTACTATCCTTCTTGAACTTATGATAATTCCTCTTATAGTGTCCATACTCTTGGAAGCCAAAGCATTGGAATTTAGACATATCTCTTGTACCCTTTCTCTATGGACCAAACTTTCCAAATTTCCCTTTTCTCTTGGCCATAGCAGCGAATTCCTGCTCCTTCGATCCCACATCATCTTTGGCTTTGGGTCTAGTCTCCTCAATTTTTCATAGAGACCAAAGTTCATTCAACGGGGTAGCTTCCTTCTTGGCATATATACTTAATGTGAAGTTGCCCCATTCCTCAGGTAATGCATTGAGCACCATAATTGCCATCTCTCTGTCTGATATAAATTCTCCTAGTTATTGTAGTTGGTCTCTCATCTCAGATACCTTCATGAAGTAGGGAGATATTCCTTCTTCCTTGGATATCTTCATTTATATAATTCATTACACATCGATATCACTTCTCCAACTGTACTAGCTGAGAATAGCTCCACCAGCTTATCATAGATTTCTTTGGATGTTTCAAGTTTTGAAACATAAGGAATGAGAGGGTCCTTGATGGATTCTATCAGAATCCTTTGAGCCCTTGTTTCATCCTGTTAATAAAGGTTGTCATTAATGTAAATATGGCATTGGTCGGGATGGAAAACATTCTTGAGATGCCAGATGATGATGTCCATTGAGGAATATGTCAAGTCACTCATGAAGAAGTGTGGTGCATAATAGATGGTGCAGTATGGTGTATAAATCCTTGTGTAAAAGTATTGGAACAGTTTGAACAATGGTCTGGTGCAGTGTGGTGTAAGGACATTTGTAAAGAAGAATTGTCAAAATCTAGCGTTGAAATCTTGGTGCAGCAGTGGTCCAGTGGTCTTGAGATAATCTGGTATTGAAATATTGGTGCAGTGCAAAAGTCATGGTGCAAACTTTGGTGCAGAATTGATGAAGAAGTGTAGATGGTGCAGTTTTTCAAGCAGACTTGGTGCAACATAGTGAAGAGACCTTGAAAACATATTAGAGTACCTATTGAATAGATCGCAAAGAAATGTATTGTTGGGCAAAGCAGTGTGAAGACTCCATTGAGAAGTTCTTAAAGAATCCATTGAAGAGGCTTAGAGCAGGGGCAAAACTTGGACTGCCTATTGTAAACACCTTGACTAACCTTGGAGATACTATTGAAGATATTTCAGTGAGTTGTCTTGATGATAATATTGAAGATCATGATGCATTGTTGATGTCATCATGAGGTGACCTTGGAGTATCATCCTAGAAGTACCTTGTGAAGACATCTTGAAGAATCCATTATTGGAGACCATGATGCATGAAACATTGTTGGGTTGTGTTATATTCTCTCCACATAGTTAACAGGGGGTTTGAGGGGTACCCGTAACTCCACTTTATGGGGTCCAGGGCAGCACCCCGGAAAATTTTGGTTTTGGACCCTATGTTAGGTTGGGCGGACCCACCTAATGTTTGGCATGATTTTCGCTATCATTGTTTTTTGGACGTGAATGTTTTCGGTCCATGGTATTGGATCGATTGGTTTTTGGTCCATGGTATTTGGACGTGATGGTTTTTCGGTCCAGGTATTGGATGCTTCGGTAAATGTATTAAATATTATTGTTAAATGAAAGGAAATTAATGAAAGAATCAAGCCCTGTATCTCGGTTTTGAGATCCAGTGGGAAATCTCTGTGTATGTGTTTTATGTGTTATTCTCTCGCATTTTTATTTTTCCTGTGATTTAGAATTCGTATGCAGGTAATTTCTTTACGGGGTTAAAACCTACAGACATCATGAGGTGACTTGAAGAAATTATTTGGGTACCATGAAGGATAGTGGAGACACATTCTATGGGACAAGGTTGTCATTGATGATGTGACGTGATGATTAAGTGAAGGGAAGTCGAAGATTGACAGGGCTCGGTGAAGAAGATCTTGGGAGTTGTGAAGTACAACCAAACATATATTGACAAAGTGAAGCTATAGGATTGGTGTCCTTAGAGTCGGTGCTCCTAAAATCAAGGTTGGTGCCTTGGAGAAGATATGGTCAAAGCCTTAGAGGTCAGAGCATCACTAAAGTCCAAGTTGGAGCTTGGTAACAATTATTGTACTCATTCATTTGTACTTGATTCAAATAATAAAATCATTTATTCTTATCATTGTTCATTTTTTGTTCTAAATATAAGTGATCTAACTGGTAAAAATAACAATTGAAAAGGAATACTGATTCACCCCCCCTCTCAGTATTTCCAACACATCCTTATTATACTTTGCTAGGGCTTGAGTTTGTTCCTTAGCAGGAACATTGAAACTCCCTTTGATGTAGTCTAGAAGTTCATTTTCTTTTAGAAGCAGATCAATCCTCTTTTTCCATGCAAGGAAATTAGTAGTCCCAACCAATTTGTTGCTTTCCTTGCAAAAATACATTTTGATATTTTCAGAAGAGGACATAAAAATACTTACTTGAGAGAGTTGTTGTGAAGAGACCTTGCTACTTCCTTGATGATTTGATGATTTAACTTCTTGGATCTTGGAGTTCTTCAAGATGCTTCCTTCAATGTTTCTTATGAGATATTTTCTTGGTGATGAAAACTTCTCACTGTGTAGATATGAATATCTTCAAAGATGACTCTGGATCTGAGTACCTTCCTTTGAAGATGATGAGTCTTTGATGTAAACCCTTCTTGGATGAACCTTCTTGTAGAAGCCTTTAGATGGAAGGCTTTATTATTTCTTTGTTCCCAGGCTAGTAGTCCTTCTTGATGGATCTAGGAGAGGAGATGGTAATTCTCCTTGCCTTTCATGGATATGGAACCCTTGCTTGTAGATCTAATGCTTCAATATTCTATGTGTTCTTGAGATGCCCTTCCTTGATGCGACACCTTAGCTTTGATAACATGTTGAAGAATCTAGGGCATCTAGATATAATGAGATTCTTCTGACAATGATAATTATTTGTGAAGCGCTTTTTTATTTTTCTTATTAACAGAATATTCTCTTATTATTATTAGTGTGTGATCTCTTTCTTCATCAAATAGTTACCAAAACAAAAGAGACAAGAACACAAGACGTTGTCTCTCAGCTAGGGTAAATTTCTCTTATTGAAGCTTCAATTGAAAATTTCCAAACCCTAGACCCTTGATAAGAAGATCCTCCAAGCACAAGTCAAAACTTTCCCTTTGATTTGAGATCAATTCCTCTTGCAAAACCTTGACCTTCTTCTTCGTGCTTCTTCCACTGATGGCTTTACTGTAGAAGTCCTAGTCACGCATACCATAGAAGAGACATTCTTCTTTTCTTCCTTCGCTTAAGATGGAGCATTCCTTGATTATGGAGAAGACCTTATTCCTAACCCAATTGAGCTCTCCTTTCTTCACTGTAGTTGCAGATCTGGAACAACAACAACATGTATTTTTTTCTTCACATGTGTGGAGGATACCTTCAAGAATTGCAGCTTGGCTTGCTCTCTTTCCCTCACTTGAGTAAGAGGCCCAATTAGTGACCTTCCACTAGCTCAACTGAGAGTCTTCTTATCACTGTGATGGTAGATCTGAAGTGGCAGCAGAATGAACCCTTCCTCTTCACACTTGTGATATAAATCTGTCTCTACATCAATCCCCCAACTTTGGCTAGCATGATCCTCCTTACTCACTGAAATAGAGACCCTTTTCTTGACTTTTCGCACCTCTTTTCACCCTCTCTTTGTTGATTTCATAAATCACTTGATCAATCTTATGGTGAGGTCAAATGGCCCTATATATAAGAGTTTGTCTCTCCTATTGGGCAGACTTGATCAATTGAGGCTGACTTTTCCTTTAAATTCCAAATTACTTCCTTTTGTTGAGGCCGACATATGGAGGAGGATTATGACTTTGCTTGGAGGTCATTCTTTGATTCTAATACATAGATTTACATAGTGTAACATGCCCACATGGGTCTTCAATAAATACATTGACTCTTTGAATTTCCTAGCAGCACAAACATGTGCTTGACCTATTAAATGGGAAAGAGACCCATTCTTGATAATGACAAAAATAATAATCATTTTCTTTTACAAGTAAAAAGATCAAAATTACATTTATGAAGACCGAACCTAGTTACACTTTCTTCAACAAAATATTCAAACTAGTTTTTCTCTTATTGCCTATTCATTAGAAATATATCCCGTATTCCCAGACTCCCATGTTTTTTAGGGGATTCACAAGATCCCATTTATGCAAATGAAATTTTTTGGAGATTTCCTTACCACCTTCCCATAGGAATTTTTGGGTTTCCTTGCTAAAGTCGAAAGGATTCTCTATGGAGCAAGAAGAGCTAAGAATTGGTAAAAAAGTAGAGTAGAGAGAACTGCCTTGATAATATTAGCACACCCAATGAGGTTGAGGCATCTATCTCCCCAAGAGAAAAATATCCCTTTAAATTCTATTAGGACTCCTTCCCATGCTTGAGATGAATGCAATTTCAGGTAGATGGGAATTTTTAGATATTTGAATTCCTTCCATGATTCAACTATTTGAAAATCCACAATTCTTCCAATTTGTCTTTGCTTCCTTAATGATACATTCCATGTACATATAAGATTTCCATGAATTTGTTTAGCCTCTAGAGGCTTCAAGAAAAGAATCCAAAAATTTTAAAACTTCTAGCTATTATTGTGGACGCACCCCCAACAAGAGCATGTGATCAACAAATTGAGAGTGATTGATGCTTTTGATACCACTAGAAAATGTTGGAAATAATACTGAGAGGGGGGAGGGGGGGGGGG
>APFE030518864.1:0-10927 GCA_000404065.3 Pinus taeda
TATGACCCGTATTCAATAGGAAAGGGTCATCATTGAGGCTTTGTGGAACCATTATGTTGTGAGGATGTATGACACGTGGATTCCATGAAGTTACACATTTGTCAAAGAATCTCTTTGCAAGTTGTACATCTAAACCATTTGACCAATAAACTCTTTCAATGTCAGGAGCACCTTCCAACCACAGGAAACCATGGATATGTATTGAACCTCTATGTTGCCACTCATATCTGAAGAAAATAAATATATAGTTACCACAAACAATATAAATAGAATCATAATAAAAGTTGACAAAGTATAAAAAATAAATTCAACAACACAAATGTTGCAACAATATGAGGGTACTTGATAACATTATCAAATTTCATACAATGCTCATTTAAATAACACGAATGTGAATGTATGGGGCATGAGGTTATGCAACTTTGGCCACTTTGTGTCAGCTGCACTCAAAGTAAAAAATAAAGATGGGCATCCCAACTGAGTAATCATGTCAGTCAATTCAACTCAACACTTAGTCCAGTATGCCATTGTACCTCTTAGAGAACAACTGAATTGCATAAGATTCTTATCTAACTTATTATCTGATAAATCAAATAGTTGGTGATGCAACTCTTCAATTGTTGCAGGTGAGTTATCATGTAAATGTTTCTTTACAAAAATTACAACTGTTTGTTGGCTTTTATGCCGCATTATCATGTTCAATAGGTAATATCGAAAGTAAGGATGGCTTCCAAATCTTTGATCATAGCACTTGAGAAGATGCAATGCATAGTGGTGAAGTTCAACACTACAAATAGGTGGTTGCAACCAATCAACATCACCAGCAGGGAACAATGTTGGGAATGCCATATCTAATAACCCCTCTCTATTATACTCATTCACTGGAGAGGTTCTAATACTAGGCCAATCCATGTCTTGAACATGTGAAGAATCAACATTATCAAGAAATTCTCTAATTTCTTCAACTTCTCTTCATTCATTTGGTAGCCGAGAAACAAAAGAAGAAGGATGAGAGGAAAAATGCTCAGTAGGCAACCCTTCATTGTTAGTTGCCTTGATCTCAGATTCTTCAATATCACGATCAATAAATTTAAGCCTGGAGGAGACATCTGTTGATCTTTCGGGCAGAGCATTCACTGAATCATAGTCAATTACAACATCTTGATGACATTCATAATGTTGGATTTTGAAAAGCAAAGTAACCATCACTCGAGATCTTTCAACATAACATTCATAATATTTATACTGAGTGATATGTCTCCTCACAATGAGAAAGTCAATATCTTCAACATGTGAGGGAAGAATTTGTACAATTGTAGAAATATCTTGAGGAAAGTTAATTGTAGTACCTCAATCCTTATATTTCCCACCTCAAGCATGTGTCACTTACAAAATAGGATTCACACATGCTATTAGAATTCCTTCAAATTGAGCCAGAACTCTTAAAATATGAGGTTTCTCACGAGGATCCACGTTGTTATATCAACAAAAATGATGGGCTCTAGGATATGATTCTAGGATATGATTCTTGGAAAATGTGGCACATTTGGACAACTGTCAAGCTATCTATCTTTTCTTGAAATCCTTTATGCACTGGAATCATATTTTCATCAAAATGAATATGATCTCTATCGGCCTGACCATGTTGAGAACCATTTGGAAGAGGAAAATTTCTTCTAAAATGTTTTTCATCTTAAGGAACATGAGATTCCCTTCCCAAATTTGAAGCATGTGGAATGGATCTATGAGAGGGTATTTCCACATTTATGGTGTGAATTTCGTGAACCTAAGAGGATGTAAAGGTCTGTTTTTAATAAAAGATTTTAAAATTTAATTTGCAGCTAATTATAAATGAAAAAAATGAAAAAAGAATCAAATGCATTCAAAATTTACATTTGCTTCTTGATGTGGATGAGGGTTATCAGATGGTTTCTCTTCGCTTATAACATTAGTGGATGGAACATTTTGGGAGTTAGTTTCTATGCCTCTATTCAAATGAGTTGTTTCTTGTTTCAAAAAAATAAAATACATTATAAAAGTAAATGTCCAACAGATAAAGATTCAAAAATGAAAACAAATCAAATACATTGAACATCTACATTAGTTTTACAATTTTATGTTTTGGATTCCAATTCTCCAACTTAATGAGATGAAATCATGTTTTCTCCATAAAACGTTATAAAATACAATGTCCAACCAACTGTAAATGAAAAAATGACAAAAATATCAAACGCACTCAACATTTACAATTGTTTGGCAATGTGGATGAACGCTATGAGATGGTTCCTCTTTAGTTCTAACATCAATAGATGGAACATCTACAAAGCTAATTTGTATGCTTCTATTGAAATGAGTTATGTTCTGTTCGAAGAAGAAAAAATATTCCATAAAATTCAATGTCCAGCCAACTAGAAATTTAAAAAATGAAAAGAAAATTAAAAACATTGAAAAATTACATTAGTTTGGCAATTTGATTATCGAGGAAATTGCACAGCAAGGTTATGACATGCTTCATCTTCACTTCTCATATTAGTAGATGGAACACTTTAGGAATTAATTTCTATACCTCTATTAAAATGAGTTGTATCCTATTCCAAGAGAAGAAAATAACTTATATGTTTAGTAAAAAAAACTTTGTAAATAGACGAATGTAATAAAACAACCACTATTGCAGCAAAAATCAAACTATCATTGTGTTACCTCCATTGTTCCACACGAAATACTATCAAGGATGACTGATTCTCTTCGTGGGACCACATTACTTTAGGAAGCCGGATTGGAAGATCTGATGTTTTGAGCAACTGGCTCCAAATTATCAAACAAGGGGCCAATTAAACTATCATCCAAATCGTCACACACAATGTCATCACTACCTCCACCATGGATGTTTTGAAACCTTTGGGCTTGTTCAAAACATGAAATTGGACGCACAGAAGGGTTAGGCTACACATTTGCATCCACATTATTGATATAATGTTCTTCCTGATTGCAGGATGTTTCCCCAATGTTATGAGCATTTTCAGGAGAGCATCGAACAACAAAATTATGTTGACGATGAGCATATTTCTAATAATGAACTATAACCAGGAAATGTTCTTTCCATTATATCATCCATAGTATGATCCTTACGAGGAATTATAAAATCATTTTCAAGAGTGGCTTCACTCATTCTTCTATGATATGTATCTCTCCTATGCTCATTTATGACATCCTTATTTTGTTGATATCATAAACGACGACTTTCATTACACCTGTCACGTGATGTTGGTGACAAATTCTGTTTTCTTGTATGATTGCTTTTGTATTCAGATCACATATCTACAATGAATAATAAAATATTCATTATGGAATGATATAAACTTATCAAAATGTATAAGGCTTTTTTGAAAGGCTAGAAACAAAGATGAATTTTTTGAAATGGCTAAAAATAGAAATGAATATCCCCAATTGGCTTAAACAAAAAAGTCTAAATTTGCATGTATCATATTAGAATCAAACCAAAAAAAATACTATTGGGATGCAATACTCTAAGAATTATATGACTGGGAAGTGTATCTAAAAATTTGGAACTATATACTATCAAAATATAAATGCAAATATTAAAATGTACATAAACATATAACATTGTTTGAGAATCAATGACAAAACCAATACAAATAACATATATAACATAACTCATAGCAATTATAAGTATACAAACAAAGAAAAATGCATAACATCGAGACACATTTACATGTAATTAAGAAAAATTTAGGGGAAACAATATCAAATATTTTACATCATAAAGATCGATACAAGAATAATTTTAAAGTATTACCATAAAGACTAAAAGTATGTATAGAGCCAAAAATGGAAATATTTTCCACAACCATAGAGAGTATATAAAATGAAAATATTTATAGGAACTCCTAAGAATACTAATATCCTAAGAATCCATATCCATATCCATATCCAATAGTGGAATCTCATCAACAGAATCCATATGGGGAGAAATTTCAAAAACATTTGCATACTCAATCAAGTCATTCCAATCCTCTAGTGTTGGGTACTAAAACCTAGACATTTGTTCATTAGTTGAATTATCAATATTTGTTGGAAAACGGATGTGAGTCATCATGTCATATAATAGGAAAGGAACTTCACTGCGATTGCACATAAGAATCACAACATGGACTGTTCGAAATGGAAGATAACCAGGACATTTGCAATTTATATATCTAGAAATTTCCTCTGACAACTTCCATCTAAAACCTGAATCATCCTCTAAGTGGTCAATTCTTCGTGCAACTCACGGTTGACCAAATTCGAAATGATCTATTCTTCAATTGACCATATAGAAGTGGAGCCATCATTGACAAGGAATATCAACTGATCGATGTATATTTCTAATCAAATATGATGTATGTCGGTCATTGAAACAAATGAAAAAACCCATTCATTTTTTATTACATCAAACGAGTAGATTGCATATCCATACCGAGGATAATCTTCATACTCCTTGTCTAGATAGAGCCAAAACAATTTACTTTTATAAATTACTCCATTCTTAGGGGTTGAAGTGCCACCAAATTGAACATGAACCCGTTGCCATACCCTATAAAGACTACTGCAAACATAAAATTTAGACTTCATTCTTTCATATATATGTTTTAGAATAACCCAGTCATATTTTCGGTTGCTTACATTTTCCAATAATGAAAAGAATCCCCAGTCTCCAATTCGTATTGGCCCTATGTCTTTAGAGGCCTTTGTAAATGGATTCATTACAAAATAGTTGTGTGTCTGGGAGAATTCTATTGTTAAGGATAAAACCACCATTGGTCCAATACTAGACTCTACTGTGTATCTCGAATCTATGAATCACAAATGAAAATGAGATATGTGCCTAGTCTTTGTAAGGTATTCAATAGTAAAATAATTGTCTTCACTATTGAGGAAAGGAACGATAAATCCAAATTCGTTCATAGAGACATGATTGCAACCTAATAAGAAAGAAGGGTTTTTCAAAACATTTGTCCATTTCTTACAATCTTTGCTAAAATTTATAACAATCGATAAAAGGAGCTAGAGGAAGACAATTTCAAGTATTTTGAATTGAAGACAACTCCAAATAGTTGGATCCATGATCAAACAATGAAATCACCTAATAGAAAAAAGAAAAACACATTTGATATCAACAAAACAATTTAATGTTGAATAAAATTAAAATTAACCTACATACATAATTTACCATCTACACATATAGAAAAACTTCACAATATAGATTGTATAAAAATCAAATGAGCGATCAAAACATTATTACAACACTGAACAAAATTCCACAATTTTTTAAACCTAACCTCTATAATCCAATATTATTAATTTTAGTAAACCTATAAGGTCTATGTTTATTATTGATGTTATAATGTTTCTACATATATATTTATAATATCACTATAACTTTTTCATTTTAAATATAAATATTAACATTAAACTAATTTTTTCTAATGTTAGAAAACTCAAACTTCAAAACCTAATGTTATAAATTAACACAACGCTACATGAACCAAATGATATAAAATTACCAAAATATTTTAATCCTAACATCAATGAACCCAAATAAAGCTAAAGCTATTCAGTAAAATGTTAAATAAAAATATTTACATAAAAAAATATTCACATCAATGTATAGATGCAAAATATATTTTTACATATATTTCTATGTTTAACATTAATATCTATATTTAATAATAATAATAATAATATAATAATAATATAATATAAATAATGATGTTAATATATATTAATATAAATATTATAACATTAAAAGAGATATTGAATGTTAATATTATACAATAGATATTAATATATTAATGTTTAATATTTCTAGAGATTTATATTGATCACAATAAATTGAATATAATAAATTAAAATAATTTATTATTAATATAGATTTTACATGGATTCTCAATTTATTTATTTAAATCTAATTGAACAGAACTTTTAAGTATACAAATATTTTATGATCAAATCAACAACCAAATTTTAATATGCAAGTATTTTATATCAAATCAAAATGAATGAAATGTATTATTTAAATCTATTAAGTAAACTAGATTATATATTGGAAACAAAAAAGTAAATTAATAAGAAATTTTATATGGTTTACTATCAACACAATTTTGACATCCATTCTTAATATTTGTATTTAAATCTAAATGAACTAAATTCTAAATTCTTTTCTATGCCCTTTTTTTGGTTCTAATTTTTGGATTAGATAAAATAGATTTTTAGGTGTATTTAAGAATCTAAAGTAAAAAGAAAATATGTTTTACAGAAATGATCAGTACAGTATGATGAGATGAACATCTTCTATTAAGAGTTTGGTGTATTGTAACACTGTGTAGTGTCGAATAGGGTTTTGAATTATAGCATATTTTACGTGCCGATGTACCCAATATTTGGGTACCGATATAAATACTGTCAATATTTCACTTACTTCGCTGGAATCTAACTTTAAAATAAGAATAAAATATATGTGATTATATGTATAATATATATAATATATATATATATATATATGTATATACTGTATATAATATATATATATATATAATATATATAATTATATATTAGTTTATAGTAGTAAATACATATACATTACATATACATATACTATATCATATAATGGTCACATTTATAGAGAGTGACATATGACATGTGAAAATATATATATTTTAAATTTGCACAGAATTGTATAAGAGATAAGGTTACATATAAAATATAGAATAAAGAAATATATATGGTAATCTATTAATTAGGTCCCACATCATTTGTTAATATTATATATATAATATATATATAATTGGGAAAGAAATTAATAATTGAAAACTTATTGGTCGGAGCCTAAATAAAATATTTTTAATTACCATTATTAAATAATATAGTTTATGGAACTTATATAAAAGATAACATTTTTTTTTAAGAAATATATGTAATTGATTCCGTTCTTTAGTATCAAGTTGATATATAACATTTAGGATATATCAATAATAAAAAAATGTTTAATATCAAATTTATCTATAGAGATTTTTTTTATTCCATTAATACCTTAGATTTGTGATGTGCTTGTCTTAATATGGAGTTGATAGGTAACATTTTAAATGTTAATAATAATTTTCTTTATAAAAATGAAAAATATTGTATAGGGGGTATTCTTATTATATGAGATATATGTGAGAGAATTCTTATTATATAAATATTTTTTAGGAACATTTATAGTTGAGAGGTGCACTACAAGACCATAGATTTAAAAATAATAAAATAATGATGGTATTAAAAACAAAAAACACAAATATTGTTATCCATAAATAAAATATTCATTCTAGTTTTAGTGAACATGTAACATTTCAAATAAAAATATGTTATTAAGATAAAAATATGTTATCAATCAAATAAACTATTCCAATATCCATTTTAAATAAGAAACACTTTATATCATAATGTTATATTTAAAAATAATAAAACAATACTTTCAGTAAAGAATTAACAAAAAATTATAATAACAAAAATATCAATGTACATCATAAATAAAATACTTAGATTTCCAAGTTAATTCACAACCACTTTATATAGAGATAAGGTAATTGAAAGTAAAGAGAAAAAATATATTTTTCAATACTTTTTATGGAGTTGACAAATTCCATATAAAATAATATAATTAAAAACAAAGAAAACACAATAAAAAAACTACAAAGCATTTGGTCACAATAACTATTTCAGATGACGTGGATGATTCAAAAAATGAGGGAAGCTCCTGAGATTGAAATTAGACTAAATTTCTCCACTCAATTGTTTTCTGTGCATATTTGTAGATCCAATGAGCTCAAAATTAGATAATGTGAAATCCCAAGGTTTGTGGGAAGTTTCATGATATATCAGTTACTAACTTACTAACATTGCAATAGAATTATCAAAAGACACTTCAATTGCAAAGGAAGTGCAAAGAAAAACTAGCATAATAAGATAGCATAACCTATGCAAATAAAAATAAGGCTAACCCCTAAAAATAAAGAATTGATCCATATTATTTTGTATGAATTGACGATAAGAGAATTCTTTTTGAAAAGATGGCAAAAATATCAAATTTGAATATGCAAAAACAGAGACCAATAGACTTTGAACTACCTTAACATAGATATTTTGGTGCAAGCTTCTAATACTAAAACAAAAGTCCCAGGACAATCCACATGCATCTAAACATAAAGAGAAAAGAAAAAAATTCTTTAGCCTAAAGAGAACTAAATTACCAGAAGAATGTGTGTATATAATCTAAGAAGGGATTATTAAGGATGGAAGCCAAAGAACTGTTGCGTATGAGGACACAATGACAAACAAAGTCTAAGGTAGAAAGTAATGCAGAGAACATAAGTATAATATTTCCTATGCAAAATTGACAGGAGCAGAGATAACAAGAGACAGAGAGACACATGATATCCTTTTTTTATGTACTGTTGTAATACTCTTAGTGTTATATTCTTCATCATCATTACCGGCATTAATTGGCGTTATATCCTTTTTTTATGTACTGTTGTAATACTCCTAGTGTCATATTCTTCTTCATCATCGAATATTAATCTTACTCGCTTGTCTCTAAAGTAAATGTACAAATCTATTGGCACAAGAAAGAATAAGACAACCCTATATTTTGAATGAGTACATCGAAGATCCAAAAAAAATAATGGTTTGATATATTACACATACAATTAGAGAATTAATGTTATTCGAACATTAATACATTGTTGGGTTGGTAATACACATTTATTGCTTAGAAATACATTTTTTTAGTTACATTTACTGTCCAGCCAGGAATAAAAAAAATTTGTATGCAATGGTATTTTACTATCAAGCCAACAATAAAAGTCAAATGAGTTTTTACTATCAGCCAATAATAAAAATCAAGAGAGTTTTTATTTTCCAGCTAGCAAGCAAAATTTGTAATCAAAGTTTTGACTAATACAATATAATTGTAATCACATGTTGGGGCGACGTTGGTTATTATTTGGAGCAGCGTATATAACTTCCACTTATAATGTGTTGGCCAAATCCTGTTGAAGATATTCATATATATAATTGCATTTCAAAGCAAATGAACTATAGCTAACATTATTGTTCTTCTAGAACCAACGTTAATATCCATTAGCAGCATTAAACTTGCAGCAACACACTTAGGAGCAACATTAAATGTTACTCGAGCAACGTAAAATGTTACTGGAGCTGCATTATGCATTTGGAGAGCAATGTTCATATATATTGCTTTCATAATGCATTAGCTAATCGATAATATTCAATGGTTAACGGGCAGCTTTCACTTAATAGTGGTTTCATTCTAATGGCAGCATTGGAGTGCGTTGAGTACAATGATCTTTGAAGTACAATATTTTGCAATGGGTTGAATTGAGTTCCAGCAACATTATACTGTTATATACTCAATACAATGCAATGTGTTGAATTGAGTTGAGTTGCATTACAATGCAATTCGCTCTTCCAACCACATTACAATGCAATATAATGTGAATACAACATTCTTCATATATATTGGTGCGAGTTATTTATATTCTCAACTTTTATTATGCCATTGCGTTCTTTTTCGGCGGAACCTTTCAATGGTCTGCAACGTTCAAGCCCATGGATTGCGTATGAAATGGAATCATGAAGATATTACTCTTACTTTTATAAATTAGGGTTTTGTGCCCTAACATGATATGCGCACAATTTTTAATGGAGTAACATTATTTCTTATATGGAGCGACATTAATTTATTTTATATATGTATTGGAGCACCATATTGTATATAATATTGTATATATTAATAATGGAGAAAAGTGTAGGGGTTGATAAACAACATTGGAGAGAAGCGTAGCGTTGTATAAACAACTTTGGAGAGCCTTCATTGATATGGAAATAGAATTGAGTATTGGAAAAAATGCAACATTAATATGAGCATTAATATATATTTTGTTGAGTAGTGTTAACTCATTTCGGAGTATTATTGTTCATTGTTTGGAGCAGCAACGATATATAATGGAACGACATATTTTCGGAAAAAAAACCATGTCATTTGGAAAATATTCACCAATTGCAGATGATGGCTATAGAGAGAAATAAGATTTGGGCTTATACTTTGCATAAGAAGTTCTAAAAGTTGGCGAGACTTTTGATTATAGAGTTCTAGATTGGAGTGGTATTGTCTTGAGTATCATGAACAAGTTAAATGAAAATTGTATTTCTAAACTGTGTAAAAGAGATAAATCTTGGGGGAGAAATCTTGGGAGAAAATTGGTTTTGATTTCCAATCTCATGGTACTATCCGTCCCTATTAATCTTCCTCGGAAACTAAATAGGACATATAAGTACTTGTGTGATGTTTAACTCCTTTTATGGTTTCTTTATAGAATAATGTACATTATAATGAAAAATGATTGAAATTATGTTAAAGTAAATCTTTGTGTCATAAGAAGAAAGCGAACATAATTCTTTACATAAGTCTTTTGTGTAGTAATAGGAAATGGAAATTGTTGAGATAGTAAGGTTGGCACGAAAACAAAGAAGAAAATTCATTTAAGTTATAGAAATGAGATAATGGAGTTTTTTTATCAAGAAAAGGAAAGAGTTAAACAATTTTTATTATGATAGGAAATATCTTCGATATTTTCTTTAAAAGTAAAAAAACGTCTTCCTTATTATGGGTGCAAGAGGAAAGATAAAGAACCTCAAAAATAATTGATATGGGCTTAATGTTGAAAGCTTAAAGTATGCACAAAAGTATTGAAGCGTATGTTTTGTGTGCGCACTGGTTAAGCCTCAGACTAGGTCCAAGAATAGTCTAGAAATGAGGCAAATGATGCCTAGCTAAACACCGTAGGGCAGAGGGCAAGTCTAGTGAAGC
>APFE030518878.1:0-16111 GCA_000404065.3 Pinus taeda
AGTGAATTTATTTGAATTGCATCCCGGTATTGGTATGACTGGTATCATCATTGGATTCACATAAAATAAGTGTTTGTGAGATTTGAAGACAATATCATTTTGTTCGGAAATAGTCACATCATACATTACTCTCAGATTGTTGTAATAGCTTAGAACGTGTGCATCCGTTTAAGTTTGCTATTCCAATTAAGTTGCTGTTCCATTGCATTTACTGTTCCAATAGAGTTAGTTGTTCCATTTGATTTACATTTCTTGTTTGCTGTTCCATTTGTTTATGCTGTTTATTCGGTTACTGCTGTTCCATTTACCTATGTTGTTCCATTTAATTCCTGTTGTTCCTTTTCATAACTGTTGTTCCATTTACGTTTTGCTTATCTGCTTTTGTTGCTTCCGCGTGATAGCAGGCCTAAGACTGTCGTGAGCCCAGCAAGATGCTGCCTGACTCCCAGATCTATAAGCCCATGCTTTGGTTTCCTTCTTTATCAGTTTCTAAAGGGAAGGGTTATTGGTTCCGTACCCTTGACTGATCAAATTGATTTGTGTGATTTTATCCTTGAGTCGATTCAGTTACAGTTTAGTGTCTGTTTCCTTTCAATTCATTAAAGCGCTATACTACCGAGCATTACTTGGGCAAAACAGCCTCGGATTGAGTTACTCCTTGAAAGAACCAAACGATCCCGGATTGACTTAATAATGTGGAATAATTGGTGGTGTGAGAGACCCTAGTTATCGACCTACAGCTACCATAGTCCGGCACGAAGAATCTTCTACACTGTCGCCCATCCAACATAGTGTCCTCCTGCATCCCCCCCATGTGCTTCTGTGAGGATCTGTCCTCATTCAAATTCAGGTACATATATTCATAATATCTCATCATTTCCCATTTTGTAGAGATGCCCCGCGATAATAAAAAAATTCGCCATGCATACCACCAATTCTTTGTTCTGCTAGACTATATATCCCTACAGTGTGGTCCCTGTGGTTAAGAAATGGATTATATCTTCGAAGTGGTCATCTATGACATGCACTGCATAGAGCTATGCTTCAGGTAATCCTTCCTCCAAATTTGTTGGCTGCTCATCGTTCTCAATTCATGATAGGTGATCTAGTCTTGCATTTAAGTGTCTCGGCTTTATGATGACTTTGAAGTCATACTCTTGAAATAGTAATGGCCATTTGCATATGTGTCCCCACAACACAGGCTTGTTCACCAGGTATTTCAACGCAGAATGATTGGTATACATCTTGAAGTGCCCACCAAGTAGATAGTGGCAGTATCTATAGAGTGCGTATACCATCGCCAATCCCTCACGCTCAGTAGTAGAGTAGTTCTTTTCGGCTTTCGACAACTGTTGACTAGCGAATGCGATCGGGTGATTGATGCCTTCCGTACCTTCTTGGGTGAGTACAGCGCCCAGCGCGATACATGATGCATCAACATGTAGATGAAATTCGATGTCCCATTTTCGGAAAACCAAATGGGAGGAGATGTTATTTTTTCCTTGAGACCCTCTAGACTTTTCTTACAATCATCATTCCAACAATATGTAGCATCCTTTTTCAACAACTACTCCATTGGTTCCATGATTTGTGCATAGCTTTTAATAAACTTTCGATAGTAGCTAGTTTGCCCCAACATGGTGCGTAGTTGTTTGACACTTTGTAGCTTTTCCAGATTGAGAATGATAGAAATATTCACAGGGTCCACCATTAGGCCTTGTTTGCAGACCACATGGATGAGAAAATCTCCAAAGGGGATGAGGAAGGTGCACTTCTTAAGATTTAGCACAATCTGGTGTCGTCGGCAAGTATCCAGCATCAACCGTAAGCTCGCTATATGGGTTTTCACTAACCCAAATAGAGTCTAATCATCGAAATAGACCTCCAAAAACTTGTGGATGAATTCCTTGAACATGGCCACCACTATGCGCGGAAATATTGTTGGCACGTTCTTTAGTCCAAAGGGCATAATAGTGTAATGAAAACAACCCCATTCGGTTGCGAAGGTTGTCTTGTTCCTATCTTTTGGCGCGATCTTGATTTGATGGTACCCTGAGAACCATCCGTGAATGAGTAAGCTTCCTGTCCACCAACATTCCCCAATACTTCATCTATAAACAGTGTCAGAATGGATCGTGAACATAGGCATCATTAAGCTTCCTGAGATCCACGCAGATTCAAATTTCGCCCTTCTATTTTTTCTCCTACACTATCATAGGACTCACCCAATGGGATTCTTCCCCTGGTTCAATAATTCCTGTTGCAAGCATTTTGTACAACTCTTCATGGACCTTTCGCTTATACTTTGGATTCAAATGGTAAGGGCACTACTTCATTGGACTCATGTCTGGTTTCAGAGTAATGTTCATCATCCCTAATTCACCAAGGATCGCCTTTAACTTCATGATTTTGGTCAGGAACCAATCTTGATATTCACAAAGTAACTAGACGACCTTATCCACCATGGCATCATTCCAATAGTCCCCAAGCATCGCATACTTAGGCTCCAAATCTATACCAATGTTTACTTGCTTTGATTTTAGTGGAAAAATGATGTCGAGGTCCTCGATTGATGGTCCTCTAACTTCGCGACTCCCTTCATTTTTTGGAATATTAATATTTCGGGGATCGTCATCATCATCCTCCACTTGTACATTGTAACATTCTAGGGCATCGCTTAACTAGGGTGACCATATTGGTTGAACTATTTCCCATGGTTCATGTGGTATTTTGAAAATGGCGGCTTTCACAGCTTGCAATGCATCGTCAATAGTATCTACCCATGGGTCTTCAAACGAGAATGTTAACAAAATCCCTCGCACAAGACATCCCATTCGCCTATACCATGTCAGAGTTCTGTCTCGGTATACCAGTTCCTTGGTATGACATCCAGGGCATGATAGAATAAGTGTACCCATTCAGGCTGAGGTTCTTCTCCATAGGCCTTGGTCCATTTTGTGAGGTGCATGTGTGGGTCATCGTGTCCATCGTATTTCTCTATTATTCATAGTTCTAGTTTCCCAAACTGTAACCACATCATCCTCCTGCAGCTGCACCAGTTTTCAAAGTTTCCTTGATGTGTTCCCCACCAATGCGCAGGTGTCGCATGCAGTGCTCACTTCAATGCATCGAACCGTTGGTGCTCTGGTACTGTGCTCTCAAACTTGTTTAAGAATTCATCTACCACTATCAATCCATGATATGTTGGTAGATCTCAGACTTGGGCTATTACGCAATGCAGTGATTTAGTCATCATGTTGTAATTCAACATTGTCACTTCTTTCAACCAATTGTGCTAGCGTTCATCTTCTTCAGCTGAATCCGAAGGGCAGAAACCTGTGCTCTCCCAAAAGACCCTTCCATCTATAGTGAGATTTAGCCAATCCTGGTCTCACGCAATTATCTTGTAGATACAATCTAGTTCATTGATGTTGTCATCCTCGTTCACAGGTTCAGTGTAGCACGCTCCTTCGGCTGGATCTAGTGGAACTACTATGCGTAGGGACTTTTTCTCAAAAATCATCTTCCACTTCTTCAGGTTTATGACTCCATTCATATCCATGGCCCAATATATTCCTATAAACATGGGGTAAAGGTTTTTGTCATCAACAATATCTATTACCTCAAAGTTTGTCTGCGTTCTTGCACCTTCGATGTCAACTATTACGCCTTGCAACCTTCCCATGGGCAAGATCCTTTGTTGGTTCACCATCCATAACTAAATAGGGGACCACTGTAATGTGGGCCTACCCATGTGTTCCCACGTCTGCTTTGGTAACACATTTGCATCTAAACCCAAGTCTTAGATTACCTTATCCATTTCATGCTCACCAATCTGCACTGTCAATCTCATTTCCCTCCCAGTGCGCAGTTCATGCCTTCCCAGTTTCTAGACTACACGTGACTCACCCGACCTTGCACACCTAGTGATCAGCTCTTGTAGTGCTTTAATTGGCTTATTGTTGCATAGCAATTTCATGCATGTCTCTAAAAAGGTAGTCAGCATAGAAGGATCCATTCATGTCTCTGGTTGATCCTTACTACTTGAAGTACAGGCCTCTGTGAAGCTCTTCTTAGGTTCCATAAATGTCTCCTTTGCGTGTTCTAAGTCAAACTCAAGTTCCTTTCTAGGATCCTTCCAAACCCATGTATCTTCCTCGCACTGCTTCCCCTTATCTTCCCTTATGGTCGGGCCACTTATGAGCATCATGTTCATGTTGGGGTCTTCTTCACACAGTTCACACCTCATCATTTGGATATTCTGAGTTGGAGTAGGTTGTAGTACCCCTTTCTCGAGCATTTGTGTGATGAGTGTAGGATAATCTACCATTTCATGATCAAACTGCTCACAATATGAACAAGATATTCTTGTTGGGTTGGTGCAATTGTGAGCGTAGTGCCTTGGTCCTCCACAATTGTAACAGACTAGCTATCTCCAACCCCTTTTGGGCCCCATTCCTCCTTGTCCTCGACCTTGCCCTTGAAATCCCCCACGTGATATTGTTGTGGCTAGCTCGATGCCTCATGTTTCTGTCTAAATTCGATAAGATGGGGTTTTATCCATCATTAGCTCATAGCTCTGACATGTCCACTCATCATGGCCCACTGATCTATAGAAATTACAAAATAGTTGATGTGGAGTCTGTGTAGCTTCTACAACAAGTGATAGTTGTCTATTGTGTTCTTTCCTCCCACCTGACAAATCACGCACTAGAGGGTGGGTGCTACACTTGGCCCTGCCTCTACCTCTAGCCTCAATAGCATTGGCCCCCCTCCTACCAAGTATTTTGCGAATACCGTATAGTGATCCTTATCATGGGTTTAACCCTTACATTTTATGCACCACACTTCTTCGCGCACTTCTGGCTGGGGTACCCTATCCTGCTTCAAACTTTGCATCTCCAAGCATAGGTTTTGTAGCTCCACATGGATTTGTTGGACTCCCAACCCTAGATCATGTATCAGTGTTTCATGCAACGTCATCGCCATTTCCAATGCTTCTTCCTAGGTTGAGATCTTCTGCTGTGATAGTATCATCCATAGGTGTGGTGTCAAAGACACCACAAACCACACACGATGTTATGCATCCATCGCCTCATGGATTGTACTTTTCAGCATCTAATATAGATCCCAAGGTGTTTCACCTTGAAGCATCTCGATCTCTTTAAATCTGATGATCAAATGTGTTTCTGATTTCGGTCGGCTAAATTCTTTGTTCAATGCATTTTGGATCTCCGCTATTCCTGCATTTCAATGATCATTCAAGTGCTTAATATACCATGTCAACACGTGATCCTGTAGCACACTTACCAGTGTGGCCTTATTAATGTTGTCATCTTTGACCCCATGTGCTTCCCACACTTCTCTTACCACAAACCAGAACTAATCCAAGTCCTCGTTCCCTACTCCTCTAAATACAAGTAGCTTGATCGTGCTCTCCATACTAAACTACGGTTTGGTGTAGGTGGGGTGGTTGAAGATGGAGGTGAAGTAGGTGAAGTGGGTGATGGTATAAGTGTAGGTGATAACTGCATAATGCACTACCTTATCAAACTGATCGCACTCCTCGAAGAAACTAAAGCATGCTCTTCCTCGCTCTCTCATGAAGGTGAAATTAAAGGACTATTCCCTAACCCTTCGATCCCTTTGTAGATCTTTCCACTTTGCATTGCTCCACTCATTAATGTATTCGCATAACCTGCTTTTCACATAATAGCATCTTAATCCAGGTATTCAGGGATTTGATGTACCTACCTCGTGTCCCTTGAGAAAATGTCCTTTTGCTTCGCTATAGCTCACGGTTGTGTCTATCACGAATTCAATGATAAACCCTCCTATTCTCCAGTCGAGCCAATGGTCCATGGCCCACACGATCTTATCTTCTGATGCCTCTAGTCTATGCACTAACTCTAGAGTCCACACTATCGGTTGATTGAGATTGTACCTTCCTTGGCTATCGGCTAACCTCACGATCCAATCATACAGCTCTGAAGAGAAGGTTGCAAAGAATATCTTATGGATTTCTTTATATACATAGCAATTCAGCCACCTCTTTTCAGATATTTGTGGAGTCTTGTTCTCCTGTGCTACAAACTTGTGAAGCATCTAATCCAACCAATCTTCAATTTCCTTCTTCGTAGGGTTCCAATGTTCCAACATCAAACATCCCTTAGGCAGATCTCGGTCCCAGCAACGGAACCATGTGTTGGCTTATTGGGGCCTAACCTAGGTTCAACAGTGTTTTAGCCAAACAAATCCCAAAACTATTGGCCCTTTCGGCAACAATCCATAGAGCACGGACTGAAGTCTCACCCGAGGTATTATGGGAGGGTGTTGGAACCAGGTTTCCACACCCTTGGGATGTCTTGATGGGTCTTGGAAGGCTCACGATCCCACTCTATGCATTATGCTACTTCTGCACAGCTACCTGTCCAGTGCAAGTACCTTCGCATGTCTTAATTGGAGAGCGTAAGTGTTCTTTACCCTATACGGTGCTTATTATTATTATAGATCTCGAACCAAATTAAGTGGGCCGAATACTTTCTTATATCATTCAACATAAACAAACATGTGTGAAATCATAAGCTGTAAAAAAATGCATAAATAGAAATATAGAAATAGATATGCAATGTTCTGAAACCAACTTATCTTTATTAATGCTTTTTCCAGTTACAATCCACTTCCTACCCTGCGCACTCAGTTGCAGGGGTCCACGCACATAGCTGCGGACTCTACAAAGCCTCTGCACACATAGCTGTAGAGCCTCTTCTACTACTATGACCCACAACTTGGACTTATAGACTAAAAGTGAATATCGCATTCAACAACCCATATCACTTCAGATCGAGACTTTCCAAAAAATCTGACTTCTACACTTAGAGCCTTGCTCTATTTATAGATTCCCATGGTCTGTGGACCATGGGTAGGCAGACTCACTTTCTATTATCTTACATTATTTTCGGGTAGAGAACCCTTTGACTTGACTTATTACAATAACATTACCCAAAATTGTGGGCTTTAAACCCCAAAACCATTACACGAGGGATCCGCTACCCAACAAAAACAACAAAAAAAATGGATTCCTACTATCTCATTTACAACTTTTTTCAAACACTAAGTATGCAAACTTCATCTACAATTGTATATGGAGAAAGAAAATTCCAATTTATGCTAATACAATATTTTCATCAAACTGATGGCATCTTGAATGCTTTAGCCATTAATACCTTTTGTCAATTTGTTTGCAACTACATTGTACAAAAAGAAAAAACTTACATAAAATGAACTACAACTATTGCACAATTTCTTCAAAAATTTAGTGTGAAACATTTTATATACGTCTAAGTTCAGCTAACACCCCAATTCACAGTAAGAAACAAACATGCTATCAAACATAGAATATTGAATTTGGATAATATATATGACCTTCCATGGACACAATTCATTATAAATTGAACTTGAAATTTTTTTCAACACATTCTTGTTTTAATCCCCTACATGTACATTCTCAACTATAACCACCATTCATTATTGGTTAGCTCATAACATAAACATTCACAGGTAGAAATTTCCAATAAATTGAAATTTCTACAGCAATTTAAAGTAATAATGAACTAAAATTTCAAGAATTTTAATGAATATACCTAAGAATGTATATATACAACTCCAAAGATGAGAGTATGCCCAGTTCCAATGTCCTAGATGAGAGAATGATCTTGCTCCAATCTACTTACCAACTCATTGTGAACCATCTAGTTTTCCACCAAACCATATCCAAGAAGAACTTCTCCCCCTGAAACCCCCAACTGTAAAAGCTCACAAGGAGTACCCAAAATACAATAGTAGAGAGATATACAAGGAAACTAAGGGATAATTTTCACTTCCTCTCAATACCACTAATGTTCAAGTCCACCTAGCTAGAACTACTTAGTAGTTTAATAAGAATTCCATATTCATTTCGATAACATTTAGCTACACTCTAGATCTCTCCCTCTCACAATCTTCCTCAAGTATCTCCCACTCTTGGCATCACAATGCACACTCCCCTAGTGAGAAGACATGAGACATATATATAGTGGGAGCAACCAATTTTTGTCATAAAGGAGGAGTAATATGCATGCCTTGTATTCCATTTAAAGGAATATAACTCGTGGCATGAAGGAGAGATATGCATGCCTAATTTAAGGAAATTGCAACATATGCATTAAGGAAAGTGTAAGATAAATCATTTATGGCATGTCTTTAATGAGTGTAAGAGGAATATGTTATTATTTGATGAGTGCATAAAAGTGAAAGTAAAATATTATTAAAAGAGAGAGAGAGAGTTACATAGAGTCATGAGAATCATCAAGGAGAGAGGTGTGAAGTGATTGAGGAGATGAAGGTGACTTGTAATTCCCTTTTAATAATAAATCATAGTCGCATAAAAGATAATAATAATATTGAGGATTAAGTCGAGATTAAACTATTAGGATTGATTAATGATAAGTTAAGTGATTTTCCTTCAATTATGCTTTTACCAATTTATGTAAGGTGATTTACTATTTTTTGAAATTCATAATTGAGATGTTAGTCATTGTTATACGGAATTTATACCTACGGATAAGTATATCTTCCTAAGTGGGTAGTTACACTTAGAACAACTAAACTAAAGATGTTTAACTTTTTCCTACAATAAACAGATAAGATAAAAGAACCTACTTGTGATCCTTCACTTCCTTTGATCTCCTTTGAGTTGCTCCCGTCACTCCTGCTCAATCTGAATTCGCTCAATCGGTATCTTCCAACATAAACAGAAGACGACAACAATCAAAGAATATGATCTATTTATTGTAAACAAATGGAATCAACAACATTTGAACATACATTCATCATAGATATAGACAAAATTATTAGAAAAGGAACAAACAACTTTATTGATTGATAGAAGGAGAAGTTACACCCAATGTGGTTCGATCTCATGTCACTCATCCAGCTTAGTCCAAGCCATCATAAAACCAATAGCAAAATCAACACAGGAGCATAACATTACTTTGACAATGATTTCAAGTCTCTAAACCAACAGTATTTCTCTATAATATCCAAGCTCTTTGACTCAATGATGGGAGGCCAATATATAGATGAATGCAAGTGGTTTTGTTATTAATATGGCACTGAATGGTTTCCCATAATTGGATGATTTGTTTCCATGTTGAAAGGGATGACAGGATAGAGGATTAGATTATCCAAGGCTATCCTAAGTTGAGCTCATCTTGATAGGATAGGAGTTGGGTTCCTTATGGAAGGCTCTAGAAAGGAGGAATATACCCAGGATCTAATGATCATTTCGATAATTCTTGCCCAGTGTAGGCTTGAGTGGGCTTAGGTGCTCTACAACATAGCCTTGAATGGGGCTACCTTCTCTGCAGAGAACTTACCCCTAACCAAGGATGCACTGGTGACCCAAGGAAGCACTTCTGCAGAGTTTAAAGTCAAGAAACTCTCATGGATGAAAGCAATCCATGAGGTGGCATGTCTACGACATATAGCAACTGAATTAGGGTTTGATAGACCTTATTTACATTGATCTGATCATTAGGAGTGATGTGCCCAAATAGACTTGTTACAGTTGCCCCCTAAAGTATGAAGTCAAAAATGATAATGTTGAGTGATATGCTTTATGATGTGATGAGGAGGATCTCAAGCAAATGGTGAGCTACATCAATTACAATAGATAATATCATGATATCTTTGAATTTTTCATGGATTGTTGAGGGAAGGCATACCCGTGCTCAACATATAAAATTTTCATTACATGTACATAAATCAGATAGTCATCTACAGATATAGACCCATGATAACATGACCATCTGAGTAAAGCCATCATACAGATGATTTAGTACTCTCTTGAAATCGCAGCCTAGATGGATGAAACTAGATCTGGGGTCCCTTATCTCATGCAATTGTTTGCTCAAGTATGAGTCTAACCATGTGAAAATGTGATCTAAAGTCAAAAATGGGAAGACACCGTCTGATTACCAGCCAATGATGTAGGCTATTAATAGATGCGAGAGAAATCACCAATAATGATAATGATTCTCAAGGTATTACAGTATAGTCTGCATGGTGTGAATAGATTTTTTGATCTTTAGCACCATACAAAGTCTTTCGGTTAAAGTCCTATGATGTCAACCTATCACCGGAAGAGATCGGAAGCAAGAAACTTTCCATTGATGTATGCAAGCCTTAAGGTATTGCAAGGGTGTTTCTAAGTCAACATCCTAGATAATGTGCTAATGTTGACAAGAAGTGACTCATTGCAAGAGGGCCTTGATGTATCCCCCATCAATGCCATGAAATGAGTTTACTAATTTTGAATACAAAATTTGATTGATGATGCAATGTTCAGGAATGGCGGTCATGAAAATGAAGTTTTATGAGTATTGCAAAGGATGAAGTTCACTGAGTGACTTCTCTTGAACATATCGGCAACCTTGAATGAATTGGAAACATTGACCCAAAACCAAAGTGATTGATGGTGTGATAGACCATAGGTATGATAAACATCATGTAGATAATCCAACCCAAATAGTCACAGAGATGAAGTGAAAGTGTCATGTTCAAGAGAAACTTGGTACAATAAAGTGATTTATCCCTTTTTCCATTTTTCCCAGTCATTGCTAACCAGTACCTCTTTATCTTTTAACAAGCTTGAGGAGGATAACATATGCTTGATGTATAATTCTACCCTTTGGGTGAATCCATCTCCATGTGATGTTTTAACGAGTCTAGCAAAGGTGAAACTATGCCTTGTCATGATAGACAAGTTTGTTGCTATTTGATGCTTTAACGAGTTTAATGACAATGAGAACTCAGTCCTTTTCATTTTTAGAGAGTTTGAAATGGGACAAAAAGAAAACTACACAAGTTAATTTTCGTAAATTTGTCTCTCAATTCTGAAGAAGTGTAAAATAATACAAGAGAGAACCTATTTACCATGTTCGATCAACATATTCCTTTTTCATAAGTAATCTATCTCAGTCTAGAAAAGGGCCAAACTTATACTGAGTATATGTCATTTCCAATCCATTTATGAGCTGAAAAAGACAAGCACCCAACAATCATTTCATATTTTGAGAGTTTGAAAAGAGCTCAAAGAGGACTCTAGGGGGGTTCCTTTTTCGATGTTTAACAGAGCTCAAAAAAGAGATAAAAGTATGCTCTGTGGTCAAAAGTACATTTTACGATAATGCATGTCAAATTCACTATGTCAGCTGTAAACCTAATCAAAGAACCACCAAACAAATTAAACATACCTGTTTCATTGGTAAAAATAGGTAAAAACTATATTTTATTCATTTAATGAACATGAAAATAACCGTAAAACAAGAATCTACCAAGTCACTTTACCATCTGACATTTACCATTCAATTTTGTGCTCTGAACCAGTTTTTTACCTCAAACTTAAGCAGCTGATTTCAGGAGATTCTATGGATCATTCTTCATGTTGTCAGGACCAGGTATGAGATCTACCTCTTCTCTTTCATTTAGGGTTATTATTTTTCAATATCAAGCAAAATTTTTAGGGTTTTAGGGTCCCTAGGGGAAATATATCATGCCCTAGGATCAACGCACCCTTATGCATTGAAAATTGCACTGCAAATTAGTCAAACAGAAGGAAAATTGCTCTGCATCACACTGTCTAAAGATCAGGGGTGTGTTGGGCGCAATTTAGAAATTTGATTCATCATTTCTACCCAAAATCTCTTTAGTTTTTTGCACGAAATGGATCCTAACTAAGCCTATCATGTGATTTCAGAATTTGATCGGATCAAAATGGCTATCACATGGCATGAAAGAGAACATGAATAATAGGATATGGTTGCCCCAAATAATCCCGGTACTATTAAGGCCCTCAGAGATTGTGGGTTACTCAAATATTCCAGGTTATTTGTGATGAGGCAACAATTAGAACTATTGTAGTTCTTGGTTCATTCATTGGATCCAACAGAATAGGAATTTCCCATAGGGGACAAAGTGCGGCCTATATTGATCGATGATATTTACTTTCTCATAGGATTTTCGAGACATGGTGCCCCCATTTCTCTTTCAGGTTTTGCCTGTGGGGGTGAATAAGTGAGAGACTACATTCGACAATTCTTCTAGCCAGGTACATAGCCTAGTAAATATGGAAAGATAAACATCAAGGATGTTTGTGATATGCCCTTGTGAACAATCCTATTTACTATCATAAAGTTGGCAGGTAGTATGACACTTCATGTCGCGAATAGATCATACATGTAGTATGCGCTTGAGTGTCTCGAGCCAACTATGTTCAACTAGTGTGAGGCAGTATTCTCTTTGATGAAATAGCAGCTCACTAAAGTAAAAAGTGGTAAGACAAAAAATTTCATCTATGGATTGATCTTGATTGATTTACTTTGGAGAGAATTCCATTGATGCAACCTCACCATGTGACACTTAGTTTAGCTAGTCCTAGAGATCCACAGATGCAGAGATGGGTAGAGTTGATGGCTAGACATGCTGGTCATTCATCAATCTCATTTTCTACCACATTCTTCAGTTGGCTTCATTGACACAATATTGTCATAAAGGAGCATCCATATGGAGGGATGGATTTCCATAGAGATCCAGATTTGAGATTACAAGTAGGTGCTCAATGGGGTGCTATAGGTAAATTGTTTTGACCATGTATTTTTCATTTTTTGAGCTTTTACATTTTTTTTTTGATGTTTCAAAGACTAAACTAAAAATGTTCTCATGTATATAGATGTTGGCATTTTTTGACTAATGGGTCATCAATAGGAGGCGGGTGAACTAGCGGGGAGAAATGTTAGAAGAGCAGTTCTCCAGGATTTAGATCTGATCGAGACACTGGCGGACTTACAACATCATATAGAGGGGTTAACCCTCAGTATACCAGATGTTTAGATCGAGGAGTTACCAATGAGACTACAATGCCATACTATTGGTGTACCTAGCCGTTGGATGAGGTTATTGTTCATGATATTTCAGGCAATGACCTGTTATCATGAGCATCATTAGATTTACATAGGATGATTTACTATATGCATTTTCATATTTTCAGGTTAGATGACCAACATGTATTGGACACAAATTTTTGTACAAACTTTGAACATCTAGCTCTTTTAATTTCAGTTTTTTTGTATGATCATGTGTAATCCTATTCAACTATTGATGTGAATTGAAAATTTACTCTTTACATATGTCGTAAATGTCTGTTTAACACGTAATTCACTAAAGAATCAGTCAATGTGTTAAAGATTTTGGAAATGTTTTGATATTGAATGTAATCAAAATGTCTTTTGAAGATATGAACTCTAAGTAATATACAATGAATAGTTGGATTTAAGACGGTATAAACATTCGTAAGTTGTAGTACGATAAGTTGTGAGTCTAGCCTAATGATGATTCGGTGAATGCCAAGAAAAATGGCATCAGAGAGTAGTTTGATTAATGTGCTATACTCAGCGATATTATTTTTAGAACAACCAATACAAATCCCTTGAAAACTCACTAACTCACCACTTGGAGTGAATATGGCCCATGCTGTAGAGCATAGGTTCTGCGTACTACAACTAGCACCATCGCCATAACCAACAAATGCTTCCAAAGATTATGACATCTACAACAAATGCAAAGCGAATTACTAACCACATAAAAACTCTAAAAGTCACACTGTGACACATACACACAATGAAAGGATATATATAGTTTTTTTTTACTACGAACAATCAAGCATAGTAACATTTAAGATACACCCCATTTTGGGGCTAAAATAATGAAATTCCATCATAATAAACCAACTCGTAAGTGCCTTTTGCCAAAACACGCTTAACAATGTAGGGGCCCATCCATAGTGGTTCAAATTTTCATGTCCCTAATTTATTGGCTTCCTAATCATAAAGCAAGACCAAGTCTCCTTATGAGAATATGCAACGCTTGACATTGCAGTCATATTACACCTTAATTCATTTCTCATGTGCTTCGTTGGCCAATGCGGGTTCACGAGGTGTTTCATCTAGATGGATGAGTTCTAAGTAACATGCTTTCTCATCAGAAGTGTTAGGTAACAAGTCAATCATGAGCTTTAGTGATGGAATCGCACCTTGAATTGGCAAGATTGCCTTAAGACCATACACCAATTCGAAAGGTATGAATCTAGTTGCGTTTGTTACCAAGGTTTGGTAAGCCCACAAAGCTGATTATAGGATCAAATGCCAGTTTTGTTTGTGAACTCCTATCATTCGTTGAAGCATTCACTTAAGGGCTTTGTTGATGGCTTCAACTTGTCCATTAACTTGTGGATAATAATGAGTAGAACTATCATGTGAGAGTCCTAACTTGGTGTAGGTTTTAACCCCCTACTGAAATTACCTGCATATGAATTTTAAACATAGAAAATAAAAAATTCAAGAGCATAACACATAAAATACATATACACAGAGATTTCCCTTGGATCCCAAAACTGGGACTACAAGCTTGATTTTTCATTATATTTCTTTCAATGCTACAATACATATTTATACATGCCAAATCATCCAATACAATGGACCGAAAACCATTGCATCTAAAACCATGAACCAAAAACGATAAGTATGTCCGCCCAACCTAATATAGGGTCCAAAAAAAAAAATTCCTAGGGCGCTACCCCGAACCCCATAGATGGGGGCTAGCCGCCATCTCGTGACCCCACTGTTTCACAATCGGTGCAACAAAGGGGGGGATCCACCCCCCCCCCCCCCCCCCCTCCCCCACCCCTAGTTAACTATGTAGGTTAGTCATGGAAAGAATATAACAAAACCAACATTCTCCCACTTGTTGTTTCTTTCCATAGGAGAGCTTAGTCATTTTTCCAACTGTGCAATGCCCATTGTTTCTCTACATAGGAGAACTTCTCAGAGCTCATAGTTTTTGTCAATGCATCTGTAGTATTATTCAAAGTGTCCAGCTTTACCAGCAACACCTTTTTGTCTTCTATCATATCCCTCACAAAGTGATATTGAACATCAATGTGCTTTGTCTTTGAATGATAAGCAGGGTTCTTTGCCAAGAAAATTACACTTCGGCTATCACAGTCTATCCTTATAGCTCCTTGTACTAACCCCATACTTGAACACAATCTTTGCAACCAAACTACTTCCTTGCTTGCATGAGTGGCTCCCATGTATTCTTCCGCTGTAGTTGATAGTGCCACTATAGATTATTTCATACTCATCCAACTGACTGCACCTCCAAATAGGTTAAACACATACCCACTTGTAGATCTTCTCTAATCCAAATCTCCAGGCTAGTCTGCATCAACAAAGCCATTAATATCCAAAACTATGTCCAATCTTGGTCTTCCTCAGTAGCACAAACCATAATCACTAGTGCCACGCAAATCCCTGGAAACCTAATTCATTGTTGTCCAATGCTCCTTCCCTAGTTTTGACATAAACCTGCCCAATACTACCACTACATGTGTAATGTCTGGTCTAGTATAGACCATTGCATACATTAGGCTACTGACTCCACTTTCATATGGAACACGGGACATATCCTCTTCCTCTTTTTGTGTCTTGGGACATTGTTCAACAGATAGCTTTACACCTATAGGAATAGGAAGCTTAACTGGTTTACTATCCTGCATATTAAACCTCTGCAGTATTGTCTCGACATACTTCCTCTGGTTTAACCAGAGCTTCCTCCTTGCCTAACCTTTTTTAATTTCCATGCCCAAAATATAGTTTGCAGCACCAATATCTTTCATGTCAAATTTGGAGGACAATTGGGTCTTCAAATCCTAGATAATTGCTTTGTCATTTCCAACCAGTAACAAATCATCCACATACAAGACTAGATAAATAGCAAGGCCACCAATTAATTTAAAATACACACAATGATCTGCTTTGCTTCTAGTGAAGCGAAGTCCCCGTATAAATGTATTAAATTATTAATACCACATCCCTAGTGATTATTTTAATCCATACAAAGACTTCTTTAACTTGGATACCAGTTACCTTTCACCGCAAAGCCTTCAGGTTGCTTCATGTTGATCTCCTCTTCCAAATCCCTGTGAAGAAATGTTGTCTCCACATCCATCTATTCT
>APFE030518878.1:16121-62896 GCA_000404065.3 Pinus taeda
AAAAATTAAAAAATATAAAAAATATATATATTTTTAAAAATCGCTCCCGGATTTGCTCCCAAACCGGGAGCTTCTGAAAATGGTCGCTCCCGCTCCTGTTTTCGCTCCCGCTCCCGCTCCCGCTCCCAAGTAACATTGTTTGACCTATATATATGTGTTTGCGCCTCCGATAGTGTATTCTTTGGCATTCATTGCTTCGATAGCTCTGTTTGCTTCCTCTGATGGCTCTGTCTGCTCTTTGCTCCTTTGATAGCTCTGTTTGCTCCTCTGATGGCTCTATCTGCTCTTTGCTCTTTCGATAACTTTGTTTGCTTCCTCCGATGGCTCTGTCTGCTCTTTGCTCCTCCGATAGCTCTGTTTGCTCTTCTGATGGCTCTTTTTGCTCCTCTTGGCTCCTTGAATATTGCCATATTGACATCAATGACAATCTATGTCAACAATCCTCATCGTCCTCTTTGTCAGCTTGCGTTGGAACAACCTTTGAGTTAGACTTCTCTTCCATGCCCTTCTTCCGAGGGCACTGTGTAGCAAAATGACCCATTTCTCCACATCTAAAGCATTTGACTTTGGATGTGTCCTTTTTTCTTTCTCTTCTGCTGCCCTTGCTGTCCCGCTGATGCGAGAGCTGCATCCTCCTCTTCCTCCTTCTTGACTCTAATCCCTTTGCTGCTGCTTCCCGCCTTCGTCAACCGTTTCATCTCTTCCTGTCGAAGAGCTGCCCACATCTCCTCCCAACTGGGAAGAGAAGCCCTGCCTAAGATACTTTGGACAAAGGTTTCCCAGTGTTCAGTGACTGCATTCAGGGCAGTCTTGACCATAAATTCAGGATCTGGTGTAGCCCCTATGGAAGTTAGCTGGTCACGGATTCCTTGCAAGTTGCAACCTAAAAGGGAAGGGATCGATTTCTTCTCCCTTCTGCATCTGAAACTGTTTCAGTTGACTCTCAAGCAACGTCTTCTGCTAAATGAATGTTCCCTTGTACAAGGTGGTCAAGGCCTCCCACATTTCATTTGCTGTGTCTTTCTCAGCAATATGTGGTATTACATGATCTTCGACCCTATCCAAAATCATGCACTTTGCTTTACCCTGAGCCTCCTCGTACTTCTTGAGACGATCAACATCAACTGGAACAACAATCGTCTTTAAGGCATAATCCTTGATGCCATTTTAATCCAAAACTGCCAGGATCCTGGCCTTCCAAATGACAAAGTTGGATGCTCCATCCAACCTGTCCTGATCCCTCAGTCCATTAACTGCCATCTTTGCTCAAAAGAATGTCGACCTCTTCTCCCTCTTTCGTTGCTACCCCAACAAAACTCAGACTTGGATTTCTTTGGCGCTAGAAATGCTCTAAGGAACAAGCTCCCTTTGAAGTTCGATTTCCTTCATGAAAATCCTTATGCCAACCACTGTCGAACCACCCCTCTCTGATCTCTCCTTGTTGCTGCTCAACACTGGATCTAGATTTCTTGGCAAGAAATCTTTTGAGGAACTAATTCCCTCTACTTTGCTTCTGCCCCACTACGTAGTGTTCTGCACCAACAAAATCAACACCCCACTAACAACTCCAGATGAAGTCTGCGCTGCACCTCTAGCCCCGACAACCGGAAAAATGAGACTCAACAGTCTCTGCGCTGGCCCAGTAATCACTGCACTGCCTTCTACAACAACAACGTCACCCAATTAGGCTAACACAGGCTCTGCATGAGCCTCCCTTGGTGACTGCGTGGGCCTCCCTTGGTGATTGCGTCACCCCTCCTCTACGCTCTCAGCTAGAAACTGCGTTGTCTATCGGGACAATTGTCTTCAACACAGACTTTCCTTTGTTCTTTCATTGACGGCTTTAGTCCTCCTTGATCTGCAATTGCTTTGATACCATCTGAAAATTTTTGAATCGAACAAGTTAGAAATCCTACTGCAGTGAACTAATTTGCATTACCTACTTGTGTTCTTCATTTAACAAGTTATTTTAAAAAATATTCGGAAAATATTAATGTATATACACTGTAGCCTACACCCATATACAAGTCAAGTCCTGAAAAATAAATGAGACAAAGACACAAAGGACACACTTATTTTTGGACTAAACGTCCTCGAAAAAAACCAATGCGGGAAAACCGGTGCAACAACTTTGAGGGTTTTATTATTATTAGGCCGAAGTTTTGAATACAAATGTTGGTTGCCTTCCTGGTAAACAAGTGACAGAGAAATATAGTGGCGGAAAACCTGAGTGAGTTTTACCTCACTTCACTCGACAGATTTTGGTTGATCCCGCAGCAAAACTGGTTGGCCTCGACTACAACTGCACTGCCCCTTTGCAGTAACTATGTAGGCCTACGTGGAGCTCTTTGAGGCTTTGTGTCAGCTCTTCTGCCCACTGCATTAGCTTTCCTTGGCAGTTCCGACACTCTGCGTGGAAGGCAACTCTCTCCCTCTGCGTTGATCCTTCTGGCTCTGCATCAAGGCTGCATGGGCCCAGACTGGCCCAACGTTAGCTCTCCTGGCTATTGCGCTACCCCCACAAGCTTCTCTCTACCTCTCTGTTTGTATTCCCAAATTGTCACTGCCCCTCAGCTGCAAGATCTCCCCAATCGATTTCCCTGCTGAGAACTTCTCACCTCAGAAAATCGATTTCCTCAATCTCTTTGTGTGTTCTCTCCAACTGACCCCAAGCCTCCATTTATACTTTTCCTGTTGAGAAATCAACGACTAAGATTAAATTAGACTTGATCCTCGTTTCTTAGAAGCTTCTCACCCATATTTTCATTAATACCCATTAATATTTTAATTTTCCTAAGTTTAGACTTAGGAACCCCATTAAAAATATTAATTATTTTAATAAAATACAATCTGGGTGGAATTTCACCAAACGATTTCCGGGTCTTGGAGATCTCATGTGTTCTAGCCCCTCCACAAAATTTTGGAGCTAGAGCACATCCAATGCTACCCAAAAAAATCAACATCCATTAGATCCTTTGCCATATAGGAAAAGGCGTCTATGGCTTTGTGATACTCTATAAGATGCTGAAAGACATACTGCTCCCAGGGGCACTTTTAGAGAAAGAAAGAAGCCCGGTCAATATCAAAACTTTGTTGTTGCTATGAGTTCTATCATACAGAGTGAACCTCAATCATTTGAAGAAGCAGAAAAACACCAAGTATGGAATGATGCCATGACAAAAGAATATGAATCCATTATGCAAAATGATGTATGGGAAGTTGTCCCTAGACCTCAAGGAAAATCAGTTGTGACTTCAAAGTGGTTGTTCAAAATAAAACATGGCATGGATAGCAGTATTGAAAAATATAAAGCAAGGTTTGTGGCTCGAGGATTCTCTCAAAAAGAGGGAATTGATTATGAAGACATCTTTGCTCCTGTTGCTCGCTATACCACCATTCGCTCTATTATTGCTTTAGCTGCTAGTCAAGGGTGGACTCTCCATCAGATGGATGTCAAGACAACTTTTCTCCATGGTGCTCTTCAGAAGGAAGTATATGTTGAACAACCTCAAGGCTTTGAGGTACATAACAAAAGAACTCATGTATGCAGATTGAAGAAAGCGCTCTATGGCTTAAAGCAAGCCCCTAGGGCTTGATATTCTCGCATTGACAACTACTTAGTAATGTTGGGATTCACAAGGAGCGGTGTTAATCCAAACCTCCACTTCAAAGTTGTACAAGGTATGCCTTTGATTTTGGTATTATATGTTGATGATCTGTTTTTGACAAGTAATGAACTTCTGATGATTCGGTGTAAGAGGGAACTTGTCTCTGAATTTGAAATGAAAGACCTTTGGATGATGCACTTCATTTTGGGCCTAGATGTCGAGTAGAGACTTGGCAAAATTATTCTCTCCCAAGGGAAGTATGTTGTAAAGCTATTAGAAAGGTTTGGAATGGTAGAGTGCAAATCCATGAGCACTCCCATGGAGATGAACTTCAAGAAACTCTGAGGTGATGAAGCTAGACCTGATCTATCTGATCCATCTGAGTATCGTTAGTTGCTTGGAGCATTGATGTTCCTAATGAATAGTCGTCCTGATATTTGCTATGCTGTAAACACCTTTAGTCAATTCATGACCAAGCCTTTACATAGTCATTGGGTTGTTGCTAAGCATGTGCTTAGATATTTGCATGGACAATTAATTTGGGTCTTTGATATATTGTTGGCAACATAAAGTTGCATGGTTATTGTGATGTTGATTGGGCAGGCAACATTGTGGATAGAAAAAACACTTCAGGATGTTGTTTCAGTTTGGGATTTGCTATGATCTCTTGGATGAGCAGGAAACAAAAATCAATTGCTCTTAGTTTTGCAAAAGCTGAGTATATTGCTACTAGCTTAGCTAGTTGTGAAGCTATCTGGTTAAGAAAACTATGTGGAGAGTTATTTGAGCAAGTCCTAGATACTACAATGATATTCTGTGATAATTTGAGTGGAATCCGATTATTTGAGAATCCCGTATTTCATGATAGATTCAAGCACATTGTAATCAGATATCATTTCATTCGAGACACAGTACAGAGAGGAGCAGTGAGACTCCAACATATTCAGACCGATGAGTAGATTGCTGATACACTTACCAAAGCACTGCCAAAGAAGAAATTTCTTGTCTTCAGAGATGTGCTTGGATTAAGGGATGTACCTCTTCTAGGTACGGGACTCGGTTGATCATGAACATTGAGATGTGTGCTCTTCCCCCTGGTTGAGCTCCCAGGGATGAGGAATTGAGCTAGTGAGCTCCTGGGTATGAGGAACCTCCAATCAAGAGTATGTTCCAGCCATGCATCTTGTTTCCCACCCATCTAGCCAATGGGTGCTGGCTACTTGAGATCGAATGGTGATCCTTACCAGTCATGGTAAGTTGTATCTCGCTCAAGTTTGAAGATGTTGGTGTTCTTGAACAACATAAATGCTGGTGTTCTTGAACAACATGGATTCTTAGCCTTTGAGCTGAGCTATTGTGTATTCTTAGCCTTTGAGCTGAGCTATTGTGGATTCTTAGCCTATGTGCTGAGCTATTATGGTTTCTTAGTCTTATTGACTGAGTAATATTCATTCCGGGTGGTAGCATGAGTCTCCCCAATGTTACTTGTTCTAGGTTGTAGCATGTGACTCCCTGATGCTGGGTGGAAGCATTTAGCTCCCCGATCATTATTTGGACCAGGTTGAAGCTTGAGACTCCCTAGTAGAGGATTCTTAGCCTTTATTTGGCCGAGCTTGGATTCAGGGTGGTAGCAGTAGCTCCCCTGCCATGAGTATTCTTCTTTAGATTCGAGAATGTTCCGCACGAGTCATGATGATTTGACAGGTACAACAATTTTGGCTTTATTGATGGAAATTTCTCCCTAGTTGAGAGGGAGTGTTGAATTTTTGAGCAACTAGGGAGAAATTTCCCTAGAAACCACTTTATGTGGTTAACCCCTTTCACCCTTGAAGCGAATTATTTCTCAAGAGCAAATTATTTTTCATAAGAGCAGTGGTTATTTCAAAAATATTTTATAAAGCAATTAGACATGTGCAAAATAAAATCACTCAAGTTATTTAGTTCAAATGGTTCACTCTAGGATCTTCCAAAACACTTAATTCGAGGAAGGGATTTTGCCTCAAAGATTTCTATATATTGAAGAGAAGCCTTCATTTGCAACACATCGAGTTCTTTCTCTCTCTCGCTTTGGTGATCTAGCTCTCGCATTGATGATTAAGCCCTTGCATCAATAATTTATCTCTCTTATTATAAGTAGCAGATCTATTGCATATTTGCAGATCCCTTATCATCATTGGCAGATCCTTTATTATCAGTAGTAGATCTCTTATTATCAGTAACAGATCTATTGCAGATTTGCAGATCTCTTATCAGTAGCAGATCTATTGCATATTTGCAAATCTCTTATTATCAGTAGCAGATCTATTACAGATTTGCAGATCTATGATCATCATTGGCAAATCTATTGTTTGGCAGACCTATTATCTGGCATATGTATTGACAGATCTCAGAACTCTTGTTCAGCTCTCGCACTTGTGGTTTCCTATGTCACATGGTTTGTTGAACTTTAACCTTGAGGTTTGAATTTTGGCGAACATTAAATTTTTTTTGAGGTTCGATGAACCCCATAGGCATTGACCAAGTCTATAGATCAAAACTCATAACTTCATGTCACAACTCAAGCTTGTAATTTATGCTTGCAGTTTCCATGTCCATGATATTTTTGATGTATACTGATGTCGATTTCTTACTATTTTATCCTATAATTCATTTTAAATTAATAAATATATATATATATATATATATATAGACGAACCTAATGGCAAACCTCATTCGAACCTCATCAAAAATTCGAATTCAAACCGAACCTACTCATTGTCGAACCTGAACTCGAACCTGAACCATGTGACATTGGTGGTTTCTGCTTTTGTTATTTGCTGTTGTTAATGCTCTCTCGCTCCAGTGAAGTATTATTGCAGTTGGTATTTCTCTCACATCAGAAGTATTTAGCTCTTGTATTGATCTTGCTCCAGAGATATTCTATTCTTGATTTTGCTTTCGCACCAGAGTTTGATTGCTTGTATATTGTCCTTGCTTCAGTAGCATTTAGCTCTCGTACTTGTGCACTTTGTTCATGCACTTGTGTCTACTGCTCTTGTTTTGGAAGCCTTTGGAGGCTTGCGGTGGTATTTTGTAGCTGTCATATTAAAAAGGGTTGTTACTGCTGTTATTTGTAAAAGGGGTTTTGTATTCTGATTATGTATCTCTGCTAAATATTTGAAGACGATCTAATAGAAGAACATTTTAAAACGGGTTTTCTCCCATAGTGGGGTTTTCCCCTAGTCTTGGACCAAATCCTGTGTCTTGCTGTTCATTGACTGTCTTCTATGGTTTATGATCTCAGAAATTAAATTTTAAATCTGCAAAATTTAACACCTATTATATAGAATCTCTAACTCACTTTCCACAGAGATGAGTTCCTGTTCATCTCTTATCCTCTTTTGATGAGCTCAATCTGCAACAAACTGCTTGACCTTCTTCAAATTTGCCTCAAACTGGATACCAGCTGATTCTCTTTGCAAACCATTATAAGGAAGCTGCCTTTCTTTCACTAGATTGATAAACCCTTCAACAAAGATGAGTTCTTGTTCATCCCTTACCCTCTCTTGATGAGCCCAATCTGCAACAAATTGTACAAGCTGATTCTTTTTGTGAACCATTCTAAGGGACCCACTTTTCTTTTACCAGATTGATGAACTCTTTCAACTCCAGCAAGGATGAGTTGAATTTAAAAGGACTGGGGGCCTTTCTCCCTGCCTGTACCATCTCCAAAAAGAGTAGCAAATGAATAGAATATTACCCCACACCTATTCATTACACAATCCTAGTCTGATCATCAACTATAGACACTCAGAAGAAACTGATCTATTCTCTTTGGCATTTCTTCCATCCCCTACTTTCACATTTCTACAGGCAGGAGATAATTTAACAGGTTCCACATCTATTAGACCCACATCTTCCATTATCTTCAAAAATTACTTTGATAAGGGATCTGGGTGTGTAGCATAACCCCATATCTCAGTTCTGCTCAATAAAAATTTTAGGTCCCCTCCGAGTATGAAATTCCTTTGTTTTGTTAGGTCCACTGCAAAAATTCTTTCCCAATATACCACTCTTTGATCACATGGCTCATAAATATTCAACACAGGAAACTCCTTTCATGTTCTGTGAATATAAAACAACACCTAAACCTGAATCAAAAGGTATAATATTAAAACATTTCACAACATTATTTTCTATCCAGTATCTGGCCCCCAAGAACCACCCACAGAATCAATAGAGATAAATTCCCAATCCTCAACAATTTTCTTAAGTCCCCAATCAATTTAGGATCCCCCAATAGTTTCTTGAAACAAAAGGAGGCTTGTGGAATTCCACAAGTCCTTTTAGGGTTTGTTTTTAGGAGGCACTAACCAGCCCTTGAATATTCAAGGGCACACAGATCATATCCACCCTTCTCGAGGGTTTGTTCTGCTCTAAGGACCCCCTTAAGAGATTTCTGCTTTTCTGACTTGATTTCCTTTCTAGACTTGCTAGTGCAATGGACAAGTGGGATTTTTTTTGCTCCCCAGGCCTTAAAATCTCTCTACAGTCTCCCTTCCCCAAGCTACCTTTAGTCCCAGGCTCTAAGGACCCTGAAAAATCCAATGATCATTAATTAATAGTACAACTTTTAAATTGCTAGTACAACTATCATTCAATGTGCATGGTACAATTATTATCAATGTATAGCACAACTGTTATTCAATGTCTAACACAGCGATTGATTAATGCTTTGTGTTGCTGTTTAATGAGAAAAATAACTATTACTATTTCATTCTATGTTTAATGTTGTCGTTATCTTACATTGAACTCTTCTGTAAGATTGAAATTTGTCTTGACCACTGGGAGGCTTGTTTTCTCAAATCAGCCTTGATTCTCTTGCAAGGGATCATAATTTATAAATAAATTCTTTTATTTTGTATTATCCTTCTTACTTAAATAAAGTGAGATTTGATTGTACCCTTTCCCCTAATTTTGAAAGGTCTTTTGAATTTTGATGCATTTGAAACTCGAATTTTCAATTGCTAACGCTGCCCAAATCTATGGTTTCGAACTTTGAAAATACTGGAACTTTTAAATCCTTTTTAATTGTTTATATTTTGATTCATTAATATAAAATTTGACTCATGAAATGACTGTTGATTGAATTGTCTTACCACATCAGTAGTCACAATATTTTATGTTTTAATATTTTATAGTTCTCAATTTTGTTTTATTTGAAATTTCGTAATATTTTTATTGTTTTAATATTTAATGAGTTTCTCGAATTTTGTTTATCATATTCATATATATATGATATATATATATTATATATTTAATTCAGCAACCTGTACCCATGAACGTTGATTTGAAAAAATCATACCTGGCACGTTAACCTTGGGCAATAGCCAAAACATTTATCTGCAAATTCAAGTTTCTATGGGTTTTTTGAACTTTGGAAAATACTTGCGAACTTTTGTTAAAATCCGTTTTTAATTGTTTTTTATTTGATTCATTTAATATAAATTTTGACTCATGAAAATGGCTGTTGATTGAATTGTCTTACGACATCAGTAGTCACAATATTTTATGTTTTAATATTTTATAGTTTCTCAATTTTGTTTGTGAAATTTCTACATATATTTTATGTTTTAATATTTAATAGTTTCTGAATTTTGTTTATCATATATATATATATATATCACACCCTGTACCCCAATGAATGTTGATTTGAAAAAATCATACCTGCACGTTAACCTTGGCAATAGCCAAACATTTATCTCAATTCAGTTTATTACAGTCATCCTGTAACCTTTTCTTTCTCCGATAGCATAACGTAAACAGATTGCTAGCTCATAAGTTCTAACTCCGTTTCTAAGCTTACAATTTTATTTATACATGCCGATAGTTTGCCTTGGTTGGCTTTTGAAGGGTTCCTTGCACCTGGACCTGGAAACATCTGATATTCTCTCATTTCTGTTGGGATTCAGTATTTGGTGTGGACTTACATTTACAAGTACAAAATTTTAAGGTTAAGGTGTTGCACATAAATCCTAGATGAGTCTTCATATACCTGCTCATTCTTCTTCCTTTTAGACATGATACTCGCAACATCTTGACATGGAAACATTTTGCCTGCTTATCCTTCTCTTTTAGACATGGTGCTGACATACAAACAATTTGCTACTTGCAGTTTACTTTAGTTCTATTGGGCCTTTATGACCTCACAAATTCTTACTTCCAGATGACGCATCTGGAAAATGAAATTGCATCAATGATGTCAAATGAGCTAAAACTGTGACTCTTAGCAATGTACATATGTGTAAGGTATCTCCAGCTTGAGCCTGAAGGCCATCTCCACCAATAGTATTGAAAGCTGAGTATCCTAGCACTGAGCGGGTACTCTATTCCTGGAATCTCCGGCCACAGTCTATTATTTTCACAGGCTAGCTTGTAAATCTAAGAAACAAGTACCTGTTTGTTGTTCTGTGGCCCAAGTCCTAAAGCAATTCAATTTCTAAAGTGTGAAGTAGGTGTGTGTGCTATTGATAGTATTTTATGTTCTGGCTATTTGTATTATATGATATTTTCCATGCATTTAAAAGAAAATTAACTATCACATGAAACTAGCCTTTCGGCCTAGTCCATAACCTTATGTTTGAGTTTGTCTGTCAATGCATGTTATCCTTTCTACCTCCTCCATGTAAACATGAAAGAGAAGATTGCGCATAATAATTGCTGTCCTCTTTCTTTTTTAGGTTTTTCAAATGCCGATCTTTGCGTAAAAGCTTCTGAGTTGTGTTTGGCAATGTTTCTGACAAGCTGTGCTGCGAGTTTAATATATCTCTATTCAACAGATTTAAGTGTATTGCTCTTTTGCAGGTTGCCTGAAAATGATCTGAGAAAAGTTGCACTTTATTGTGTTCCAAGTGTTGAAAAGAAGGTTGTCGATGCTGCAAAAATTTTACGCTCTTTCTACAGTACAGAAGACAGTGTAAGTTAGTTCTGTACTATATTTTTCGTTGAGTATCTGTCTCGTTTTGTATTTGTAATATTATTGCTCGAATTACTCTTTTTTGATACTTTATCACATTATTTTTTTTATTTTCTTGAATGGTTTCTTTTTGTTTGTGCACCTGATTACGCTAGTGTACTGTCACATCAAATTTTCATCATTGATTCTGATTCTGCATTTGAATATGCTTAGGCTTCTCTCCCTAGTGACGTGGAGGATACAAGGGAATTGACATCGGAAGATGTTGTCAGAGTGCTCTGTGCATATGGTTTGAATGCTGAGAAAAGTGAGCCACCCATTCCAGATGAGATAAAACAATCTGTTGTTAGATTGCTGAAGGAATTTGTTGATGTCAGTGCCAGCTCTGTGAATGATGGCTAGGGTCTTTTACTGCAAAGTAAACAGTCTAGGGTTGAAATCTTTATGTAAAGTGTAATCGTTACTGAAGTATTCAGCAAGAGGTTACAGAAAACAAGTTATAGTTGAATTATTTTTTATTTGAACTCAATTGGCTTTTTAATGCCAGAGAAAATGATGCATGTGACTTTTAAAGAAATTGGAGGCTTTAACAAAAATGGTTTGTTAAGGTTGGCATGGTGCTTATGGGAACATGTTTTTTTTATAAAGAAAGATTTATAAATTTCATGTTGCAACATTACCGCCGATGTATTGCAGCATGTTATTTGCAAGGGTAAAGCTAGGAAAGTTAAAAATGCTCTCTGTAGCCCTGTTTGTGTTTAGATGAATGTTACAAGTATAGATATGGTGTCAGGGACTGCCAAAGTTTCCTTTGAAGTGACAGAGGGCACAATATCAGCTTTATTATGGACTATGTTGTCATATGGACAAGGTTGGTAGATCAGATTTTGTACCTGTTGCTCAGGTAGTGATTGTCTCAGTAAGGTGCAGCAGAGAAAATGGTGGAGGTGGGTGCCTTGAGCCTTTCCTTACAGCAGTGATGAACAGGTTCAGTGATGGCCCAGGTGCCAATGATATAGATGGCTGTTTGGTAGAGGGTGCATGCATGTTGAAGCAATTCATTACCTTCAGTTAAATCATGTTTAGACGTTTTATATTTGGTTAGAGTTTTCCTATTTTTTGAATTTGCTTTTGTCACTCTTAGCATGCATGATTTATTGTAAGTAGAGGGTCAGATACCTAGACTGTGGGGGTGCTCCTGCATAATAAGACTCTAGTTTAGGTAGATGGCACAAATCTTGAGGGAATGCATTCTTGCATATCATAACTTATCTTACAATGCAAGGGCACTTCACTTGGCACACTTATCCATGTGAGGGGAGGGTGCACTAGATGATGTGACTAGGGTCAGGGTTTCACCAAGTGACATTGGGTGTTTTATGTCTATGACCAGATATATTGGATCTTCCCTCTTCTTCCTATACTAGAAAGGAGATGTAGGGCACAACATTGGTTTGGTTGGCAAGTTTTTGGTTTTCAGCTGCCGCAGTGTGTTTCTTTTTTTAGTATTCAATAGAACATAGATGTGATTGGAAGTTCAGATCTGTGTATTGATGTTTGAATTACTGACAGTATGTGTTTGTAGATTAATGTACTCTAACAGTAGCTATTTTGATTGAAGCCTTCTATTTATAAGCTACCTATGTTTAGGGAAATCTTATTGACTGCAAAATCTGCTTACCATGTTTTGAAGTTAACATGGTATCAGAACACATTTATGGAAATCTTCAAGATTTCGTGTATGGAGAGATTAGTTGCCTATGAGAGGGATTTGTTGGAGGGTTTCAGCAGGTGCGGTGCCTGAGCTTTAGTGATTGAAGTAGATTTGTGATAGTGATTGGCACTTGGACTTGTGAAGAGTTGTCGGATGTGATGCCCTAGTTGGTTCAAGGATGGAGTGTTGTTTTTGTGCCTAAAAAGGTGATCTACATTTCTAAGAGGTTGCATATTTGATTTAGTGTTGGCGGACATAATTTTTGAGTTTTGTTTGTAGAGCTACAATGATGACTAGTCACAACCTATATTAGTGTCAAATGTTAGAGGGTGCTTTGAACTTTGTAGCATGGAGCTACAGACTTGAAAGTTGAGATGCTATTATAGGAAGTAGATACATGGAGTTTTATGGAGACGACTTGATCCCTCACATCATCAAGAAGACAATAAAATATATGTATTAATTGTGAACATCTCCTATAGGATGCTTTTGAAAAACAAGCTCACCATCACTTGCATGAACAATATTGATACCGTGATGAGCTGTATGATGAAGATCACTAAGTTGAAACTTAAGATCACAACTATAGAGGCGAGGTTGAGAAGGGTGAGTTAGTTTGGTAGCTCTAAATGGATTCTCATAATCTTGGAAACCATTTGTTTGGGGTGTATGTGCTTGTGACAAGTTGCTTGCTTTTGAGAAAACATGAGATGACATTGCCCAAGAGGAGACAATGTTAGAGATAGTGGTAGTTTGAGGCAAGGAAGCTTGACATCTAGTCCTCATTAGCAAGGTGAGGAGAGGAAGCAAGAAAAGAGGATTTAGGAAGGGTCACTATAACAAAAAGGAAGACCAAGACTTTTTGAACTAGGCGAAGAAAGATTTAACCCATATAAAGTGCTTCAAGTGCAATAAGAATGGCCATTATAGTTCTTAGTGTCCCAAGAAGAAGGGGAAGAGTAAGCAATGGCAATGGAAGTAGTTTGTTGGCAGTGTAGAAGCTTGAATATGAGTAAATGAGCATGCATATAGATTGGAGACAACCTTCTCCACGGTATCATGCCTTTCCATGAACACCATTTTTGGTGCTAGATAGTTTGTGCATATGGAGCTTCTAGACACTCGACAACTAATGGATCAACCTTATTTCAACTAGAAGAATGAGATTCCAACATGTAGGTGGAGCTTGGTGATGATGCCATTGTAACACACCCAACCCCCTAAAGTTGTATTCGGGTTGTGGGGCATAGCTAGACTTGACCTTCGAGGTTTATTATGAAGATGGGGTTATCAAATCTCCTCTTTCTTTTGTCACCTCAAATCACATTTCTGATACTGCCATCATTTTCTTCCTGTCACGAGCTTTCCGATGATATAAATTTCGTTTCATTTTGAGCTCCGACCACAAAGTTACGCCCATTTGAACATTTATCCCCTAAGGGCCACATCAACACTCATATAGGCCACATGGTTGACACGTGGCAGCCCTCGACCATGTGCTACTCTTGCACTAGTCCATGTTTGTTTGTTATACTGGAGCCCTGCCAGATCGATATTTTTATAAAAAGTGCATTTCCAACTCTCCGGTGTTTTGGTATCCTGATATATTTCAAGATCATTTGATAACTAACATTGTTTTATGTATGGTAATAGATAGATATTGAAATATCGAGCTATGGAAGATTTTCTATAGTTACCATCTTCACGAAACCTCGATATCTCAATATGTTGGTATGACAGCTCAACATGCTACCTCATTCTTTGATGCCTAATCATTATCTAAACATGTGGCAGATGCTGACATGTCTTATGATACGTGGCAATTGTTGATGTGTTTTCTGCTACGTGTCACTCATATTTAGATACTTGGCATGCCAAAAATGTTGAACACCACACCATCCCTTGTGACATCATTCTTCAAAATTTTCAGTGCTCCACATACATAATTACATGGGCTGATACAGAACATTCAGGAAGAGGTAAGGCAGCTGAAGTTGAAGGCAAAGCAAGATTCAGAATTCAGATCCACATTCTGAAACTCCAAGATCTATCAAAGTGAGGGATCTACAATCATGTTACCTCAGTCAAACAACAGATCCTCAAGGATAAGGCAAGCAGATCTCAGGTTCCCTAGCAGTCAAGTGTAATCAATCTTCCTCAAGCTACTTCAAGGCAGCAATCTACTATCAAACTTCAAGGATCACTACATCAGGTAAGTATCTTATTGATTTGAGCAAGTCTAATCTTGAAAAGGATGTCTTCTTGCAACGAAAGCAATAAGTTAGTTGGGGTTGCCAACTTCCTTGCTTGGAAGGAGAGGACTGATCTCTCCTTGAAAGAACAAGAAGTTATTGACTATGTACAAAAGAAAATTGTTGCTCCTTCTGACAGTCAAGAACTAGCCAAGCATAACAAGAATGAAGTGAGAGCTCAAAAGATTCTCATAGAATCTATCAAGGACCCTCTGATTCCTTATGTAGCCAAACTTGAAACAGCCAAAGAGATCTATGACAAACTGATAGATTTATTCTCCGTCAGCACCGCAGGAGAAGGGATCTCTCTGAGGAACGGAATATACAAAATGAAGATCAGCAAAGAAGAAGGTATAACTTCATATTTCATGAGGGTCTCTGAAATAAGAGATCAGTTGTAGGAACGAGGAGAAATAATTTTTGCTCAAGAGATGACCACGATAGTGCTGAATGCATTACCTGAGGAGTGGGGAAACTTTACAGCAAGCATATGGGCCAAGAAGGAAGCATCCCCACTCAATCATCTATGGGCAATATGCAAAGTGGACGAAGCACGATTAAAGGCCAAGGAAGATATTGCAGTTGGATCCAAAGAGCAAGCATTCGCTGCCAGGTTTAAAAGAAAAGGGAAGTTCAGAAAGTTTGAAAGATCTAGCCACCAACAACATCCAAAGAAAGACATGTCAAAGATCCAAGGCTTTGAATGTCACGAATATGGACACTACCGAAGAGATTGTCCCAAGTGAAAGAAGACTGGCAAGAGGAAGTATGAAGCAGCTCATGTCGCTCAGGAAACAAAAGACAATGAAAAGAAGCCGAAGAAGGAGGAGCCTGAGGATCTTTACTATGATTAAAAAGATCACCTCTTGCTTTTTCTTTCATAGGTCTTAGTTAGCGTAACATGTTGTGAATCATTAACATTCTTATGTGTTGTTTAAATATCTCTTTTAGAGAATGAACTAATTATGGATTTGGTAACATCCATTGATGAACTATTGATGAATGAGGATATGTTGAATCCTCTGGAAACATTGTTAATGGCTATGATTAATGTACATTGTATTTCTTTATGTAAGGATTTTAGGTAGAAATGAAATTGTTATGTGTAGGAAATTCTAAGATGAGAACATTTTGGTTCTCCGAATCTTTGAAGAATTTCTACAAGCAAATATCCTCTGTAAAGAATCCAGGTAAATGGTACTTATCAACTACACTGTAGTTCAAAGATCGCTCAAGAAGTCCGCTGCAAGAATCATGATATGATTCAAAACAAATGAGGCATGTATATTTTGTTTGATATTATAATATCATGTCACATGGTTGCAAGTAGCATGATCAAGATCTCCTCCTATGAAAGGTTTAAAGATGAAATCAACATAATATGTCTTCATAATAAGGCATGAGGTAGTTGGTGATCATTGAAGAACTATGAGAGTTCCTAGGAATGAAAGGCACGAGGATGAAAGAGATCATGAGACATGCAACCATGACGAAGGTAGTCAACATCTAGAGGATCAGGAATACTTGACCAAGAAACCTCCCGGAATGATGTGAAGATTTTGATGGAAGTCTGAAAAGATGAGGACCCTTGACGACAGATATCATCGGGAGATGTGTTAACATGAATGCATGATGATTGATGCCTGCTAGAAGATGTCACTGGAAGAAGGCCATCACCAAAAGGTAATATGTGATTTGTTTTTGGTGTCTGACCTCTTGGAAAAGTCTAGATATGTGTGCAGGATCAAGGAAAGGGGAGTTGTAAAGGATGTCACAACTACGTACCTTGTGATCCAGAGCAATCACTGTCAAAGAAAAGTGAAGACAAATGAGCTTATGAAGGAAGCCCCAGATGTAAAGCCAAGGAGGATACTTTCCGAGAAATGACATGACGAAGGAAAGTGATAGATGGCTGAGCCCCACATATGAAGGAATTGATGACATCGAAGTCTTAAATCGTCAATCAACTAGAAGACCCTATAAAGCACCGATGGTAGAGTCCTTGGATAAGAGGGAGCTATGGGAAGTTCCTATGAGCAAAGGAACTCGAGCAAGTTTCTAAGTAAAGAGAAACTTGGAATTCATCCCTGATTAAGAGGGGGAGTTAGACACGACATTCTTGTCTTCAGTTTGGAAGAAAGAATGGAGGATTGTGTAATCATTTGGCATACGACACTTTTTGAGGATGTGGTACGGCATCCAAGACAAGAGTGGGCAAGAGGATCGATATTCTTGAGGGCTGGGAACCCAAGATGAGAATAGTCCTAGTAGGGCATACTCGAAGAACACCCGGGTGGGTGTGACCCTAAGAGAGACAATGATGATGTACGTCTATCAGTCATTGGTCTCGCCAACATTGCGTGCTCTGATCTAAGTGAGAGATAAGAGCTATTAGTCAAGGCCTTGCTAAATGGAAACAATATTGGTTGAAATTATGCTATAATAGATGGATTGCAAATTCGATCTTCTTATGAGAATTCTTCTATGAACTTGAAAAATTGTCCAAGGTCCATGTATGTATGAATACCTCCCTAGTTAAGAGGGAGTGTTGAAGAAAGTGTAACTAGGATTGGTCTTCATGATGACACAAGCTAATGTAAATGATGTAATTTATATCTAGCAAATTTTTGTGTATTTGAATCATGGATTTCATAATCAGAATATTTGTTTTAGTAGCTCTCATTATGAGCTATAGGCTAGGTGTTAGGTTGTGTCATTTATGTAAATGTATACACTTTAAAAATTTACAAGCATGACTCCAAGATCAAGGGCAAAATCGTATGGCAAAACTCCTTCAAAGGCAAGATCAAAAGAGCTACGAAATGATCCCTCCAAACGAATGCAAAAAAAAATGTATTTTCGGCAGATATATATATATGAATGTTCACATCAGATTTATACCATGTTCACGTCGGCTTAAAGGGATGACATGTCGGCTTAATGAACAACCCTCATATGCTATAAATGTATCCCTCCTCTCCATTCGAATACACCATCTCATCACTTTTTTTGGGTCTCATTCCATGCGAAGGTTATTGTTCGTAGATGTGAGGATAAGGAGAAGAGAGGAGCCGCAGTGAAGACTGTCCATAGTCGTCAAAGCCACAAAAGTCTCCCACACGTATGAAGTTAGGGGCATCATCGAATCTGCCCTTATCACCAAGGAAATATCTCGCTTTGGGTCTGTTTTGAAAGCGAATTTGTGAGAAGGTTGGCTAGTGGAGCGAAGTTTTTGAGGAGCTAGAAAAGCCCTATATCCTGCACATGCGAAGAAGCAGGTCGTATTTAAGGCTGCATTACAGTCCTTAAGTATCTTCATGTATAGGGTTTGCGTAAAGCATAAAAGAGCTCGGTCATGCATCAAGGAGAAGATAAGAAGATATCGAGGTTAAGGAGGACGATATAAGTGATGGTAGCCCTCTCATACGTGCTTCAGATTAGCAGCTAGGGCTGTAGTGATCAATTTATTGAATCATCTCATGAAGGTCTCAAGTTCTCATGATTTGACAAGGATGCCACCCTATGTAAGTGAAGACTAGGAGAAAGAAAGAAGAAAGAAGGAAGCTAATCTTATCATCTAAAGGTTGCAGATTTGATCTATGGTGCAGTAAGTCAGAGGCAACAACAGCATAAGATTCTAGCTTTGATCTTGGAGTCACTTGGTCTCAAGGGTCTTTGTATTGGTCCTGGAAATTTTTATCAAGAGAAGAAACTATAAGAAGAATTACCATGGGTTTTCCTCTCAGGTTTGGAGAGGTTTTGCCCTGGCTGTTGCCTATATCTTCAAGGGCTCTAGTATTTTCAGTGATGATCTCTGTGGTGCAGTGAAGATAATGATCTCAACATTGACATGAAGAGGATTGATGGCTTGGTCTTGGAGATGCAGATTGTGTCAAGGGTCATGGTCTTGGTATTCGTCAATGTAATCTTTATAAGAAGAATTTATGCATGGGTTTTCCTCTCCAAGAGGGAGAGGTTTTGGCCTTGGCAGAAAGCCAATCACTTGTGTTCTTGTCTCTTTTTTATTTTTATTTTGTTTTATAGTAGTTTTGATGAAGTTAACAAACACATGCTAATAATGAAGTAAAGATAAATTGTTTAAATACTTCACAAATTGTTATCATGTAACGAAGAATCACCTTGATATGCATGCCCTAAGATTCTTCAACAAGCTCAACATGCTACCTCATTCTTTGATGCCTAATCATTATCTAACATGTGGCAGACGCTGACATGTCTTATGACACGTGGCAATTGTTGATGTGTTTTCTACTATGTGTCACTCATATTTAGATACTTGGCATGCCAAAAATGTTGAACACCATGCCATCCTTTGTGACATCATTCTTCAAAATTTTCAGTGCTCCAGTATCTAGTGCCATTTACATGCTCGATAAACAGAGACATTACCATCAAGTAAAGTTTGTCAACCTGAACATAACCATACCAGAGTTTTGTTGTAACAATCTTTCGATATGTTGATTGCTCGGTATTCCAGTGTGTTGACTCTCTTGTGGTGTCAAGTAACGACTCCCTTGTGGTGTCAAGTAACAAAGATTTATCCATCAAGTGAAGTCCATCACAATGGGATGGAAAATAAAGTGCGTTTTATTGAAACTTTGGTGTTTCGATATTTTGGTAAGCCCCCTTCTGATTGGCTCTTGGTCATGGCTCTTATTGAGCCATGTGACCAGGGGTTGAGGCTAAGACTTCCAAACTCCAATTTTGAAGGAGTAAATCCTTGATTTTTTTACCAAATCCTCAGAGTTCTAAACTGCCTCTAGAGGACTGAAACTAGCTCTTCAAGTCAACAATCCTACCCAAGCACTTTTGAAGCCTTCTCACCTTCTCACCTACATGAGAGGGATATGCCCACATGTTGGCTTATCTTTGGAGACATAAGGAGCCTTAAGCTCATACCAACATACAAGTCTCCCTTCACTGTTTCAGTTCTTGAACTACTACTATCACATTCAGTCTCTACAACCATGACCAACATCTTAGTTCACACATTCATAACACATCCAGACCACACATAACCTTTGGGAAGGCTACCTTTGCATACAACAAATCATTCATAAAATGTGAAACTAATCAACATTTAAGAAAGCTATGCAAGGCACTTAGCTCATTGCTCATACATATTTAACAAAGTGATACCATAGCTTTAACCTTATCATTACATTTGCACATAGTAATCTAGCACATCAATAAGCATGATATTTTAAGAAGTAGTTGCATTTCATTGACGTAAAGGTAAATTAAACTTATTTGGTTCAATTAAACTTGTTGGAAGTTGAAGAAGGGACATCCACTCTCCACCCGACTGTAGGCACAACTACAACTGCATATTTCTTGCAACTAGTCACTAGATTGGATGTCTAAAGGATGCTTCATTCAGGGAATTTCAACAAGGGTTCAACTTAGGGTATAAAGTATGAAGATCATTCTCCTTCACTTGTAGGAAACATGAATGCTACCTCTCAATCACTGAGTCTGGGCTAATCACACAACAAAATATGGCCATTGAAGGCTTTCACAACACAAAAGGAAATCCTTTCACTGCTTCCTACAATCCTTTAATGATTCTCCTTCTCTTTAGTGCTTCACGTGCATAATATAATCATGCAGGCAAGTTCCTCTTAGTCTACCCAACTCGATTTGAGTGCTTCCTCGTTGGTTTCCTCAACTAACATAATTCAAGCATGGATCCTCTCATAGGGCTGTCCTGATCCAGGGGATTGTTTTGTCTCCCTTCGTCCAAGTCACTCTCTCATAGTCCCTGTTGTCAAATTTCCAAACACAACTTCACAAGTTGCCACCCACACAATAGGTTCTAGTTCACTTTCAAGTGGTGCTCCCTCAGATGGCAATTTGTGACACTTTTTTTTGTCTCCACGTCTCCCATGGCTAACCTCCTCTCTTCTTCTCATGAGCGTTGCCTCTCATATGAGAGTTCTAGGGTCTCTCCTAGGGACATAGAATCAACTATGACTTGCCATATGGTATGTAGCCCATGCTTGGGGTAGGTCGGTACCTCCTCCCCCCATCTCTCTCACAATTGCTTGGCAATTAAGTAGTTCTACTAGAACATCAGGGGTCAAAACATTAATTTTAGGAAGGATAGGAAACTTTCGAATGCCCCTTACAAGCTTCCTCAAGTAAGCTATATTTTTAGACATTGGGATTTGTATTGGCTTCACTCTTCTTCAGTCCTTGCCAATAAATTTAATCAAAATGTGTATTACTTTTGTTCTAGGTCCTTTTGACCCATTTACATTTACTTGCTCCTATGGCTATTATTAGCATAATTAATGGCAATTACAATATCTATGGGGGATTAAAGATTGGGGTTGTTACAACCATTAGCTCAATGATTGGGATGGGTTCTATCTCATTTTGCATACTAGTAGGGGAGGTTCTTGAGTTACATGAGGGATTGCGTCTTATAAGTTTCACCAAGAATCTTATTCAGTTTCTTTTCTAACATTTCTTGAAGTGTATAGATGAGTTTGATAATCAACAAGTAATCATCAAAAAATGTTCCCTTGATCCTAGTTTTGGCTAGAGGAGTGTGTGAAGGAAACCTTTACAAGTTACTACTAGATCTTATGAAGAATGGAGTTTTGTTGCATAATAGTGGTGATTCGTGTGAGCTTTGACATAGAGGATTAGGTCACTTGCACCATGAAGCTTTGCCTCTTTTTCTAGAACATGGTGTCGGCACTACTACATTTGAAGGTAGAGAGGACATGATTGTGCAAGGGATGTGTCCATGACAAGCATTCCAGACAACTTTCCCAAGCAATGATCACATATTGAAAGGGATTCTTGATTGAGTATTGTTGCTGCAAAATCTAGTAGGGCTTGTGAGGGGATTTATAAGGCAAGGGCTAGACCTTGCAGTAAGGAGATTGCCACTATCACCCCAAAAACATTCCTCCCGCTTTTTAGTGGAATATCAGAAGGGAGGCTTCCCAATATTCACCTATAAGGGTATTCTAAGTTTAGAGCTCAAAATAATGAAATTGTAGACTAGGCGAAGACACTTTGTTATGGACAAGGCTCAGTTTTTCTTGTTAAGGGAGTAATGTATCATACACCTAGATAAGACAAATGTCTTTATAAGCTAGATGTTGACTCATGAATGACTCACCCCTAAAAAAATGTGCAAGCCATTGCAATCTTACACTTTTAAAAATTTGATATAATAAAAAACTTTCAAGTAGGTGGGGTTCCTATAGGAAATAAGGAGGTGTCAACGCTCAGATTTGTTTAAATTTCATAATTGCATAATCGTTGTGGTTATTATGATGTGCTATGACTTATGACATCCATGACAAAGAATTGACAAGAAATCAGATTTGATAGATTAATCTCTTTGTTGGTCTCCTCTGAAGGAATATTGTTGTAAATATGTGGAAACAATTGTCTTGGGAATTTTCATCAAGGCTCAAATTCACACAAGTAATTTATTTCCATATCACCAACACATAGTAAATCTTGGTTTGACATGATATTTCTTTTGATGGCATATGTTATGAAGCATGACATTTGAAAAGGTTTGTTGAACATGGGTGAAATACTTTTCATTTGGTTAGATGTTCAGGGTACATATTAATGTTGTTGGCCTTGCCTTATCATAGCATACTCCATTGATGAGACACAACAATATGTTTTGGGCTTTATGATGCAAATAGAGTTTGGGCATTATTTTAAGTGTTTGGGTGGCATGTGGTCAACATTGTCTTGTCATATAATACTCATGGCGCATAAGAAAATAGTTATGGTTTGGGTTCATGAATTAATGGGAAACTAATGTGATATTGTGGATATTTGTTATGGTCGATGAGGCACATCCCAAGGCCTCGAGATGCATGCCTCGTGTATATAGGGTGGCAAACCTTGAAGGTAGGCCGCTAACTCACTCCTACATTCATTTGGTATTGTTGTTCGAGCTCACCTATTGACCCTTTTCTTTGCTCAAACCCTAGCAATTCAAGGAAAAACTATGCAAGTTTGTGGTTGGTTGTTGCAGGGTAATAGTTTTTGGGGTCATTGGCAACAATATAAGAGCTTAGTAGCACAGGTATGCACAATTTTAGCCCCTTGGAAGAAAAATTCACTTGAACGACTCGTTGATTGAATAATTTACTTGTTATGGCTTTTTCTGTGTGATACGTTTGGGTTAATCCCCTCATTCGGTGTTTGATCCTTCTCCATTTTGCTTCCTTGTGTTTAGTTTGACATTGTTTTGTAATTGACATCCATGCAAAAATAAATTTAAGCACATCCCCCAAGATGGCAAGCTTGTAATGTTTCATGGGTTCTCTCTATTGAAATAAGATATGGGATAGCTCCATGTAAGAGCATAACACACTTACTAGTGGTTTTTATGTGCTGTTACTATGTCTTGTTGAACCCCTAGCTCTCGAACCTAAACTATGCATTGACTTTAATACTGGTTGTTTTCCCACTGCATGAAACCCCAATAACAATGCTAATCCCTCTACCCATGTTTCATTAAAAGAACAAACACATCAATGTATTAATATGGATAATGACAATATATATTTCTCTTGTTGGCTTGGGCCAAATTTCTTGTCTCACTCACAAGCTACAAGATTTTGTCATGCAAGTTTCAAGTGGATAAATCCCATACATTTGACCCCATGGTGCCATTACCACCATTTCATTACTCAAAAAATTGTAATGCTATTCTCATAGGTCCCGTTTGATGTCCTCAATGTATTGTGATTGAGTTATTTCATGAGTTAAATGCCATAGTTCTATGAGTTGATGATGTGTTTGTCTAGGATTAAGGTTCCATGCTGGTAAATTAAGGGGCTTTCTCATTTTTTTTTGGCTATTTTGATGGGTTGTTTCGGTCATCCCTTGGCTCCCCATTACCATGCATTGTTGAGTTTTGTTGTTATTGCCATTCATCTTGTCACAATGTGGATTTTCAACATTGAGGTTGGGTTGATGAGGTTGTTTGGGCAAAAGGCTAAGCTTGTGGACTATGTTGTGCCCATCCTTTTTTATGAACATTTTCCATTTTCTATGCAACCCTTGTATAAATATATCAGTTGTTTTATGAGATATATAAAAAATAACTTAAATGTAGGTCTCATATCAACCCCACCTTACCCAGGACTTGTGAATTCTAACTCAAATGCATGAAAAATCACTAGTACATTAGCTTATGTTCAAAACATATATTTGAAGAAACTCTTGTGTACTTTCAATCATTTATTTTTATGGCATGTGTGATTGCTATATATGATTCATGCACCTCACTAATTTCTAACAATATAACACTCCTGAGTCATCTACTTATTCTCATAGTTTGGAAAATGTGAAAAAATGATGTTCACGGCCTTCAAACTTGTGCTACTCAACCACATTTTGTTTGCTCAGAAGATCACCTTTTATTATGTCCATTTCATACCATTTTTCCTCATTGCTTTCATATGACCCATTATCAGAACATGAGTAGAACAAACAAGGGGTTTGTTCTATTCACAACCATGTTTCACTCATTTTAGAGAACTTACAAGAATCCTCTTACTCATGCAATCTCATTGTAGAACTTAGTTTTTGTTCATTTTTCACATGCAAAATAATACAATGGCTTGAATATGAAGCATCTTTGCCCAGATGTCCATACATTGCTATCTAACATCCATTTCATTTCCTTTTGTAAATGTCCATACTCCTGTGGTTGTGATAAATGATGAATAAATTACCAATCCACATGATCAGTGTAGCGAATGAGCCAACTTGTTTCAATATACATGCATGATGAAGTCATTTTCTGTCATAAGTTTTAATGACTCCATCTATCATATGTGTGTTTCAAGCACTTGACTTGTTATATTGGATAAGAGCTATACAAGTTGCTATTTAGTTTGTCTTAGTTATCATGTGATTGAAATATATAATGTCTTGATAATTTTTTTGTCTCTGCTATATATAAGTTTCTTCGGCGGGGGTTCCAGGGAGAATAGGAGAGGCCAAGTTAGGAGGACAAATGTGTTGTGGCATGGAAACAAGAATAAGAGGATAATATGTTCCATTCACTTTAGTGAAGACTCCGATGAATTCAACCAGTTAACTCAAATTGAGTATTTGTATCTTGGTGGTCATCTCCTTAAGCCCAATGCATCACATAACTCTCCTTCTTAGCCACATGCTAACATTATGGAGATTCTTGAGCCCCATCCACCACCATATTAGCAACCTTAGAGGCATGATGGATGGGAACCGAATCCCATCAGACCACCATCCGACATTGCTTATTGACCCTCCAGTGCTTGGCATGATATTCCACCACTTGTTATTGGCCCTTAGTTCCCATCTGCTATATCTCACGTTGAGCATCATTCTAGGCAAGCACCTCTGATTGCTGCTACCCATGCTGAAAAAGGAAAACAACCCTTAGTTGCCTCTCATGTCTTCTCATCTACACAGAGGCTACTTCAACCCACTCACATACCAGCACACCTAGAATTGAAAATTAAAGAAGATAAATCTCCTTCCTGGACATGCTTCTGGAGCTAAATGAAGCAAAGGAGTGATGAGAAAAGGAAGGTCACTAGTTTTGATATGCATCCAAATACATTTTGACAATGGTATTTATTTGATTTCATGATTGCTTACTTTCTAGACTTTGACAAAAACATATCTGATGACAATGGTACAATTTTATGGTAATACTGCTATTTTCGAGCATATGGGAGGCACAAGGGTTTTGTCATGCATGTTATTTTGATGAATACATGTTTCATGATGATGGTACATATTGGTTGATGATGAATTAGGGTGGTATGGTTAATTATGATGAATGATGTTGAAATTTTTATCTTGCTAGCATTTATTTTTCATGTTTAAGGGAATCACAAGGTGACATTTTAAATGATCTATTATGAAAATGAGCCTAGTGGGATCCCGCCTACTCCAAATAAATCAGAAACTTATAGATATTTCTTCGATAGCTGTCGTCTCTCAAAATTAAGAGAAAATATTAATAAATTTAAAGAAAATGAAAGTAGTTACTTTGTATTTAATTGAAGTAGATTACGTAAAGCGCAAGAGGCCATTAAGGAAAAAATGGGGGAAAAGTGAAGAGAGGTATGCTATGCTTTTGTCATTATTCGAATCATAGAATTACTTTTCTGAGTAAGGGAGCATCACTGTTTTGTTGAGAACATAAATTTCTTGAGGAGTGACAAGGAAGAAGTGATCTCATCATTTTGTTGTCTGTACCTACAAGGTTGTTTTAGTTTTTCTACAACTTATTGTCCTTTTTAGAAGGTCTGATTAATTTTAGTATTGATTAGTGCATGTTCTGTAGAGTTATGACTATGATGATCTTATCAAAAGGGTCCAAACCATAAATTTTCATTATCTTGCTTCTTTCATGGCACTCAGTTGTCTTTGTATGAATATTTAACATCTTTGGCTTCTAAAGTCATTTTCTAATAGACTTTTTTGTAGAATTTTGAAAAGATGGTTGTACACTCATATTTGATTAAATAAAATAAGTTTTTTGACGCCTTTATATTTGACACATATCTCTTTAGCTTTTTAAAAGATTGTTCTTTAAATGTTGAGTCGATATGTGACATGTGTTCCCTGTCAATGGTTGTCATATGTCATAATATTTAATGAATGCACAATCTTCCTAGGTAATTGGTGTATACCTTATAATTTGCCAATAATCTCTGGTATTTTACTGCACACATGATGAATTTTATTTAATTTTTGCAATTATAAAATGTTGTTTTTGCATAACAATATTTAAAAGTTTGTCTAGATATTTGTAAATTTGTAACATTTATAAATAGGAATTAGATAAGGGAATTAAATAACCAGGCTCAGTTCCCATTATCTCACTTAACGCTGTGAGATTCAAAAGTGTTGTAAGCAAAGCATCAAACTTTTCCCTCAACTCTAAGGTTTCTTAATTTGCAACAATATGGAATACCTACCCATATAAAATTCAAATAAAGGGTTTGCTAGAAAGTTAGGTCAACAAAGCAATAGAACAAACCCAAAGGATAGTCAAGTTGAAGCTAGACTAGGGATTGGGTTTCTAGGGAACAAAATTGACTAGGAGAGGATGGCATCAACCCTATTATGGGAAAATTGACCCCAAAAAAGCTAGATTTGTGTTTGAAGGGAGATGGGAGATAAATCTTGGATTTTTATTCCACAAACAAGCATCCAATTGCCCTAGGAAAAGCCATAGTGGCTTGCCTTAAGAAGCCTAGAAATATAAAAGAGGAAAATAATTTAATTTTTGGAGGCTTTTGATCAACAAAAAATTCACTAGTGCCAAGTCCTACTTGGGTGATGGAGTCTTAGGGGAAAATTTAAGAAATAAATGAAAAATGATTGGAGCAAGGGGGGTAATTCGGTTTTCCACTTTATAAAACCCTAACTATCTTTTTTGTGGGGATAAATTAAATAGGAGATGCAGACTAGGAGTTCTCTTATGGATTTCAACGAACAAACATTTAACATGCAAAATTTAATTATGATTTCCCACAAATATCATGCTTTTGGTCATGGATCATAGAAAAATGCTAGCATTAATTCAATTACATGTAAAACAATGAAAAATCAACAATAAACTTACAATTCTTCCATGAAAATACCTTCTTTCAATCTCAAAATCATATTTCCATCCTCAAACCAATTTTTATTTTATTTTATTTTGTTTTATTTATTATATTATTATTATTATTAATTATTATTATTATATTATTATTTTTTTTTTTTTTTTTTTTTTTTTTTTTTTTTTAATTTTAATTTTATTTTTTTTATTTTTTTTTTTTTATTTTTTTGTGTAAGCTTAACAATACCTTTCATTCGTTCATCTATAAACATGCAGGTTACAAATACACAAGTCCTTTGGTGGCCTCAACCTGCCTAGTGGGAAACTAGGTCTATTGGCCATCGAATCGCATTTTAAGCCATCCAAAACATAAATAGTTTGAGTCTATTTAACAAAGCGTTATAAGGTTGATAGTCTGGAAACCAACTAGTAAGCACAACACCTAAAACATAAATGCTACTCGACATATACAACCAAAATCAAGCCAACATTAACAAGCATAACTTCGACCTAATTCTACAAGAGCAAGACCTTTAGCACTTGATCTTGGCAATTCAGATTGTGGCAGACATAGTATATGCTGCTAAATGCGGCCCAAGCAAGCATTTTGATTCTGGAACTGGAGTTGAATAAGCTGGATCTCTTTTTGAATGTCTCAAAGGCTTGGCTTGGCCTCACTTTGCGTTGTTGTTTTGGTGGTCGCAACCATTACTTTGGCCACTATGAATTTCATTAACCAGTAGAGATGGACGGGCTATCTAAACAGGGTGAGACGGCCACGAGTGTACCCAGTGTCTGTGATTAGCTCCCCCCAATCTTTGGCTGGCGGTTCAAGCTCAACTTTCAAATTCAACTCTGCCTCCCAGGTCGTGATCAATTGGGTCACTTGCGTCGGGTCCCTTTGTAGTATCCTTGAACCGTGGCATGAATAATCTCAGAGTTCGTTTTCTGGCCCCTCTGTCGTGCAGTCCGACCATAAGACAATCCAACTTCTTTTCCTTTGCCTCCCTGGTGTCTGCAACCCCTTCTGCCTTGGCCTGAAGCTCCACCGCGAGGTCGAGACTTCGCCATATCTGCCAAGGTTGGGCCCCCTTTCTTCACCCTTCTCCCACCTTCCCACACTTGTAAACCAATCCATTGTACAAAGGTCGGAAGTGGATACAACGTAGGTGGACTAGACTTTATACGCCAAACTCGAACTGAGACATGCAATAGCTGGGTATACCTCTTGCGTTCCCAGTGCCACGAACCTATAAACATCAAACTTAGGCTCCCTAAGAAGCTGAGGACCTAAGTTTATACACAGGACATATGGTCTTAACTCCACTTTCACTCTCACCACATGTAGGCACCAAGGGTTACCAACGTTCACGTCATGGATCTGCCCTAATCCACGAAGCTTCATGTTATCACAATGAATAAACGTGTGAGGGTGTGGGGGATACCACCCACCGTCCTAAACCAATAAATACTTTGTCATATCAATCAAACCCAAGCGAGCCTCCAACTGTTTCGCATCCCGATCGGGGACACAAGCCAATCTTCAAAAGAAAAAACTCCGTAAAAATCACATATCCACAGTGGTCGAATAAGAATAGCTAAATTGCACCCTAAAGAGAAGGTCGACATCTCAAGTGTGATGATAAATAATAACAAGTGAGGGATCTTCTATATATATGAGCTCTATCCCTCACTTTTACAAAATAAAATTAGCTTAGAAGCCCTAAAAAAATTAATTTTGAGTGTTCATAAAGATAAGGGGTTCATGCCAACCTCATAACTCAAATTAATACAATTATCATCCACAAAAGTCCACATGTGTGGGTCGATATCCTACATAAGCATGAAATTATGCCCATTTTGGGCCATAAATGCTATGAAAGTGCCTGAATGGGCTAATGAGATGTCCCTTCGTCATAATCAACTCCAATCCTTTAGGCAGAGACCTCAAGAAATGCCTCAAAATTCCTCCTAAGTGTCAAACCATGCTCTGGGTGCCCGCATCACCTTCTGAAGGGCTAAAAATGTGACATGGCATCATCTCTCTCCAACATTAGGGCTCCAAGTGCAAATACAAGCCATCCCTTGTCATCTCTTGGGGATAACCATTATTAGTTGGACTTTGGATCAAGTCATGCCCATCAAACAATGTCAAGACTAGCCTGGGGGCATGTTGGGTCGACTCTGATGCCTTGGTATCACTTTTCAAAGTGATAACATGATTCTGAAAATGATTCTCAAAACTAAGCTTTGATACCATGTTAAATTATCCTAAAACCAACTATCTAAGCAGAAAAATCAAATCTAGTTACTCATTTAAAATTGTCTTTGGAACTTACAAGAGCTCCCTTACAAGAAAAAAGGCTTTGAGAAATAAATCTTACTAACAAACCTGAAATTTTCAGTCTACACAAAAATCGAGGCAACCTAATCTACAATTTATACGACCATATGAAATTCATACATATGAATGTAAACCTACTTTCCTAGGATGTATGGCCACGTTTTTCCTTGCCGCTAACTAGCTGCCTTGTCCTTTCTAAACTATTGATGAAATCCTTTCTAATGGCTTAAAATCAAATCTCTGATTTTCTCCTTCACTCATGTGACGCATAATGAATGTTATCTATGTCTTTATCCTTTTCCCTCTCTTTCTTTCATAACTTCAACATGAGCCAAAAACATAATCTTCAACAATTAAAATCTAACCATGAGATTTGTTGTATCTTTGTAGACAGTTCTACGCTCGAAAACTATGTCAAAGCATCTAAGTAAGGGTTTTAATTGAATTGGATGACCAACGCATTAAACCATTAACACTTGTATAATCCAAAAACTCATGAGAATTTCAAAGCGCCGATTTTCATTCATAACAATATAAAATCTTTGAATTGATTTTGAAAGTGGAAAGGGAGAAAATATAAGAAAATTAAACATTCATACTGAATACTTAATCCACCAAATATAGTAGATACGTGCAGAAGAATTCTATAGCCAAACAAATATATATTCAAGAGATGACATAAGGCAACAATTAAATGATGTAGAGGAACTAATTCAAACAGACTATTCAATTATTTAATCTCCATAATGATGATTTCTTTGTAGTGGGTTGTTCGGGAAGTTAATACTTAACTTACCTTGAACATATGATGAAAAATAGAGATGAATATAACAGAAAAACCCACATGAACACAAATATTGATAAGAGTGAAGTCAAAATCCTTCGATTATCTTCAAAACTTTCAGAAGAGTACAATAATGTATTTGGATTATCACAAGGGTTCAACCCTTCTTAGTTCAAATTACAAAATATTTATTGTGTAATGCAAAAATATCTAATTTAATACAATCCTTTACAACAAATAAGGTCTTATCCAAAATGATTTGTATATATCAAACTAATACAATATAAAAATATACTTTTTGAAATTGATTTACATATTCATCACTTTATTTGAGGGTGTTGTTTGTAACTGCTGCTTGAAAACCCGTTTATGATATTTGTGCTCCTTCTTTCATTATACTGGAACTTGAAAATATGTATTCAACTCTTGTTTTCCTATGCTTCTACCCTGAAATGCTGCATTTAGTTTTATTCAATAAGCGTGAGTAACATGTCCCATCTTTCATCATCTAGAATTGAGAATTTAACCACTCTTTTGTATGCTTCATCCACGTCTGTGCACTTTTCAAAAGTTGGCCTAGTAATAAATAAATGTTGAATTTCTGCTGGATGAATAAGTCATATTCTAGACCACCTAGAAAAGATTTACCACTTATGACTCCTTTTATTTTAGCAAAGTTAGACCTATTTGTTGCTATGTCATGCAATTAACGCTGGTAATTTTCTAGTGGAGTCAATTGGCCACTAGAATCTCCCAGAGATGGAAGTCCTTTTTTCTATAGGATGACAATTTTTTTGTGAAATTCCTTTATCTACATTTCTAATTTTTGACATTTATATTCTAATTGTAATATTAAATTTCTTTTAGTCAAAACTTTTCTGACTTCTAGGACTGTGTCAGTCCTATCTTCAATTCCTAAGTCTTCCAATTCATCCTTGGTCTTTGAATTCAATACTTTGATAATCTTTGTTGCCTCCCATGGCTTATGATCCAAGTCTTCTTTAATTTCTGCTATGGCTGCCTTTTCTCTTCTTACCAGTTCTTCTTGTTCAAAGGTAATCTCGATAGATGTCTAGAGATTTGGAATGGTTGAATTGATATCAACCCATATATTTTCCTTTGCTTCAGATACTGTCTGTACTGTAAGTGATTCATCTGCGTATTTTTCAAGTTGTTTGGTTAGCTTAATTTTTTTTTTGTATTTCAGATATGTATGCATTATCTGACTTGATTTTATTCTCTTCCATCCTCTATAGTGCTGCTTTCAACTATTCTATCTCCACATTGTTTAGGGATAAATCTCCCATGGCCTTTGATAAAGGTTGTCTTTGTTTGTACTGTAGAGGTTCTTGCACTTGTATGGTGTTCTTTTTCCTTTAATAGGTTTCCATATCAGCCTCCTTTTTCTGTATTTGAATGTTCTGCTCCACAATCATCTTCAACATGTTTTCTTTCTCCTTTTCTAACTGTCACACTTCCTTAGTTTGTGGATGCTCTGTTGTAGGTAGTTTCCACTACTTCCTTAGTGCTTGAATAAATGTATTTCTATTTTTGATTATTTCTTTAACAACATTTACATCGCTAGGATCTAATTCTAACTTAATTATCGGAGCTTCGAGCTCCTTTATTCTAGTATCTTTGGCTAATGAAGACATTCTTTCTAACTTGAGTCATGAATAAATATTATTCAAGGAACTATGTAATTTAGAAGCTGCCATAGTTGAACTTGTCAGTGTGGAATAAATCATCTCATCTGCTTGTTTATGAAGATCAATATGATCTATTAGATATATCTTCTTGGTATCAAAATAAAACACATAAGTCTTATAGTCTTTTGCAATTTTAGGAACTGATATTGTTGGCTCAAGTAATGCCAACTAAAATTGCCCTCTATCAAGGTCTAGTGTAGATAATATTCTGTGTTGAGTAGTGAATGATTCTTTCGAAAACTCAGTATGGGTGGAAGGTTTCAATGCCTCATTCTTTTTCTTCTTCTCTCTAAATCTGACAAAAATACTTTGTTGTCATGAAGAAGGACAAACAAGAGAAGTAGGAGAATTAATGGTTGTTTCTTCAATTTGTTGAAAAGAGAATAGATGCTCGCCTGATAATACTACTGTAGTGTTCTTCTAAATTATGCCTTCTAATGACTTCTCTTTTGTATTCATTGAAGTCCTCCTTTAGAAAACTTTGAAACCAACTGCTTTAAGTCCCGAACTTGTAGGTGACACACTTTCTCTTGGTCTTTTCAATTACTTTTCCTTTAATCTTGGAGTTTCTAGTGTTGTCTGATTGGAGGTATGTTCTTCAATTTCTTGCAGTGTATTTTATTCACATTCTTCTCGATTTGCAAACTGCTCAATCTCTGGTTTTCAGTCTTTACAAAATGACTCATCACATGACATCATGACTCTTCATATTCCAATATTGAGACTTGGAATTTCACTTTACAAAATAATTAAAAATAATATTACATTTTACACTTGTACCAATATAAGACAAAATAAGGTAGAAACAACTTGATAGCCGAACAAGACACAACACTATGATGCTTGAGTTTGGGAAAACTCTAGCTCAACAACTTCCACTTGATGCTTCTCGGTTACATATTGGTGCCAAGCTCGATATTGTGTGATGATATCCCCAAACCGCATGATGGTGTCTGGATGGAAGCGGACTCTAGCCTCCATGGAATCTAGGTATAATGTTTTGGAACTAGTTTTGAGTTTGTTCTGAAGCATGAGCAACACTATTCTAATTTGGATAGGACCACCGATGTAGTTCTGCATGTTTCGTTTGTTCAGCTCCAAATCCTCTTTGGTGAAAATCTGTCTCATCTGCACCAAGTACTCTTCGATCTCCTACCGAACTTGGTTCCTAAGTTTGGCTTTGGTGAGTGAACTAATAGATAGGATCTTGTGTGTTTTCACCAAGACATCCAAACTACTGAACAATCGTACATATGAGGCTTAAATGTTGCCAATAAATGAGGTGAGTTTCTTGTTGTTCTGCATCAACTTATGAACTCTTGCTTTCTCCAGCTCTACATGTGGCTTCATTTTCTTCACTAAGTCAAGTGGTGCCCCTTTGTATCGCATTGTCCACTCTTGCACATACATAATTGCAACTTGTACATTCTTAAGAGTTTTGACAAAGTCTCTGATCTACTGTTGCAAACCATGCGAGCGAACAATTGCCTTATGTATGGTTATGAGCTCCTCATAGAGGTCCCGTATGATATCTCCAAGTGTTGATACTTCACCAAGTATTGTTGCTCTCATTTCCTCTAAGTAGACCTACGTGAAGACTACATTCTATGATGTTGCAGAGAGTTGTTCTATCTCTTGCCGAGAAGCCTATAAGTTTTCTACTATTTGCTTATTCTCGGTCATCAAATACAGAGTGTTTTCTCTTGCTGCACCTACAAAGGCTAAGTTGGTTTCAGCAACGACATTTATATTCTTACTGGTAACCACCACTACCACCCTCTCTCTATTGAATGCAAGTGATGCATGATCATCTAAAAAATTCTTTCTCCATGCTTGTACAATTCTCTTTTGGAATTCATCATAAGATTGATGGTACAAGTCTAGTATATGATCATCGTCAAGAGGAGCAACATCCCCTTCTTCACTTGGAGCTAACTCTGCTGGTGGAGGTGGTGGAGGTTGAACGGTCCCCTGTGGTGCACTTGTCATCAGGTCAACATCTTCATTTTGTGGCTCCAATTCCAACTCTGTATCTGCAACTTCAAGCATGTTTCAATCTGTTGAGCAAGCTCCTTGTCCTGCATCTGTTCGCCCTTCTCCTCTTCCACTGGTTGGTTCTATACCTGCTCTTCAGCTTGCTTCTGTGTTGTTTCTACTGCTATTGCGCATTTCCTTTCTTCTTCTTCCTACTTCTTCTTCTCTTCCTCCATTTTTCTCTATTGTTCTTTTCTCTTCCTTCGTTCTGCTCTCTGTAGACTCTATTTCCTCTTTGCCTTACTTGCTAAAGTTGCTTTCATAACAACATGATTGCTTTCATCTTGTGGCTTCTTTCCTTCTCTAGACTGTAAGTTAATGACATCTGCACATGGGAAGGTTGGATACCTACATGCAATCTTGTGGAATTCCGGCTGCTGAACACTGATGTAAACATGTAAGTCGTATATATCTTCTTTGAGGCTCCTCACTAAAAAGCTTCCTTAACATTGTGCCATGTTAGATCTAAATCCTTTTCTACAAACAGTTGAGCGTTCGCATACATTGGAAAGTCCACTAGAGTTTGCTCAATTGCTTCCCCAATACTTCTCTTAGTGGTATATTTTGACACAACTCTCTTGGATTCCATAGTAACGATGACTTCTGGAGAGAAGTGCTCAACAACTGTGGTACCTGTGGGACATAATATACACTCATGTCAAGCAAACATTAACTTTTGCAAATTTAACCTCAAAGCATGATCAAGTAGCAAATCGGGCAACTAGTGAAAGTGATTGTTCAATTTCCATGAACAGGTGAGGGGACTGGTTATGGGTACTCTGCATTGTGCAATCCCAACAACCAAGGGTTTAGCCTAAGGCTTGAGATTGCATAATGCACAGTTCAATCTGAGAATAGACTAGGAGATACTACATATTGTGCAGTCTCAGTGGCTAAGGGTAGCACACTGAGCCCTAGAACTGCACAATACACAGTTGGGCTAGCATGTACTACGCATTGTGTAGTTGCATAGGCCAAACTCTATGCTTGAGCCTTAGGATTGCGTAGTGCCCAGCTGGGCAAGGTAAAAACTGCCCAAGGAAAGTGCGGATATGCTCATGAAAGTGTGGGAAAAAAGCATATCTAAGTGATGATGTGAGCTTGAGCGTGGATTTGACTAAGTACAAATGAATCAATGTGAATCAAGTGCAGAAACTTAACAAATGGAAGGAAAAACAAATATGCGAGGAGATTCGCTGAAACGGCAACCATCGGTGCAAAATACAAGAAAACTGATGTGACACTTGTGAAAGGAAAACGATAAACTGAAACAACACTTCTAAAATCTAAAATATGTTGAAATGCCAACAACCATGAAGATAAACAAGCAAAACAACACTCACACAAGTGAAACAACAAAAAACAATAGAAAAAAGCGGCAAAAGGTGATAAAAGCAAAACTCACCCAGAAAAGTGATGACAACTCCACCGAAGTTTCCTTGATCTCCTTGAGAATGACAGAGCCCAATATTGAATGTGGAAATGAGCTCTAAAGGTGTCAATTAACTAGATTTGAGCAAATTAGGGTTCATGATGTGCATGTCTAAAATCAAGGAAAAGCGACACTTGGTGGAAACTTCTAAAAATAGCAATGTGTCGCCTTTGGGAAACTAATAATGGATCCCTATTTTTTAGGGATGCTTTTTATCTTTTAGTTTTTTATTTTTTTGCTTTTCCGGGGAAACTTTCCATGCACACTGTCAGGAAATACTGCGCAATTCTAGGGAACTGGGAAACTTTCTGGCTCAGTGCACTGCGCAATTTCTGAACTTAGTGAGGGATTGCACAGTTTCTAGAATCAATCCTGGTCTGCCTTCCATGATTGCATAGTTTTTGAGCTCGAGGCCGAATTCTAGTCTAAACTGTGCAATTCCCATCATCAAGGTTGCTTGCCCTAAAGGATTGCTCAGTTTTTGGAGGCAAGCTCAAAACTGTTGTGTGACCAAGTCAGGAGATCAACTTGTGAGTTAGAAATATCAGCTAAGTGTGGAAACAAGAAAACACAAGCATAAGTGAAATATAAGTCTCAATCAAAGCATGAATACCTGAATCAGTGCAAGATAGGCTCCTATGGATAGGAACGAAGGCTCCAAAATCGAAGCATCGGAAAAATTTTGGAGGGTGGTTGTAGCCGCTATAACACTAGGATATGGAGATAGAACAAGGGGAGCAATATCAAGATGTTGATATTATGCTCAGTATAGAGCAGATCATCAGTTAGCCTCTTCCTCCCCTTACAGATGGGCAAGCCTCCAATAATGAAGAAGAGATCTATCCTCTAGATGAAGACCCGATCATGGATATTTCTAGCCTTATCTTCAATGATCTAGAAGAGAATTGTACAAGAAAGGAAGAAACATTTCCTAGATGATATGGCACATCCTACTTTCATTCATACAAAAGGGGTGATCTTCACCGACACTAGAAGAAATCCTCATACCATTGTGGCAACTAACTTAGCCTTTATAGGTACTTCAAAATCAAATACAAATTTGCTTATGGTGGAAAACAAACAAATGATAAAGAATATGGAAGCTGCAAAGCAATAAATAGAACAACTCCAAAACATAGAATCATAAGTTTTCTTTTGTACATGCTTACTTACAAGAGCTTCAAGCAGCTATATATGGCGATATCCAAGCATTGGGAGACACCGTGAGGCATCTTTATGAGGAGTTGATTACTTTGCATAAGGCAGTAGTTCCCTTACATGATATGCAAAAAAAGTCATGGGAAGATGTGAAAGCTTTGAAAGTTATTCATGTAGCCATAATCGTGATCTAGGTGTGGGGAACTAAGTGTAGGAGCGGACTAGCAGAATTGGTCAAGAACACAAGGGATGAAGAAGAGTTGGATAAGGTTGAGTTCAGAATGCTTATAAAAAGTAACAAATATCTCGATACCTTTTTGGCCAACATTCTAGTTGATTATTACAATTTGAATTCCTTGGTTCAAACACACAAGATACCCTCCATAGGGCCATTTGCAGAAACAAAGGGTAGGAATGTCATCAGGCAGGTGGACGAGGAATACTTGGACCAACCTAATAGTCTTGCAAAGTTGGAGGAAACAATCACACAATACAAATCCTGGCATCACAATGTAACCATAGAATTACACGTTGAAGTTGTTGAGCTAGAGTTTCCTCAAACTCAAACTTAATATGTTTTGTCTTATTAGGATCTATTCATTTTTGTCCTATATTGTTTTTTTATTATTGTATTTGAAATAAAATATGTAAGTTGAAATCCAAGAGTTAAATGTGGAATTTGAAAAGTCATTAGTTAGGAAAAAGACAAAAGAAGTCGAATATTCATGAGAGTAGCTCAAAGGTCACAAAGGGAGATGGACGACCATCTCATTTGTTATAAATAAACCCTCATAACTTAAGCAAAGGGCTTGGAACCGGAGACTTAGAGCCTTGGCTTCTCTAGTATAACACAAGAGTAATATCATTCTTTGGAGAAGCAAGTGTTGGCTTCATGTTCCACTATTTTGGCTAGTGTCTTATCAATGTAATTGTATGCCTGGAACTTTCAATTTCTAATGAGAAGCTCTCAAAGTTGATATGCCTTCATGCATATGTCGTGGATGTAGTAAGACTATTATTTATATGTTTGTGATGTACGTTGTTTCATTTACGCTAACACTTATGAACAAATATGATTGCTTTAGTATGTATCTTACTGAATGCGTGTTGTTTATGTTATCATGATCGTTGTTATCTTGTGAACTATTTTGTAGGTTAACTAACGATTCTTTTGTATTGCTCGTGTGTCTCTTCTAAGTTAGTACTATTACTTTATTCTAAGAGGCTCACTTACTTCCCTTTGATGCGATGAAACCTTTCTTTCATTACATTTGATACTTCACAAATTGTTAGGATATTCCGACACATAGGAAATAGTTAAGTATAACTTGGTCTAGTATAGAGTTAGGTAAAGTGTGTTTCTCTAATATGTACTTTTGTAACTTACAATTTGATGGTCATGATATGTTCTAGACATGAAGTGATCCAACGGTTCATTCTCTCCTCGGTATTACTGACACTTGATCCATAACTTAACACCCGTTTGGTCCATGATCTCTATTTAAAGAGCATGGAGGGTCATTTGTAAGGTGACCATTCATGAGAGAAGCATATGTAAATTTTATTTCTTTTACATTAATAAATTGCTTGAAATGGCAGCGTTGGCTCAAGCCGTGGACTGCTTCCCTCTTTGAGGGTTTTAACCATGTCAAGAATACTAGTGTATTGATCCATGATCTGTTTGTGAGCGGTGCCCTTTGGTGTTCTATCTGAGGAACTTACCCTGTAAATTCCTACACAATATTCATACACTTTCTATCGCCAAAGCCATGAATATATAATCTTACGTGTTTATTGCATCCAAGGCATATCTTTGAGACCACCATTTGGCAACCAGTCATATTCTTGTTGGGGCTCCTACTCCAAACAATGTGGGGTCTAATTGGGACTTCACATCGGGGATACCCCTTTCCCTGTTGGCGACTTCTAGCATCATCAACAGGTTTTTGGCTCTAGAAAGAGGGCCAGGTAACAAGCTAAGCCTATGAAGTTTGTTTGAAACATCCATATCTTAAATGGCTCCTTCCCATATCTTAACGCCAACATGCTTTTCTAGAGTCGCAAATTTGAAAGTGCCCTCGGGGATAATTCATGACTTGTCAAATTTGAAATTTGACGACGACGTGGCATAACCATTCTTGAGCACACCCTCCCCTTTCTTGAATTTTTCAATTCTCATTAAATTGATTGAGGATATTTCTTGTAGGTCATTCATACTTACATTCGAAGCACGTGCTAAATAATGGTGTTATACATTATTGACCCCCTCTATTCATTCCTTCGAACATCTTGTCAAAGAGCTCCATCAATCCTTTGACGGGTATGATTATGTAGAAATTATGGTGTAGATTTGCAACTACTCATGAATTTTTAATCAAAATCACAAGACACAAGCCTACTCTACTTCTATGTGGAATTCAATTAACAATTTAGAACATCAATAACAAACATGCAATGAGAAATAACATATGCATACAAAAAAAATTCCACGGGAAAGCGATATGCTAAAAGCCCCTTTGCATGTTTGCATTAATTTATGTATAGAGATGTATTACAATTGCTTCGCTAAATTGAGCACAACCTGCAAGTGAATAACCTATCTCTCTGCTCACTAAGAATATCTAACCCAGACTTAGTCAATTTCTACCTCTGCTTGAGCCCCCATATCCTTGCATAATTCCTTGAGAAATTAGGCCCCTATTATTTAGGAAAGTCCTCGAAAATGATTATGTGATTCCCAAGGTTGATCATTCGACTGCATGCAACACATGTACACTCAAGACTAGTCTACAACTTGTTACCGGGAATAGTGTCCACTCGGAGCTACTATTCCCACTAAGACTGGTAGCTATCTTAGAAACAAACAAGTAAAGTCTACTTTGGCTTTTCTTTATGAAAATAGATAAGAGTGGAACAAAGGAGACCAACCTTAGTCTTGCGCTTGGTTTCCTTGCTTGATTCCTCTCCTTCCTGATAGATCTTTGCCACTTCTTCTTCGTCTGTCGAGCTTCAAAGAGCACCTGTGGAATCAAAGCAGCGTACTACTATCGAAGAACAGAGATCTATATTCATAAATAACATAGGACCAGATATGTGTTAACCATACAAATGCATATATAAACAAACATACAAGAATATGGAGGAAAACATGAATACCTTTATTAAGATCAAGAATAGCAAGAGGATTACAACCATATGTTCTGACCCAGCATCATCCTCCAGCAAGAAAGTCCTTCTTCACCTCAAGTAAAGCTTAGATCACCCAACACTATGAAGTTTCTCCAGAAAACCAACAACACTTCTCTACAAGATACAAAATTGTAGCCTCTTTTTGATCTCTGTGATGAGGGATCCATATATAGATGATTGTAGGGAGGTGAGTCATCTTCTAGGGTCTTGATTAGTGTCCTCTCTCTGATAGTTCTTGATTCCACTTGGAGAATGATGATCTCTTACTCATCCTTGGTTGAAAACAGAGAGGCAAGTGTCAGAGGGGAAGCTTCTGGAAGATTCCATGATCTTCCACCTCGCAAATTGTCCCTGCCATTTGTCCCTGCCATTTGTCCATTCCAAAACTTGTGTACAACAATCATTTATGGTATAAATTAAAATATGTTATTCTCTTATGGTGTTTCCCATGTCCCAACTAAACTGTATTGTGAGGCATATTTATTTTAACAAACAACGCATGGCCCTTTTGCAAAATCAATGACAACCAGTTTTGAATTGTCCTACAAGATTGGATCTATATCAAAGCTAGTCTGGTACCATAGTGTGGTAATCTCTGCTACAAAGCTGCCATATATCAAACACACTTGACCTTCTAAGTAAAAGAAATTAATAAGACAAGTTCCTTTTGATGAAAGAAGCTGCGTTGGTTAAATGTTTTGCAAAACCTTTCAATGCTGGTTTTATATCATCCCAGCACTGGGTTTTATGGGAACTATGTCCATAGCGCAAGTATTCCACACTGGAGCAAAATATTGCACGAATCACACTACGCTTTCAAACTAAATGTCATGTCATTGGTTATGGCTAAATGTTACCTCAATAGGTATGCTGAAAAACTGTAAAGAATACAACATTCCTCCAAAACAAAACAAAAGCAAACTTATATTTTGAACATGAGTTTACTGTCTTTTACTGCAGAGTTTGCATTCCCTTAACTCTAGGATTTAGAGGGGCGATTATAATTTCTCAAATAATAATATTTTTGACTAATCAAAGCATCGTTTTCAAAAAAAAAAAAAGACAAAAGAAAACATGCTCCGCCATCACTAAAACATAGCTTGATGTTCAGGTGAGATACCGACCCGATTGTAGATATGATATGTTTCAAAGAAACCAATGAAATTCAGTAGCAAAAGAACAAGAGATAATTTTTTTTAAGACAATTGAATGGTCGTCATACAATAAATGAAAAATAACACAACATGAATAAATTATCAACATTTGTAAGTCAAGTATCTACAAGAAAAGAGTTCAACGTGATTTCATAGTAGGCAATGAATTCCAGTAGCAATAACAAGAAGAAATGCGTAGCTCTTGAAGACAACTGAAGGACTGGTAAATTAAAAGGGGAAAATAGTATAATAGCGATATGAATCCATATCATCATTTGTAGGCCAAACATCTACTGCAAAAGAGTTCAATGTATTAGCCATAACAAAAGCGGTCGCGAAGGCCGCAAATCTCAACAGCTTCACTTCCAATTTAGGTTCATTCCTTGCTCTTTTTATCAACTGCGGATTGCAATTTCCCATCGCCATTATCCCCGCCACAACATACTCCAGAATGCTAATGATGCTTACCATCAGACTTCACTCTCAGTTGTTTGCGCATATCATTGATGTTTTGGATGGATGGTTCGGAAGGGTTAGACTTCACTCTCAGTTGTTTGCACATATCATTGATGTTTTGGATGGATGGTTCGGAAGGAAAAACCACGTATTGCCAGATCCGAAACTTTGGTGGTGTCATGTCTTAGATCTAGGCTCTCGCCATGTCACATGTTTCCAGATTACACGCATTTGATTTTTGATTTTTGATTTTTTTTAAGGCCAATATTTATTGAAATATGTCAAATCTTGCAAGTTATCGAAATTTTATTCTATTTAATTAATGGCTTAGAACTGTGCAAAGTCCTCGAAGAATTTGAATTAGAAGTTGTTCCAAGAAAATCGAATCTGGGCACTGTTTCTTATTTAAAGAACAAATAGAAGAATTTGAATTAGAAGTTGTTCCAAGAAAATTGAATCTGGGCATTGTTTCTTATTTAAAGAACAAATAGAAGTATGGCACACAACGGTTACATGTGTCAATTCAGTGTGGGTTATACTAGAGGAAACCTGGATCCACACGCTGTAAAGTTGGCTAAAGGAGCGTGGCGCTAAGAGGAGATATTCAAAATAAATCTGCATAGCCAGAAAGATTCGAAATTAAATATGCATGGAGAACGCCTAGTACAGTTTGGTAAGGGAAAAATATGCATAGCACAATTTAAATTAAGCGCTCAATGCAGTTTTCGCAAATCCCATCCATTTCTAACCTACTCGTTTTCTTCAATTCAGTGCAGCAGCAGCAACACTAATCATGTCAGCTGCAATTTTCAATTTTCGAGCTTTGGCACGTATTAATTTTGCACAACACACCTTAGTTTTCTTGGCGACTCAAGATTTTCCAATAGAATTAGATCTGTGAACATGTGGGAAGCAGTAGCTAAAGCCTTGCCAAATACTTTCTACTAGAAAAATGGTTGAACGAGAAAGGTGAAAAAAGAATCTCAATTACATGTCGTTTTTGTTGTTGTTGTTATGGGTAATTTGTTCAGAAATGTTATTTGATCTATTGTTGGTGTAGGAGGCTTTAAGAAGCAAGATGCCTTAAGATTCTTAAACATGATGGGTGAGAAATGCATAGCATCTAATTCACCTCCATTAATGAAAGTTAGGATGGCACATTGGAATCCGAGGGAGGGAATGAACATATACGGTGTTTGTAACAACGTGGAATGTTTAGTATTTGGGAGTTGTGTGACCTTTCAAGTGGAAAATGGTGGATTAGGGTTCGACACTTTTAATATGAAAACAAAGATGCCATCCCGTTTCCTATGCCCACAATGCAAGAAAGCATGTAATGGTAAGGCTACAAGCTGCAGCTTTTACAGATGCAGGTGGAAGTATAAGGGTGTGGCACTAGAGTGGGACGGGAGTCATTATGTCGCTGTGAAGAAACGTGGAGGTCATTATGGCACTAGTCCGATGTAGTTTCATTGCCTAAGCATCGATTTCGAGACAACAAACACGAAAACAAGAGAAAACAATAAGAAAATGTGTAACACTCACCAGTAGTCTCTATTTCGACATGAAAAGGAAGAAAACACGCATCGAGCAAGAAAAAGCTCTCACAATCAGTTTCTTATTGACATAATTTCCAAGTTTGTACATACCTGAATGGAACATACGATTATGAGGTAGATTTCAGCTTTGCTTCGTAGCAATGAGTCTGCTACAATTGGGCTGTGATCCAATGGTAGACTAGTGGTGAGAGTCTATAACAACTAGCCTAGATTCGATTCTCAACACATTATTATATAGAGTCTACGTGAGATTCCATAGGTGTTTTGTTTCCACTCAGATCAAAATACTTGCTGTAAAAGGGAAAAATTGAATGCAACAGCAATCATCCAATAGATTCGATTATGAATGCATTCTTGTCTGGCCTTTACTTGAGAATTGCCAAGAGATTTTATCCCACTCATGTCAAAATGGTTCCTGTGCAAAAAGATTGGAGCAGTAATTACCCAATGAGTGCTGGCCTAACATGTTCAAGTGGGTAATACTATATATAGGTGTTAGGTAGATGCAAAATTCAAACGCTTCACGTATTGTTGGGTTATGGCGTAAGGACGGTGTTTCTCAAAGAAATGAATTGATCAGAATGTGGTGGTCAGTTGCTTAATATGTGGATTGTGATTTGATTGCTATCCAATATTGCCAAATGGGTGGAAGGCATGCGCAAATCTTTTCTTGAGTGCATCATCCATTAATGATGAGAAAGAAATTGGTGATCCATGACCCACGGGCATTAGAAGCACTGAAAGTTAAGATTTATACTCAATCCACTATGAATTGTGTGTGCTAGTTCCTAAGATAGATTGGTGCCCTTGCATGTCCGCTAGGCTTTCCTTCCTTGACTGGTTCTTGGCCAGTGACGGATTCCATTTTATTTATTTTTTGGTTTTTTTTTTGGTAAAGCGATGAACTCAGATTTACCACATTCTTACTGTGACTGGTGTGGATCTGAAGCACTCTTAATGGCCCTCTCAGATCATCTATCTATTAGATTTCAGGTGAAAAATATTGTTGTCATAAAAACTTTAATACATATTGAAGTTCTTTTGGCTGTTCACTTTATTTGCTATTCTAACTTGCGCTTTGTTCCCAGGTGGTGTGCACTCTTGGAAGTATAGTTTTTGTTGCAATTTTAATTCTTAGGAGAGTTTGGTCAGCAATTGCATACATAAAGATAAACGGAAAAAACAAACGAGGATCCATGGAATGGTGCACAACCTGCAACTTAACTACTAATGGATACTTCCTATCCTTCCATAAAATGTGTAATTCTTTATCCATTGATCTTGGATACCAATGGTTACATGAAATTTTATAGCTTTTGTAATCATAAAGTCTGCTTCTTGTCAGCGACAAACAAGGAAAGTTAGCTAATGAGTATTTGGTATATTGTAATCATATGTTTCCTTCTTGTCATCAACAAAGAATGGAAAGCCAGCTCACGAGTATTTGGTATATCTTTATACACAGTTTAGATTGCATTGTTGTGATTTGTTGTCTTCTTGCCAAAGAAGAGTAGAAGAGAATATAACACAATTCATAGGCCAAATGGTCTATGAGATTTGTGTAGAAATTTTGAATAATTTAACACATATTCAATGGAGATTATCCTGATCATGTACTATTGTGGAAAACATACACAATACATAAGCTCCTCTACATTGATCATCAATATAGCAGCATCAATAACAATAAAACATCAAGAGCATTCACACATTAACACAGTATGTATCCCGGGGAAAGCATCTCGCTAAAAACCCCAACTATCTGTATATTAATGATTGAGTCATATAACATTACAAAGTACAATGCTTATCACAAGCAATCCAGTACCAGCTCCACCTGTTACACACAATACAGCTCAGATCTGAATCAATCACTGGCTCAAATCTCCTCCGCTGCTTGCCTGCCTCCGCTGCTCAATACCTGCAAGAGAACTGATGATAATTCCAAGGCAGCCACGTCTTTCCTTGGCTAAAACACGTATTTCCAAGCTACAATACGTGCAAACTCATTGGCATACTCAATCCCCTGATTTGTGCAAGATCTGGTGCACAACTATAGTCACAACTGATAGCAATCTAATTCTCTAACACTTGTCCCTGCTGAACTGAACATGCACTGACATGCAACTGAGTTAACTGATGTATTCATTAGTTGTATTATGAGTTAATAACTTGTGAATTAATTAATAACTAATTCACCCAAATCATCTCTAGTCTATTTGCCAGTTAGACTAAATACAACCAGTTTAACAAAGCTAAACTGAACACAACTCCATCAACTCCACATCAACTCCACCAAACTCAACTCATTGAGTTCTAACTGAAGTCATGCATGCAAAAACTACTCACCCATAAGAAAACCGTATTTCCTTCTGACAGCTGCATGTACCACATCCGTAGCTCAAACTGAAGTGCTCCAAGAGAATAAGATTAAGTTTATAGTCCAAATATTATTGTGAGATAATAATATTTGACTTTTCTATTTTTTACAGCCAGTCTAAAAATAGACTTGATCACTCACACTGTGATCACTCACACTTTCATCAAAAATAGAAGTCCATCTATTTTCTCAACTTGATCAATCATCCATAAACAACAACCTGCAATCCATAGACATGATCCATATGTCTAAAAATAGACATAGTCTAAAAATAGACTTGCGCCAAAAATAGCCTGCGGGCCCACTTAGTGAAGGCGACTCTTTTCACTAAGCTCCATCATCTTGTTGCAATCTCAACACTCCCCCTCGACAAGATATGGATTATCAGCAACCCCTATCCTGCCTCGGTGGTACTCGAATTTGCTCCTGGTGAGAGCCTTCATCAGAATATCAGCATCCTGATCCTCCGTTGGAATGTACGAAAGTAACATGATCCTCTGCTACACACAATCTCTGATATGATGGTACCTGATGTCAATATTTTTAGATCTATCATGAAATACAGGATTAGCCGAGAGTTTAATGCAACTCTGGTTATCACAGTAAATCACAGTAGGATCCAAATGAGAACCGAACAAACCAACTAGGATCTTCCTCATCCATATAGCCTCGCATGCAGCCAAACTTGCTGCCATATATTCGGCCTCCGCTGAACTGAGTGCCACGGATCTCTGTTTCCTGCTGTACCAAGAAACTGTTGTCGATCCAATACTGAAGACCCCTCCTGATGTGCTCTTTCTGTCCGTTGGGCTCCCTGCCCAATCTGCATCCGTGAAGCCATATAGCTTCACCTCATCCTCCTGTCTGTACCACAAACCATATCCCGATGTGCCTCTCAAGTAGCGCAATACATGCTTGCCCGCCTTCCAGAAGAGCTTGGTAGGCTTAACCATAGCTTGTGAAAGCTGGTTAACTGCATAGCATATATTAGGTCGTGTATTGACTAAATACATCAGCGACCCCACCAACTGTCGATAAACAGTGGCATCCACTTCTTCTCCCGAAGTGGCATCCTCCTTCCTCCAACCTCCAGGAAGGAACGCAGTCTTCACATCCAACTGATGAATGTGCCATCCCATCTGTGCTGAGAGAGCAAGAATCGTCTGTATGGAAGAATACCTTGCGACAGGTGCAAAGGTCCCCTCAATCTGTGAAAAGCCTTCGGCAACAAATCTTGCCTTGTACTTCTCCACACTCCCGTCAGTTGCCTGTTTAACTTTGTAGATCCATCTCGAACCCACCACTGATTTCCCTTCCGGTCTAGGAAAAATCTCCCATGCACTGTTTCTGACAATAAAATCATACTCTTCCACCATGGCGTCTACCCATGCGGGATCCTCCACAGCTTCCTCGAAAAAAGATGGC